>CM038676.1:594740785-595296535 GCA_021605205.1 Aegilops longissima | reverse complement strand
GGCTCGGGCTAGAGAAGAAAGCAGGGAACAAACTGATGAAAGAATTATCATACCGAGGGAATTCACTCAGAACTAACAAGAATGATAACGTGCTCCATTGGGCGGTTTGGAACTCTTTGGAAGGCTCTAGGGAATAAAGATGGAATGACTTCTAATTTTAGGTCCGTATGGTTTGAAATACTTGCACACAAACCCGAAAGCGTTCACTGGAAATCTCGTCCCAAAAAGGGCGTTTAGTAATTCTAAAAGGGACTACAGGATGAAAAACAATAGTTTTGGCGGTTAAAGTTTCAGATTCGATGGTGCAGTAGATCCGTTTGGTCATCGGTGTTCTGAGCCACACCCATGTCTAGCTATAATAGTGTGTCAGGCTCAGGCTAGAGAATAAACGGGGAACAAACAGATGAAAGAATTATCATACCGAGGGAATTCACTCAGAACTAACAAGAATGATAACGTGCTCCGACTGGAGCAGTTTCGGAACTGCTGGAAGGCTCTAGGGGAATAAAGATGGAATGACTTCTAATTTTTAGGTCCGTATGGTTTGAAATACTTGCACACAAACCGCACATAAGCATTCCTGGAAATCTCGGCCCAAAAAAGGACGTTTAGTAATTCTAAAAGGGACTACAGGATGAAAAACAATAGTTTTGGCAGTTAAAGTTTGAGATTCGATGGTGCCGTAGATCCGTTTGGTCTTCAGGTGTTACGAGCCAAACCCATGTCTAGCTAGAATAGTGTGTCAGGCTTAGGCTAGAGAAGAAACAGTGAACGAACTGATAAAAGAATTATCATACCGAGGGAATTCACTCAGAACTAACAAGAATGATAACGTGCTCCGACTAGAGCGGTTTCGGAACTGCTGGAAGGCTCTAGGGGAATAAAGATGGAATGGCTTCTAATTTTTAGGTCCGTATGGTTTGAAATACTTGCACACAAACCGCACGAAAGCATTCCTGGAAATCTCGGCCCAAAAAAGGACGTTTAGTAATTCTAAATGGGACTACAGGATGAAAAAGAATAGTTTTGGTAGTTAAAGTTTGAGATTCGATGGTGCCGAAGATCCGTTTGGTCATTAGGTGTTACGAGCCACACCCATCTCTAGCTTGAATAGTGTGTCAGGCTCAGGCTAGAGAAGAAACGGGGAACAAACTAATGAAAGAATTATCATACAGAGGGAATTCTCTTAGAACTAACAAGAATGATAACGTGCTCCGACTGGAGCGGTTTAGGAATTGCTGGAAGGCTCTAGGGGAATAAAGATAGAATGACTTCTAAGTTTTAGGTCTGTATGGTTTGAAATACTTGCACACAAACCCCGAGAAAGCGTTCCTGCAAATCCCAAACCAAAAAAGGACGTTTAGTAATTCTAAAAGTGACTACAGGATGAAAAACAATAGTTTTGGCAGTTAAAGTTTGAGATTCGATGGTGCCGTAGATCCGTTTGGTCATTAGGTGTTACGAGCCACACCCATGTCTAGCTAGAATAGTGTGTCAGGCTCAGGCTGGAAAAGAAACAGGGAACAAAATGATGAAAGAATTATCATACCGAGGGAATTCACTCAGAACTAACAAGAATGATAACGTGCTCCGACTGGAGCGGTTTAGGAACTGCTGGAAGGCTCTAGGGGAATAAAGATGGAATGACTTCTAATTTTTAGGTTCGTATGGTTTGAAATACTTGCACACAAACCGCACGAAAGCGTTCCTAGAAATCTCGGCCCAAAAAAGGAAATTTAGTAATTCTAAATGGGACTACAGGATGAAAAACAATAGTTTTGGCAGTTAAAGTTTGAAATTCGGTGGTACCGTAGATCCGTTTGGTCATCAGGTGTGACGAGCCAAACCCATGTCTAGCTAGAATAGTGTGTCATGCTCAGGCTAGAAAAGAAACGGGGAATAAACTGATGAAAGAATTATCATACCGAGGGAATTCACTCAGAACTAACAAGAATGATAACGTGCTCCGACTGGAGCAGTTTCGGAACTGCTGGAAGGCTCTAGGGGAATAAAGATGGAATGACTTCTAATTTTTAGGTCCGTATGGTTTGAAATACTTGCACCCAAACCGCACTTAAGTGTTCCTGGAAATCTCGGCCCAAAAAAGGACGTTTAGTAATTCTAAATGGGACTACAGGATGAAAAACAATAGTTTTGGCAGTTAAAGTTTGAGATTCGATGGTGCCGTAGATCCGTTTGGTCATCAGCTGTTACGAGCCAAACCCATGTCTAGCTAGAATAGTGTGTCAGGCTCAGGCTAGAGAATAAACGGGGATCAAACTGATGAAAGAATTATCATACCGAGGGAATTCACTCAGAACTAACAAGAATGATAATGTGCTCCGACTGGAGCGGTTTTGGAACTGCTGGAAGGCTCTAGGGTAATAAAGATGGAATGACTTCTAATTTTTAGGTCCGTATGGTTTGAAATACTTGCACACAAACCGCACGTAAAGCGTTCACGAAATCTCGGCCCAAAAAGGGCGTTTTTAATTCTAAATGGGACTACGATGAAAAACAATAGTTTTGGCAGTTAAAGTTTGAGATTCGATGGTGCCGTAGATCCGTTAGGTCATCAGGTGTTACAAGCCACACCCATCTCTAGCTAGAATAGTGTGTTAGGCTCAGCCTAGAGAAGAAACGGGGAACAAAGTGATGAAAGAATTATCATACCTAGGGAATTCACTCAGAACTAACAAGAATGATAATATGCTCCGACTTGAGCGGTTTTGGAATTGCTGGAAGGCTCTAGGGGAATAAAGATGGAATGACTTCTAATTTTTAGGTCCGTATGATTTTAAATACTTGCACACAAACCTCGAGGAAGCGTTCCTGGAAATCTCGGCCCAAAAAAGGATGTTTAGTAATTCTAAAAGGGACTACAGGATGAAAAACAATAGTTTTGGCAGTTAAAGTTTGAGATTCGATGGTGCCGTAGATCCGTTTGGTCATCAGGTGTTATGAGCCACACCCATGTCTAGCTAGAATAGTGTGTCAGGCTCAGTCTAGAGAAGAAACGGGGAACAAACTGAAGAAAGAATTATCATACCGACGAAATTCACTCAGTACTAACAAGAATGATAACGTGCTCCGACTGGAGCGGTTTAGGAACTGCTGGAAGGCTCTAGGGGAATAAAGATGGAATGACTTCTAATTTTTAGGTCCGTATGGTTTGAAATACTTGCACACAAACCGCACGTAAGCGTTCCTGGAAGTCTCTTCCCAGAAAAGGACGTTTAGTAATTCTAAATGGGACTACAGGATGAAAAACAATAGTTTTGGGAGTTAAAGTTTGAGATTCGATGGTGTCGTAGATCCGTTTGGTCATCAGGTGTTACGAGCCAAACCCATGTCTAGCTAGAATAGTGCGTCAGGCTCAGGCTAGAGAAGAAACAGGGAACAAACTGATGAAAGAATTATCATACCGAGGGAATTCACTCAGAACTAACAAGAATGATAACATGCTCCGACTAGAGCGGTTTAGGAACTGCTGGAAGGCTCTAGGGGAATAAAGATGGAATGACTTCTAAGTTTTAGGTCCGTATGGTTTGAAATACTTGCACAAAAACCCCGAGAAAGCGTTCCTGGAAATCTCGACCCAAAAAAGGACGTTTAGTAATTCTAAAAGGGACTACAGGATGAAAAACAATAGTTTTGGCAGTTAAAGTTTGAGATTCGATGGTGCCGTAGATCTGTTTGGTCATCAGGTGTTACGAGCCACGCCCATGTATTGCTAGAATAGTGTGTCAGTCTCAGGCTAGAGAATAAACGGGGAACAAACTGATGAAAGAATTATCTTACCGAGGGAATTTACTCAGAACTAACAAGAATGATAACGTGCTCCGACTGGAGCGGTTTAGGAACTGGAGGAAGGCTCTAGGGGAACAAAGATGGAATGACTTCTAATTTTTAGGTCCGTATGATTTGAAATACTTGCACACAAACCCCGAGAAAGCGTTCCTGGAAATCTCGGCCCAAAAAAGGACGTTTAGTAATTCTAAAAGGGACTACAGGATGAAAAGCAATAGTTTTGTCAGTTAAAGTTTGAGATTCGATGGTGCCGTAGATCCGTTTGGTCATCAGGTGTTACGAGCCACACCCATGTCTAGCTAGAATAGTGTGTCAGGCTCAGGCTAGAGAAGAAACGGGGAACAAACTGATGAAAGAATTATCATACCGAGGGAATTCACTCAAGACTAACAAGAATGATAACGTGCTCCGACTGGAGCGGTTTCGGAACTGCTGGAAGGCTCTAGGGGAATAAAGATGGAATGACTTAGAATTTTTAGGTCCGTATGGTTTGAAATACTTGCACACAAACCGCACGGAAGCTTTCCTGGAAATCTCGGCCCAAAAAAGGATGTTTAGTAATTCTAAATGGGAGTACAGGATGAAAAACAATAGTTTTGGCAGTTAAAGTCTGAGATTCGACGGTGCCGTAGATCCGTTTGGTCATCAGGTGTTACGAGCCAAACCGATGTCTAGCTAGAATAGTGTGTCAGGCTCGGGGTAGAGAAGAAACGGGGAATAAACTGATGAAAGAATTATCATACCGAGGGAATTCACTCAGAACTAACAAGAATGATAACGTGCTCCGACTGGAGCGGTTTAGAAACTACTGGAAGGCTCTAGGGGAATAAAGATGGAATGACTTCTAATTTTTAGGTCCGTATGGTTTGAAATACTTGCACACAAACCCCGAGAAATCGTTCCTGGAAATCTCGGTCCAAAAAAGGACGTTTAGTAATTCTAAAAGGGACTACAGGATGAAAAACAATAGTTTTGGCAGTTAAAGTTTGAGATTCGATGGTGCCGTAGATCCGTTTGGTCATCAGGTGTTACGAGCCACAACCTTGTCTAGCTAGAATAGTGTGTCAGGCTCAGGCTAGAGAAGAAACGGGGAACAAACTGATGAAAGAATTATCATACCGAGGGAATTCACTCAGAACTAACAAGAATGATAACGTGCTCCATTGGGCGGTTTAGGAACTATTTGGAAGGCTCTAGGGAATATAGATGGAATGACTTCTAATTTTAGGTCCGTATTATTTGAAATACTTGCACACAAACCCGAAAGCGTTCTGGAAATCTCGTCCCAAAAAGGGCGTTTAGTAATTCTAAAAGGGACTACAGGATGAAAAACAATAGTTTTGGCGGTTAAAGTTTGAGATTCGATGGTGCCGTAGATCCGTTTGTTCATCAGCTCACGAGCCACACCCATGTCTAGCTAGAATAGTGTGTCGAGGCTCGGCGAGAGAAAAGCGGGAACAAACTGATGAAAGAATTATCATACCGAGGGAATTCACTCGAACTAACAAGAATGATAACGTGCTCCATTGGGCGGTTTCGAACTCTTGGAAGGCTCTAGGGAATAAAGATGGAATGACTTCTAATTTTTTGGTCTGTATGGTTTGAAATACTTGCACACAAACCGCACGTAAGCGTGCCTGGAAATCTCGGCCCAAAAAAGGCCGTTTAGTAATTCTAAATGGGACTACAGGATGAAAAACAATAGTTTTGGCAGTTAAAGTTTGAGATACGATGGTGCCGTAGATCCGTTTGGTCATCAGGTGTTACGAGCCAAACCCATGTCTAGCTAGAATAGTGTGTCCGGCTCAGGCTAGAGGAGAAACGGGGAACAAACTGATGAAAGAATTATCATACCGAGGGAATTCACTCAGAACTAACAAGAATGATAACGTGCTCCAACTGGAGCGGTTTAGGAACTGCTGGAAGGCTCAAGGGGACTAAAGATGGAATGACTTCTAATTTTTAGGTCCGTATGGTTTGAAATACTTGCACACAAACCCCGAGAAATCGTTCCTGGAAATCTCGGCCCAAAAAAGGACGTTTAGTAATTCTAAAAGGGACTACAGGATGAAAAACAATAGTTTTGGCAGTTAAAGTTTGAGATTCGATGGTGCCGTAGATCCGTTTGGTCATCAGGTGTTATGAGCCACACCCATGGCTAGCTAGAATAGTGTGTCAGGCTCAGGCTAGAGAAGAAACAGGGAACAAACTGATGAAAGAATTATCATACCGAGGGAATTCACTCAGAACTAACAAGAATGATAACGTGCTCCGACTGGAGCGGTTTAGGAACTACTGGAAGGCTCTAGGAGAATAAAGATAGAATTCCTTCTAATTTTTAGGTCTGTATGATTTGAAATACTTGCACACAAACCCCGAGAAAGCGTTCCTAGAAATCTTGGCCCAAAAAAGGACGTTTAGTAATTCTAAAAGGGACTACAGGATGAAAAACAATAGTTTTGGCAGTTAAAGTTTGAGATTCGATGGTGCCGTAGATCCGTTTGGTCATCGGTGTTCTGAGCCACACCCATGTCTAGCTAGAATAGTGTCTCGAGGCTCGAGCTAGAGAAGAAGCACGGGAACAAACTGATGAAAGAATTATCATACCGAAGGAATTCACTCGAACTAACAAGAATGATAATGTGCTCCATTGGAGCGGTTTAGGAACTCTTTGGAAGGCTCTAGGGAATAAAGATGGAATGACTTCTAATTTTTAGGTCCGTATGGTTTGAAATACTTGCACACAAAACCGAAAGCGTTCACGAAATCTCGGCCCAAAAAGGGCGTTTAGTAATTCTAAAAGGGACTACAGGATGAAAAACAATTGTTTTGGCGTTAAAGTTTGAGATTATTTGGTGCCGTAGATCCGTTTGGTCATCAGTGTTCTGAGCCACACCCATGTCTATCTTGAATAGTGTGTCGGGGCTCGGGCTAGAGAAGAAGCAGGGAATAAACTGATGAAAGAATTAGCATACCGAGGAATTCACTCGAACTAACAAGAATGGTAATGTGCTCCATTGGAGCAGTTTGAAACTCTTTGGAAGGCTCTAGGGAATAAAGATGGAATGACTTCTAATTTTTAGGTCCGTATGGTTTGAAATACTTGCACACAAACCCCGAGAAAGCGTTCCTGGAAATCTCGGCCCAAAAAAGGACGTTTAGTAATTCGAAATGGGACTACAGGATGAAAAACAATAGTTTTGGCAGTTGAAGTTTGAGATTCGATGGTGCCGTAGATCCATTTGGTCATCAGGTGTTATGAGCCACACCCATGTCTAACTAGAATAGTGTGTCAGGCTCAGGCTAGAGAGGAGACGGGGAACAAACTGATGAAAGAATTATCATACCGAGGGAATTCACTCAGAACTAACAAGAATGATAACGTGCTCCATTGGGCGGTTCAGAACTCTTTGGAAGGCTCTAGGGGGATAAATATGGAATGACTTCTAATTTTTAGGTCCGTATGGTTTGAAATACTTGCACAGAAACCGCACGAAAGCCTTCCTGGAAATCTCGACCCAAAAAAGGACGTTTAGTAATTCTAAACGGGACTACAGGATGAAAACAATAGTTTTGGCAGTTAAAGTTTGAGATTCGATGGTGCCGTAGATCCGTTTGGTCATCAGGTGTTACGAGCCACACCCATTTCTAGCTAGAATAGTGTGTCAGGCTCAGGCTAGAGAAGAAACGGGGAACAAACTGATGAAATAATTATCATACACAGGGAATTCACTCAGAACTAACAAGAATGATAATGTGCTCCGACTGGAGCGGTTTAGGAACTGCTGGAAGGCTCTAGGGAAATAAAGATAGAATGACTTCTAATTTTTAGGTCCGTATGATTTGAAATACTTGCACACAGACCAAGAGAAAGCGTTCCTGGAAATCTCGGCCAAAAAAAGGACGTTTAGTAATTCTAAAAGGGACTATAGGATGAAAAACAATAGTTTTGGTAGTTAAAGTTTGAGATTCGATGGTGCCGTAGATCCGTTTGGTCATCAGGTGTTACGAGCCACACCCATGTCTAGCTAGAATAGTGTGTCAGGCTCAGGCTATAGAAGAAACGGGGAACAAACTGATGAAAGAATTATCATACCGAGGGAATTCACTCAGAACTAACAAGAATGGTAACGTGCTCCGACTAGAGCGGTTTAGGAACTGCTGGAAGGCTCTAGGGGAACAAAGATGGAATGACTTCTAATTTTTAGGTCCGTATGATTTGAAATACTTGCACGCAAACCTCGAGAAAGCGTTCCTGGAAATCTCGGCCCAAAAAAGGACGTTTAGTAATTCTAAAAGGGACTACAGGATGAAAAACAATAGTTTTGGCAGTTAAAGTTTGATATTCGATGGTGCCGTAGATCCGTTTTGTCATCAGGTGTTATGAGCCACACCCATGTCTAGCTAGAATAGTGTGTCAGGCTCAGGCTAGAGAAGAAACGAGGAACAAACTGATGAAAGAATTATCATACCGAGGGAATTCACTCAAGACTAACAAGAATGATAACGTGCTCCGACTGGAGTGGTTTCGGAACTGCTGGAAGGCTCTAGGGGAATAAAGATGGAATGACTTCTAAATTTTAGGTCCGTATGGTTTGAAATACTTGCACACAAACCGCACGTAAGCATTCCTGGAAATCTCGGCCCAAGAAAGGACGTTTAGTAATTCTCAAAGGGACTACAGGATGAAAAATAATAGTTTTGGCAGTTAAAGTTTGATATTCGATGGTGCCGTAGATCCGTTTGGTTATCAGGTGTTAGGAGCCACACCCATGTCTAGCTAAAATAGTGTGTCTGGCTCAGGCTAGAGAAGAAACGGGGAACAAACTGATGAAAGAATTATCATACCGAGGGAATTCACTCAAAACTAACAAGAATGATAACGTGCTCCGGCTGGAGCGGTTTAGGAACTGCTGCAAGGCTCTAGGGGAACAATGATGGAATGACTTCTAATTTTTAGGTCCGTATGATTTGAAATACTTGCACACAAACCCCGAGAAATCGTTCCTGGGAATCTCGGCCCAAAAAAGAACGTGATGGGCCCCCCTTTGAGCCACGCCGCAGGCTGCAGGCAGGCAAGTCTGGGGACCCCCGTTCCCAAAACGCCGACAGTAGCCCCCGGGCCCAAGGCGCGCCCGGGCTTGGCCGAGCAGAGAGGCGAAGGGGCAAGTGCGAAGCGCCACGGGCCCTAACAGCCTGCGGCCTTGGGCGCCACGTGGCGGTTGATTGGACGTGGGCGGCACTGTTCCCCCACGCCTCCTAATTTTGTGCCATTCTAGGCGGACTAGTAGCCGCACACAGCCGCTCCCCTTTTCGCTGCTCGACCGTCCCCCACTCTTCCTCCTCTCGAACTCCAGCTTCTGCTCCCAATCCAATCACAGACCTTCCGCCCCCCCCCCCTTCCGTTGCCATGGCTCCGACGAAGAAGGGAAGACGGAAGAAGCCCGTGCCTCCGCCTCGCTCACCGTCATCGGCGGCCCCCGCCGTCGATCGGTCGATCATACTCAATCGAGAGGGCCTGGGCAAGGTCAGCTCGGCATTGGCCACCATCTTCAACGAATGCGGGCGGACGACGGCCTGGCCCGTGTCCCACTTCTCCATCGACTGGATAATCACTGAGGTCCGGTATTTTGCCGACGCCCTGTGGGCGGGGCTGGTTCCCCCCTTCTCCGATTTCTTCAATGATGTGCTCTCCCACTATCAGATCCATATGATGCACTTGGGTCCAGAATCCATCACTCTTCTTGCGGTATTCGCCTTTGTTTGCGAGGCGATGATGGGCATCCTTCCTTCTGTTGCCTTGCTGCGCCACTTCTTCTCTCTGCGCCTTGTTGACCCCACCCAATGATCAGGGTGTGTGAGCTTCATTGCTGCATCTGAAACAGCGGCTTTGGGGATCGACTTCAGCCTTCCTCCGCCCACGCCTGGGTTCCGCGAGCGGTGGCTGTACGTGGACGTGGGGGTGCCCAGCCCCCTGCCGTCGGAGCCATCTTCGCCTACTGTCCCCAATTCAGGCTGGGGCCAAGAGACGCTCACGAGTTCCCGGCTTGTCTTAAATGCAGGCGCCGCTGCGTTCTTGAGGGAGCTCGGCGTGATGGCGCCCAAGGTGGTGAAGGAGTTCCTGCTATGCCGTGTTGCTCCTCTCCAACGTCACTCTCACCGGATGTGGGCCTTCAGCGGGCGTGAAGACCGTATGAGGCTCCAGGAAGAGGACCTGACACCTGAAGCGCTGAGCAAGGTGCTCTTGGTCTTGACTGGGGACCCCACCCCTGGCAGCATCCGGCGCGGGGGGTCTTGTTGTACCTCTGCCCGAGCAGGGGCGACTTTGTAAATCAGATGCCCGTTTTGGACGAATGGGGGCTGCGCCCCGCTGGCCTCCGGGGGCCTCGCGAGAACCCAGTGGTGGTGGCCGCCCTTTCAGTCGGCCACGACGGCTCTTCCTCAAGTGGCGGAGCAGGGAGGCATGGGCCGCTGGAGGCCGAGGGGGCCTCCGCCGGGGTGACGGTGCCGGGCGGCGCTCTTGAGGGAGCAGCTCCTGAGGCCCAGGCTGCCGCGGCTGGGGGTGGCGAGCAGCTGCCCGTAGTGCCTACGGCTGAGGCCCCTGGGGCCCTAGTTACTCTTCTTGGTGAGGTGACCGGCGGCGTGCATCAGGTTGACGCCCCCGATGCGGGTCGTCTTGACGCTCCTTCCTCGTCGCAGGCTGACCCCTGCGCTCAACTCTTGGGTCGCTTCCGCGTGGACTTTGAGGCTCTCCAGAAGAGAAGGGAGGCCTTGGGTGACAATTACCCTTGCCGCCTGCTGAAGTGTAGGAAGTACTTTGCCACCGATGAGTAAGCCTTCTCCTTCCCTAGCTCCTGACCCTTCTGTTGCTTTTACCGATCCTTGCTCTGCAAGGCCCTTCCTGCCGAGCTTACGGAGATGGCTGAGGAGCCATCCCCCTTGGCTCCGCCCTCTCCACCGTCCTCGAGCACCCCGAGCAGCAGGGCCCTCGTGGTGAGGCCGGTCGGAGAGACGAACCATCTTGAGGCGCATCGCGGCCCCGCGCGCCTCGCGACCCTCCTTCGCGAGCCTTCTCGTGGCATAGCCAGCCTGTCGTGGGCTTCTCGTCTGGTCGTCGACCGTGATTGGCTGAGGCACTCCATGCGCTCTTCTTTAGGGGATGGGCTGGCTCCTGGCCGGGCTTCTGGCGAGGCGTGCCCGGCCGTGGCGAGGGCGCCAGCCCCCAGCCCCCAGCCCCCTGCCCGGAGGGGGAATGCTGATTCGTGGCCCCCGGCGCTCGCTTGGGGCCGATGATGGTGTGAAGACGTACTTGAGCGCGCCCGGGAGCGTCGCGCTCTTCGCCAAGGGTTTCTTCGGAGGGCGGCTGATGCGGTGAGCCTGCATGGTGAAGAGCTCGCCGATGAAGACACGCGCCTCGAGGCCAAGGGCCTGCGCCTGGCCGCGGAGAGGCGCGAGCTGAAGGCGGTTGTCGCCCTTGCACTCCATCAGCGTGATCTTGATAATGAGGAGGCCAAGGCGTCGCTAGCGGCCTCTCGGGAGGTCCGTTCTCGGGCCGTTGAGGAGGCTCGGGAAGCTTACCGGCGGCGAGAGGCGGCGGGGGAGCGGGCGCGGGAACTCCTGGCCCGATGCCACTCACTGGAGGAGCAGGTGGAGCTCCGCGAGACTGCCCTTGCGTCGATGAAGGTGGCCTCAGGCGACCCAGCAGAGCTCCAGAAGCGTGAGGAGGCGGTGGCGCTGGAAGCCGCCCGAGCAGCGCCTGTGATCTGACGCTGGAAACAAGGGAGCGCTTGGTGACGAGGGAGGAGGATGATGTCGCTGCGCGGGAAGCCCGTGTCCTGGAGGAGGTCGGGCGTCGAGTGGCGACGGCGCGCTTGAACCTTGAGCGCGAGTTCGAGGAGAGGCTGGGGTTGATTCGGGCTAAGGCCGAAGGTAGGACCGCTGCCTTGAGGGCCAAGCAGGAGGAAGTGACGCGGCGGGCCGATGCTTCTCGGGCAGCCCTTGAGGTGGCGCAGGAGGAGTTAACTACCTCCCGTGCCGAGGTGCTTCTTCTTCGCCAACGGGTGGACGAGGCTGAGGCCGTCGCGCGATCGAATGCGGACGAGATATGCCAGCGGCTGATCCTGGAGCATGAGCACGGCCCCATGCTCACCACGCTCCGGGAGAGAGCCAACACAGCCTTGGGTAACATCTGCAAGGCGGCTGTTGGCGAGCCGCACGCGGTTAACTACGCCGGCAACCTTCAGTTCTTCACCGACGTGGGGACTCGGCTGGAGGCGCGGTCGGTCAGAGCCAACAGGTTGGTGGAGGAGAGGAGTTGCGCCCTGCTCGGTCGCGCCTTTCTCGCGTCTTTAGCCATCTCGGGAATATGGACACCCCGCCGACTTGACGCCGCCATCGCCTTCAGATACCCAGGCCGTCCGGGCGACTGGCGCCGAGTGGAGGACAACGTGGGCGCCCTCGTCAGGGCCTTCGCCGAGATAACGATGGCGTGATCATGGCTACTGATGAAGGTGGCGTGGTGAACGGCCCTGACGCCGCTGGTGACGTCACAGAGAGCAATGGCGAGGCCAGCGACGCTAGCAACGGTTCAGGAGGTGCCCCTGAGGATGCATTGGGGATTTATCCCGTGACTGCGCGATCGTTCCTGTTTCTCGCGAATAGAGCTCAGGTTTTGCCACAGCGGTTGTGAGAGCATTTTGGGAGGGGGCCCCCTCATGTAAAACTTGTGTTCTGTGTATTAGTAGATGCTATACCACCCGTACGCCTGTGCCAAGTGGCTGGCTAGTGTACCTTTGTCCCGCGCGGGCCCTGAGATAGCCTGTGGAGGGCTGTGGCATCTCGAGTGTCTCCCGATCGAACCCATAGGATCTGCAGTAAAAGCCTCCTGAGAGGATGCGGCGGTGGTAGTCTGGGCTGCACGCAAGCTAGGCCCAACCCGGCTCGCGAGGGGCTCACGAGGGGAGGCAGCTGAGGCAAAGCGGTAACCGGAACGCGAGAGATTGCTCGAACGAGACTAAGCACCCCCTTCCCCAAACGCACGCAAATCTCAAATTCAATCAACTTAAATCCGGTGGGGAAAGTGACAACCAAAGGGAAAAGCAATGAAAGCAAACAAAAAAGGCCGCGTCCGGCACCTAGTCTAGTCTTGGGCGTCTTCTCACCGGTAGGAGCTAAGTGCTGCCCTTGGGTGTGGGAGGGAGCCCGGGGCCTAAGGCGGCACCCCGAGACTCAGGGCGTGTACAGCCCCACTCATTATTACGTGAGTGTCACGGGGCGGCGAGCTTCACAGGCACTGGGCCTTCTTCACAGGTACCGGCCTTGCTTCATATCGCCAGACAAGGGCCCTGCCTTGCGCCGCACTCTAGTGCCATCAACGACGACCGAAAACCAGGACGCCGCCGATGGGGTAGAGCGGTCGCCAGCCAGTTCCCAGCGACCACGGGTCCTCCGCCGAGGCATACGAGGCACCTCCCAGCAGAGGCCTACCTCCGAGAACGCCTTGCTTCGAACGCCGCGGTGGTGATGCCGGATCTCGACCCCTCTCCTGCAGCCCCCGACGCCCTCCTCCCGAGGGGTAGGAGACTGTGGGAGCGGGGCAGCCGCTCGCTGTGGCGACCTGCACCTCCTGCGATTCATGATTAACGTATGCCTACTCCTGAGGAATTAGTGGTACCCGATAATCGTCTCTTCCACCGTGGCGGTGGGGCCTTCTGAGGCTCTGGAAGAGCTCAACTTCATCGCCTCGTCCCCCGGCTTGTCTTTGAGGAGCGAGCCTTGTTCGCCCTCATCTGGTGCCCTTGGTCCATCATGTGGGGCACGTATTCTTCTGGGGCCGTCATCCCGAAGGCCACGCCATAGTGCTCCGCGTGCCATGCAGCTCTGCTTGAGGCGCCCACCTGGGGGTGGTAGCGCGGCGGCCCACTGGGGCCGTGGGTCACGGCGAGTCCTTCGCTGGCCGGGAGCGGAGGCAGCGCTGCCTCTTGGCCAGTCTTGACAACCGCCGTTGTTGGAGTAGCCTTGGAGCCTGACATGGTGGAGCCCAGCTGGCCGCCTGGGCCTGAGGTGGGAGCTGGGTGCAGAAGGGGTGAGCCCCCGAGGCAGCAAAGCCTAGGAGCTCTGCCACCCGCTCTAGCAGCACGTCGCGGCCGCCTTCCAGCTGCCTGCACTGCAGTAACTCCCGGGCCACCGTGAGCGCGGCCCTCGAGTTCGCCTGCTCCCGGCGGGTGTCTGGCGTCGCTGACATGGCGTGGTTGGGAGCCCTCGCTGCCGACCGCGCTGCCATGGCGTGAGAGCTGTCGAAGCCTGTCCGCGTCCCCATGCCCAGCGCCCTGCGGACCGCGAGCTGCCCGAAC
Organism: Aegilops longissima; assembly: GCA_021605205.1. Classification (NCBI taxonomy): domain Eukaryota; kingdom Viridiplantae; phylum Streptophyta; class Magnoliopsida; order Poales; family Poaceae; genus Aegilops; species Aegilops longissima. The sequence continues at coordinate 595,282,373 of CM038676.1, read as the reverse complement.
ATGGGGTCGCCCGAGGCGGCGACTATCGTCGCGGGCCAAGCCGCCCGAGGACGGGTTGCCCGCTGGTCGCGGACATGATGATGGCGATCTGACGGGACACGAAGTGGCGAAGCGGATCGGCGCACCCTACCGGCGCGCCAAATGTCGGATTCGGGTTCAGCAGACCCTTGAGGTTCGAACACTAGGGTGCGCGCGGAGATCTCGCCCTCTACCTACCTGCACCCCGCCGCCTCTCTAGGATCTAAACTACGAAAGGAACAACACAAGAGACACAAGGTTTATACTAGTTCGGGCCACCGTTGTGGTGTAATACCCTACTCTAGTTTGTGGTGTGGTGGATTGCCTCTTGGGCTGATGGTGATGAACAATACAAGGAAGAACAGCCTCGCGAGGGTCTGTTCTTGGCCTAGGCGATGAACTGCTTGGAGGAGTTCAGTCGCTCTCTCTCTCTCTCTCTCTCTCTCTCTCTCTCTCTCTCTCTCTCTCTCTCTCTCTCTCTCTGGGATCCAGCTCAAGCTATTCCGGATCGGATCCCTTGCTCTGTGTGTGGCTAGTCCTATTTATAGAAAGAGGCCCTGGGCCTCTTATCAAATATTGAGCGGGAAGGGCGCCAACAATTGGCCATTTTGAAGGGAGCATCTGGTACACTTATCGACTAAAGTTAGTCCTCGCTGTCAAAGGCTCTGGTGGTGGCCTTGGCTTGGGCTCCACAATGACTTCCTTCCTGCCGTTGGGCTGTTCTTGGTCTTGTTGCACGAAATGGGCGCCTTTGCTTGATGCTCTCGCTGCGCTTGCTCCCTTTGCACCAAAGAGGAAAGGAGGACACTGCTGCGGGCTGGCGCCCCCTGGTGCCCTTAGTCGTCATGGCTTGCGTCATGGGCACCTCGTGAGGTACCCCCTTGATATTTCCGCCTCCTCATGAGCCAGCCTGATGAGGCCGTGCTCGAGAAGCTCCTGTCGTCCGCCCATGAATCTTGCCCCTCGCGAGGTCTTGAGCTGCGTTGATGAAGATGGGCGTGATGGGCCCCCTTGAGCCATGCCACGGGCGCGAGGCGAGCAAGTCTGGGACCCCATTCCCAGAACGCCGACAACGAGCGGTGGAGGCTGGATGAACAGGAGCCCATGGAGGCTGGAGGAGGTCGACGGTAGACCGTGGAGGCTGGAGGAGGTCGACGGTGGAGATGAACAGTATCCCGTGGAGTCCCGTTTTGCGGTACGCCACACCCCTCCCGATGAACAGGACCCCCATTTGGACCGTAGGAAGTCCTTTTCGTCCGTTTTGCGGTACGCCACACCACTCCCGATCAACAGGACCCCTGTTTCGACCGTAGCAGGTCCGTTTCCTCCGTTTTGCGGTACGCCACACCCCTCCCGATCAACAGGACCCCCGTTTCGACCGTAGGAGGTCTGTTTCCTCCGTTTTGTGGTACGCCAGGCCCCTTCGGATCAACAGGACCCCGTTTCGAACGTGGCCGGTCGAACACAAGGCCGTTTCCTCCGTTGTGCGGTACGCCAAGCCTCGTTTCCATCGCCTGTTCCGTTCAAGCCCTCCCGATGAACACGACCACGCATTCCATTCCGACCCAGCCGGTTGGCTCCCCATGAACACGACGACGACGATGTTTCCCCGTTCTGACCGAGCCATGTACGTATGTGTATGCTACGTCTTGAGCTTGCGTTGGTTTTCCCCGAAGAGGAGAGGATGATGCAGCACAGTAGCGTAAGTATTTCCCTCAGTTTTTGAGAACCTAGGTATCAATCCTGTAGGAGGCCACGCACAAGTCCCTCGTACCTTCACAAAACGATAGCTACTCGCAACCAACGCGATTAGGGGTTGTCAATCCGTTCAAGGTCACTTACGAGAGTGAGATCTGATAGAGATAATATTTTTGGTATTTTTGGTATATAGATGCAAAGTGAAAAGTAAAATGCAAAGTAAAAACAAAGCAAGTATAAAAGTGATGGAGATTGATATGATGAGAATAGACCCGGGGGCCATAGGTTTCACTAGTGGCTTCTCTCAAGAGCATAAATATTCTATTGTGGGTGAACAAATTACTGTTGAGCAATTGACAGAATTGAGCATAGTTATGAGTATATCTAGGTATGATCATGTATATAGGCATCACGTCCAAGACAAGTAGACCGAAACGATTCTGCATCTACTACTATTACTCCACTCATCGACCGCTATCCAGCATGCATCTAGAGTATTAAGTTAAAACAGAGTAACGCCTTAAGCAAGATGACATGATGTAGAGGAATAAATTCATGCAATATGATAAATACCCCATCTTGTTATCCTCGATGGCAACAATACAATATGTGCCTTGCAACCCTTTACATCCTTCGGGTAAGGACACGCAAGATTGAACCCAAAGCCATGCACTTCTCCCATTGCAAGAACTACCAATCTAGTTGGCCAAACCAAACGGATAATTCGAAGAGACTTGCAAAGATAACTCAATCATACATAAAAGAATTCAGAGAAGATTCAAATATTATTCATAGATAAGCTGGATCATAAACCCACAATTCATCGGTCTCAACTAATACACCGCAAAAAGAAGATTACATCGAATAGATCTCCACGAGAGAGGGGGAGAACATTGTATTGAGATCCAAAAAGAGAGAAGAAGCCATCTAGCTACTAGCTATGGACCCGAAGGTCTGAAGTAAACTACTCACACTTCATCGGAGAGGCTATGGTGTTGATGTAGAAGCCCTCCGTGGTGGATGCCCCCTCTGGCGAAGCTCCGGAACAGGCCCCAAGATGGGATCTCGTGGATACAGGAAGTTGCGGCGGTGGAATTAGGTTTTTGGCTCCTGTTCTGATCGTTTGGGTACGTAGGTATATATAGGATGAAGGAGTACGTCGGTGGAGCATCAGGGGGCCCACGAGGCAGGGGGCGCGCCCTAGGGGGGCGCCCCCCACCCTCGTGACCGCCTCCGATGTTCCTTGGCATAGGGTCCAAGTCTCCTGGATCACGTTCGGTGAGAAAATCACGTTTCTGAAGGTTTCATTCCGTTTGGACTCCGTTTGATATTCTGTTTCTTCGAAATACTGAAAAGGGCAAAAAACAGCAATTCTGGGCTGGACCTCCGGTTAATAGGTTAGTCCCAAAAATAATATAAAAGTGGAAAATAAAGCCCATTATAGTCCAAAACAATAGATAAAGTAGCATGGAGCAATAAAAAATTATAGATATGTTGGAGACGTACCAGCGCGATAGGCGTTCGAGACCCTGCCCGTATGTACGTACGTGGCCGTATTTTCTTTCTTGCACCCTCGCCGATGTACGTACGTGTACATGCTACGTGCGCGCCTCTACTACGACACGTGCACACCTCTACATCCACCAGTATATATGTACGTACACATTCGCGACCAGAATGACAACGCTATGTACGCTTCGACCAGGTGGGTCCCGACTGTCAGGCACTTCCTTGCGTTCGAAGATGTAGCTGGTGAGTCCCAGCAGTCAGGGGGGCGAATCTTTTTTTTCGGACGCACTTCCTTGCGTTCGAAGATGTAATTGGTGGGTCCCAGCAGACAGGGGGAAACATTTTTTTGCTAAATACGGTGGCCCGTCCGGTGGGTCCCCGATGTGAGGTGGAGGAATAATTATTTTGCGCGTAATAAGGAGGCACTTCCTTGCTGCGTCCGTGGACCCAGCTGTCAGCCTCTCCACGTATATTCCACGTCCGATGGAAGCCATTCCTTGACCACATTGACCTCGCCGCGCCGTGAGCACCAGGGCGGTGGACTACGGCGAGGCCTAGGAAGGGGACGACGCGGAGCCGGGGAAGACGCGGCAGTGGATGCCCACGCGTAGAGGACTATGAGTGTTCACTCGTTCGGCTGCGGTGTGAGGCTGTCGTCGCCACAGAATAACAGAGGGATGGCCTGGCCAGCGGTGGGAGTAGTAGGGGGCGGTGAGGCCTCCGCGGCATCCTGATCGGCCCGGGCGGCGGGAGCAAAGCGGCACGACCGGCGCTGCTTTGGGCGGTGGAGCAAGAAGACCAGAGGTTGAAGAAGCACTCGGCCGTTGGATGGACATCGACGGTCCTTTGGAGCTAGAATCGTTCATATATTGACTAAAGTTGACAAAGGCCTCCGTCGATCAACTTAATAGGCCCTAAGTCAGTCTCCACCAAGGTTGGTCGCAGCTAGCGGGGGTATTCATTTTGTTTTGTGTAATAAGGAGGCACTTCCGGTGGGTCCGAGTGACATGGGGAACTTTTTCGCGAAATCGGTGGCCCGTCTGTGGGTCCCAGCGATCGTGGGAAACGCCTTTTCGCGAAATCTGGTGGCCCGTCCGGTGGGTCCCTCGCTGTCGGTGGAGGAATAATTATTTTCAGCGTAATAAGGAGGCACTTCCTTGCGGGTGTCGTGGACCCAGTGTCGGCCTCTCCACGTCTGATACTCTTCCGATGGAAGTCGGTCGTTGACCACATTGACCACGCTTGGCGCCGAGAGCACCACGGCGGTGGACGCACGACGAGGCCTAGGAAGGGGACGACCGGGAGCCGGGGAAGGCGTGGCGTGGAAGCCCAGCGGAGAGGAGTACGAGGTTCACTTTGGTTCGGCTGCGGTGTGAGGCTGCCGTCGCCCAGAGACATGGCCAGTGGTGGGAATAGTAGAGGCGGTGAGGCCTCCGCAGTGTAGCACAGCCGCCACGGGAGGCAGGAGCATGCGGCACGACTGGCGCTGCTTTGGGCGGCTGGAGCAAGAACACCAGAGGTTGAAGAAGCACTACGGCCGTTGGATGGCCATCGTACGGTCACTCAAGCTAGAATCATTCATATTGACTAAAGTTGACAAAGGCCCCCGTCCCAGTCAACTTAGTAGGCCCACAAGTCAGCCTCCCACCATGGTGGGTCCCACCTAGCAGGGGGAGTATTCATTTTTTTGTGCGTAATAGAGGCACTTCCGGTGGGTCCGAGCTGACAGCGCGGGGAACATTTTTTCACAAAATACGCTGGTCCGTCCGGTGGGTCCCAGCAGTCAGGGGGGAAACGTTTTTTTCACGAAATAAGGTGGCCTGTCCGATGGGTCCCTCCTGTCAGGTGGAGGAATAATTATTTTGCATGTAATAAGGAGGCACTTCCTTGCGGCCGCCTGGACCCAGCTGTCAGCCTCTCCACGTACAGTACTCTTCAGATGGAAGTCGGTCGTTGACCACGTTGACCACGCCGTGCCGAGAGCACCAGGGCGGTGGTCTGGACGACGGCGAGGCCTAGGAAGGGGACAACACGGAGCTGGGGAAGATGCAGCAGTGGTAGCCCGCGAGGAGAGGAGTACGAGGGTTCACTGGTTCGGCTGCGGTGTGAGGCTGCCGTCGCCGCAGAATAACAGGGGGTTTGGGTGAGTAGAGGGATGGCCTGGCCAGCGGTGGGAGTAGTACAGGGCGGTGAGGCCTCTGCAGCATCACAGCCGGCCACGGGAGGCAGGAGCACGTGATATGACCGGCGCTGCTTTGGGCGGCTGGAGCAAGAAGACCAGAGGTTAAAGAAGCACTACGGTCGTTGAATGGACATCGTACGATCACTGCAGCTAGAATCGTTTATATTGACTAAGTTGACAAAGCCCTTGGTACGCGTCAACTTAGTAGGCCCATAGCTCGGATTTGTCAGAGACCATATAGCCCATTTGCGATTTGGAAGAATGTACAGCCCATTTTTCAATTCTAATGGAATTTACTATAGCCCATTTATGGGTTTGTTAAAAGTACAGCCCAACTTCTAGCTAGGACAACGATTAATAATTTCAAATAACCGCTCAAAACAGAATTCAAAAAAAAATTCCCACATTTTGATGGGATCTGAAATAGTTTTATCCAAAATTTCTAGTCGGGTTAAATATAATTTCAAAATAAAGTTGTATCACGTTAAAATCCAACGAAATATTGCGCGCGCAACAAGTAAAGAAATTAAAATTTCCAAATTCCAAAAATAATATATTTTTCGAACTAATTACGTGTTTGGTGCATAGTAATTGCCCAGTTATTATAATTACATCCCATTTATTATTTCTTAAAGTCCATTTTCTTGTTAAGCCTAATGCATACCTCCTAGGAAACTTTGCAGCCAGTGAAGCGGATACCAAGTTGACCGGATATTGTGTACAACTGTCGGCCGAGTTGCATTGCTGATGTTGAAAAAAGGCCTATGTAGTACAGTACAACCTAACATGGTTACTCAGCCCACATTCAGGGACGCGGAAAGGCCCAAACAAGGCTTCAGACAACTTTTGAAGTCACCGAGCTCAATTAATAACTTAAGAAAAAGTTAGATTACAGTGGAACCTAATTAAAAGCTGTCACGAGCAAATAAATAATTCAATAGGTCCCACTTTATGTAATGCTGTGTGTGTGTGTGTGTGTGAGAGAGAGAGAGAGAGAGAGAGAGAGCCATTGGTCGATGCTCAGTAAATACATCTTTCAGCCATATGCATTGCTGATGCTCAAGAAAACTTATATAGTTGACACAATCATATAGATCATCATAGCACACCGAACTTGCATACAAAAATTTCACGCAGCGGCACAATCAGGATGGAAGCAGTGGATCGCTACGGGAAGGGCTATGTTGAAACCAACGAAGTCATACATAACGGTTCATCGTCTTTATAAATGACGGGAAATATCTTGAATGTTGTGCAAAGAAAGCAGCAGACAACACAATAAGTTCTGCTAGCACATTAAGTTGACGTACAACCCTTTCTAAAAAAGTTCAGGTACAAAATTAGAACAGGTCACAATCAAATGTCTTGGCATATCGCTGCTTCAGACCCATAGCTCGGATTTAACTAGTACTATCGACAAGATTCAGTTGTTACCTCAAATTAGAGCACATCCAGCAGCCAGCCCCTGCCTTTTCTCCCAAAGAAGCGATGGCCTCCGCCGCGCGATGGAGTAGGCCCTTTGCCATCCATCGTTCCGAGCAACACGGGGAAATTCTGACGTTGACTCCTGTAATGGACGTCGTCGATGGACCCTGGCACCAGTGGCGGCGGTAGGACTTCGATTGATGGATTGACCACTTTTTCGACATGCATGAACACTCGATACAGGTACATCCCTAACATGGTCCGCGGCGGCCTTGATGGCGACGAATAGTACAACCCCGGTTCCTGCACCGGTATCTCAACACCAATCACCTTCGGTATGGTGGACGGCTTCTTCATCCATGCCATAACCGTCAGAGCCCAACTATCTGGAGGAACAAACATACTTACGAGCTCACCTCCAAGGTCGTTGATAAGCTCGTTCATGGACTCGCTGTTCCAAGCACTTCGAGGCATGCCGTGGAAGGTAAGCTTTGTTAAAAACTCAAGCTCAGAGGGCACCGAGCCCCATCCTGGGTGCCACCGATCAAAGCTCACCAATGCGCCATCGCAGAACAAACGCCGGGAAGATTCAAACACATGACTGCAGTCGAAAGTTGTTCGGAACCTGACGAATAAATTAGCCGGTGGTGGACAGACTTCGACGAGCAAGTCACTTATTTGGATGTCGTGCGCAATGCCAAGAGCTTTGACAAGGTCGTCCGGCGAGACGGTAGGCCGGTCGCCATTGATGGTTACCATCAGCACTTTGCCGGCGAACTGGTCGTCAAGCGCCGCCATGCCACTGTTGAGCGACAAGACGCAGCGATCAAGGCGGGGCGGACCTCAAGATCTCCGCTCGGAGATCCGCGTTGACCAGCGACATGATAGTGCGCTTGAGTACAGGAGTCTGGAGGGGATTTGGGGAGCTGGAGTAGGAATCGAGATTCCAGAGGCGGGGAGGGCGGAGACTGGGATGAAAAGGTAGCATGAATTTCAAGCACGCGCGTAATATGCTCTCGGCGGCATAAGCTGCGAAAAACACCGGTGGCGCCACATGTCGGCCTAAGAGTCCTTATTCTTTCTTTTTGGAGAGCCGGCCTTTTTTGGGATCTTTTGAGAGCCCGCCCGAGAGTCATAATTGACCTGTTTGGCATTGCGTTACTACTCGGCCCATATTCAACGACACCTCACTGGCCCAAACAAGTGTACATCATCGAAAAGACAGTGAGCTCAAATTATATAACTTGAAAAAAGGAGATATACTCTAAACACTGGAGAATGGTGATGCCCTCATTTAGCCCACCAGTAGTTCGAGACCATAAACAGTTCGAAACAACGATATATACAAATTCAAACACTGACTAGTGACTACTACTGACATAAACAGCAAGACATGATAGTTCATAAGAAGTCTTGCTACACCACCAAAACATACCCATCTGCAGCGCTCAGACTCTCGTGATCCAGACGAGAATGACATTCTAAACAGAAGCAACTATTACATAGAAAGAGTGACATAGACGAGGATGCCAAATGACAAGGAATATGCATAACAAAAGAAATAACTACCCATCCAGAACCAGCAGCAAAGACAACAAATTCATTCGAAGAGATGATCCTACACCATGATAATTTGCGGCCCCGCTTCAGCGACCAGTGATCTGGAGACACCAGTACTCCACCCTTTCAATGCAACAGCCCAATTACCTGTCAACCTGAAGGCTTGAACCACATCACTACCTATCGTAATTGAGATATCCAAGGATCAAAGTTAATCCGGATGCCTTTGTCATTCTCACCTTCTTTTGCCTGCAGGCTGTATCGTTGACAATCAGGGGAGTATGCTCCAGAACTCCTAGGGCTCGCCGTGTAGACACAGTTTTCCATAGCAAACAGAGCCTCTCTGCCATCAAGATCCTTACCAACGGTGATCTCCTGGTTAATCGGATAATTGAGTCCGAGAAACAGAGAGTGTGAACCAAGGCTGTTTACCCGCCTCCAACTAAAAAATCCTAAAGGCCCCAACAAGCTGGTATCCTGCTCATAGACGTAACAGCCGCTGTCCGGATACTCATGTATTACACGGTGCTTGTATACAGTGGGGTTTTTGCAATATAACTTTTCCGACTCATGTGTCCGAATGATCATCAGTCTTTTACCGTCGTCTGATCGAGCGAGGAACCAGTTGTGCTTCCCTGTTTTTGGCAAAGGTGGTGTAATTACAAAGGGCAGTAACTGTAGGGACACTGCATCATATCAAAAAGGACAGTCATTGTTAACGTAAGATCAGCATTGTTCAGGGTATGAGTAGGATAATGCAAGAAATAGCATTGATATGTCCATGTTGGAACTGGGAGGAAAATACAGGGAAATGTATACTGTGTTCGAAAATATAGAAGTGCCATGCATGGTTATACTCATGTTATCTCGCAATCGATTCTTCACAGAAACTACCATGTCATGCATGTTATGTAATCATGTTCTGTCCTCAAAAAAAAATTCTTCAAGGTAACTAACTTGTTATATACTCGTGTTCTGTGGGCAAAAATTTTGTGAGGATATTATTCTAGCCATTGATTGCTGAAGGGAAAATATAGGTATGTACACATGGTAAGCATTGCAGGATTTCACTACTTCCAAATATAGAGTTCTCCATATGCACACTTACTTCCCTAATGTATGGTTAGATGAAACCAATAGTGTGGTGCATGTTTGTACATCATGAAAATGAGGAAACTAACATGGCCATTGATACACACTCATATTTAGTAGTAGTATATAGATTGGTGTAAAATAAGGATAATATCCATATATTCCTAACCGTTTGATTATTCAGGGTACAAATTGGCTGTAATGACATGGTCACAATTGCATGAATTAACTCATTCCAAATATAGCTAATTTACGGCGTCTCTAAAATATTGCCATAGTTCTACTCAAATTCTGCTCAAACAGGGATATGCCAATCATCACAAAAAGTTCAAACAGTGTCATGGCGTCATCATTAACATGAGATGGAAACAACTTACACGCGCCGTCCCAGCAATAAGTGGTGCCATCTGCTTTGTCGATCGCGTAGATGATGCCATTGTGTTCAATTGCATCACATAAGTGTGTATCAGCTTTGACGATGATCCACTGCGAGCCGAGTTGTCTCCAGCTAAAAAAGGCACCGGTGTAAAGATAGGCGAGTCCATGGTCGAACAAGGCAATTAGCTTGAAGTCTGCGTAATTTGCATGTCGTGTGGGTACTTGGCAGAGTACAATCTTCTGCAAAACAAGGTTCGTCCAACTGACGTAGTAATCTAGATGACTTGGAACGCGATGGTAATACTCTATATAATCCAACGGAGGAAGGATAATCTCATGGGAGGTCTGGAAGTTCACGAGCACCAACTTTTTACCGTCTTCTCTGAAGGTAGCCATCCAGTGGGAGTTCATGCCAACCCAGTACATACCTGCCAAGAAGTTTCGGGCGATGGTGATCGGATCGATGTCGAGGGAAATGATATACGTCGACACACTACATAACTGCAAAGAAGTTTTGGCTAATGGAGATCGGATTGAATTCGAGGGGCATCATGCACGCCTCCGTATCATGGTGAGCCAATCTCGCAAGACCAGATAGCAGCAAGCAGGGTGTCTTGAAAAGCTTAGGCCTCGCTCGACGATGGCGTGTGCATGTCCTCGAGCATGCAGCCAGCCGCAGGGCAGTCAACATATCCATACACGAACAACAGAGGTCGAGGATGTCACTGGGGAGATTGCTCCAATCGCGGCTCATATGGATGTTGTGCGGTTCGCGTTCGGCCATGGTGGAGTTTGGAAAGGGGCTTGATTTACGGGGGAGAAGGATGTCGGTGCTGGAGCGGCTAGCGTGGGAATAGTGGTACTGGGGGAGGCGAGTGAGGCGAGGTACACGGGGGCACAGTGAGATGGAGACGGAGACGGAGACGGAGAAGGAGATGGAGATGGAGTGGTGCTATGCGAGTGGAGAGGGAGACGAGGCGAGGCGCCAATGTGCTGTACAATGGCGGTGACAGACTGCACAGTGCACAGGGTGAGGCTGACTTTGGTAACCGAACACGCCGCCTCGCCTGGACTAGTGTCAGGGACAGGGTGTTGTCACTTCACTGTGAGGACCGGATGAATAGTATTTTGACCATCAAGTGTACCACAGTTGTACTACTACTACTAGTAGTAGTAGTAGGAACATGAGTACTCCAGTATTGTATAGCGGAAATAGGTCTCCCGTGCTAGCATGCTTGTTCACTTCATCGTTCAGGTATCATCCATATTGCGAGCAGAACCAAATTATCGTGCATGCCCAATCAACGCCCTGTCGCGATGCATGCAGTGGTCGTTCTGGTGCATCAAGGATGGCATGCAGATCGTTCCACACTTGAGAAGAGGAAAAATGGAAAGGTAGAACGCGGAGGCAGAGGAAGAGAACGCTGGCTAACGAGGCTGGGAGGGGATCGAGCAGGAAGTTAATGCTCCACGCCTAAAGGTTTTGGGAAAACCTGATTTTCATAAGGTGACTTATACTCACCTAAACAGAGGGAGTATTCCTTAACCAGAGAATGTTGTGTCTCCCACTCACGCGCTCAAAAAAAAAAGCTATGACACATTTTTTTATCTGCTTGCATAGGTCCCACCTATCAGGAAGGATGGGCACGTACACGAACAGGTACGACTCCTCAGTCTACCCGCATAGCCTTTTTGTTTAGCTACCTAGCCGTCTAATCAACTGCATGCACGCCACTTCTCCCATTTACTTCTCCATCGGGAACTGATTCGCCTTGGCTTCTTCACCTCCCCTTCGTCTTCATTTGCATCCAAACCCCACTGCGTTCACATTGTTTTAACATCTTTAAGTAATCATCTACTACTTCAGTTAGACTAGCCATCTAATCCTAATTCTCCAAACCATAGCCCTACGTTCCAGCGGTTCCAAATGGCGAAAGAGATCGAGATGCAGATTTTTAGCATCCAACATGTCCTCGTCGAAGGCTCGATGCGCATAGTTGCCACCGTCACCGTCCACCCAAGGGTTGTTTGGCAGTGGATCAACAATGTATCCAACTCTCTCAAAAAGGTAGAGACGAGGGTCATCGGTCTCGACGCAGAGTACACGGAGCGTGCCCCTGGGAAGATCCAGCGCGCCGCCGTCCTTCAGCTGTGCCTCGAAGATGATGTTTTGGTGTACCACATCATACACTCGCCCTCCATACTAGGTGAGCTTCACGATTTCTTGTCTCGGGAGGACGTATACTTCTGTGGGGCAGCCATCGAAGGGGACAAACAGAAGCTGGAGCTGTACAACCTTGATTTGAAAAGCATCGCTGACCTACAAACCAAAATCAAAATTCCTGTAGAAGATTGTGCTAAACAGACACCATCCCTATTTGATGTAGCAAATTTTGTGCTTGGTACAAATCTTCAGAAGGGTGACGAGACAGTGGCATTAAGCTCGTCTGGATGGGAGAATTATCCCTTGACGTACGAGCAGATAAAATATGCTGCCCTCGATGCCCGTGTGAGTTTCGAGATAGCTGCAAGGTCCAAAGAGCTTGTTGCGAAGCCGTCTCCCACAGAGAATGAGAAGCAGAAGAAGAAGAAGCAGAAGAAGAAGAAGAAGAAGAAGAAGAAGAAGAAGAAGAAGAAGAAGAAGAAGAAGAAGAAGAAGAAGAAGAAGAAGAAGAAGAAGAAGAAGAAGAAGAAGAAGAAGAAGAAGAAGAAGAAGAAGAAGAAGAAGAAGAAGAAGAAGAAGAAGAAGAAGAAGAAGAAGTAGCGTGGGCCCGCATGACTATAAGGAACTATTTATCCGCATATATAGCTTTCTCTGCTACTCCTTCCAGTGATCGGTATGCAGTGCATGTGTTCGTAGACATGACAGCTTGTCCATGGAAGTTCAACTACGGCGACCATCATATTTCATCTCACAATTCCCACGGCGCCTCTCCAACCCACGCAACACGCCCCCCGACATGCGCCTCACCCCTCTCGGCCGCACCGCCCCTCTGCCTTTGTGTGCATGACATGTGGGCCACCTAAAATGCGGCGAGCATCAAGTTTCTACCACAGACACCCGCGATTCCCACGACGCCGCTCGAACCCATGAAACCACACGTCCCCCGACCTGCGGCTCACCCCTCTTGGCCCCATCGCCCCTCGCCTTGGGAGCATTACATGTGGACCAGTCACCTATCGGGTCCACATGTTATTGACTCAAAGGTAGGTGTAGTAAGGCGCTGAAGCTCAGTCCCGACGGCCCTGAGAGGGAAATGTAACTCCTGCGCCAGGGCTTGTGGTGCTCCCGCAGCACGAACTCGTGCCAAACTCGAGATTTGTTTCTTTACTATACATGCACGCAATGATTTAATGGACATTGTAATCTCAACATGTGATGGGGAGCTCTAAATTTGAATTTGAAACTTATAAAACGAAAAGATTCAAAACAAATAAACTGGGAGAGAGGGAGTATATCGTAGGATGTGTCCCATACAAAATAAGTCCCCTGGTTTGTCACCGCGAAGATGCGGTTAGAAAGGAGCACAGCGTCTTCCTACTCATACGGCAACAAATTGGCTGGAGACAGCATGGTCCTCCTTTGACCGCCATGTGCAAGGTTCGTGCTATGTTTTATTCAATCTCACCGTGGTTCCATCGTACCAATTCATGCGGTGGCCCGTTGCATGGCTGATCCCAATGTTGGACAAAGGTTCTACGGGAACGGTGTCACCGTTGTAAATGTTGTGCAAATTGATGTTGGTACCCTCCCGTACATATGCAAGCAAATCTCCACTCGCACCGAGCCTAGCCTGTGAAACAGTGGGTAGGGGAGAATTAGGAAATGGACACGAAAGTAGTCTTTAGAATGAATTTACTACGTGACAACACGCGATTCCCACGACGCCGCTCCAACCCACGGCACGACGTCCCCCGACGTGGACATGGATCCTCTGGCGTGGCTATGACTGCCTTGCCCTTCCTTTCCTTCGCTGACAGGTGGGACCCACGCTTATGGGTCCCACATGTCGATGATGTAATGGTAGGATTGTTCGTGCCCCTCATCCCTCTCGGCCCCACCGCTCCTCTGCCTTTGTGTGCATGACATGCGGGCCAGCTGAACTGCGGCGACCATCAATTTTCTACCACAGACACACCCGATTGGACACGGTTTGCCTGCTTCGCTGCTGTGCTCCAATCCGTACTCCCGCACCATTGAATTTTCATCCAGCGGCTGTGACACATTTTGTCTCGGGCATCAATCCTCAGCTGGAGTACTTATGTACTACAAGTAGTACCCACCGGTGTGGCCATCTACGCCTCGTAACGCCCCGACGCCCAGCTATAGTACCCTCGCCACGGCCACGCCACCACCGGCCGGTTCATCTCGAACGAGTGAGTCGTGAACCACGCCACCACCATGAGAATGACATGTGGGCCAGCCACATTATAGGCATGCATATCATTGACTCATAGGCTGGGCACTAAGCCACTGAAGTTCGGTCCCGTGGGCCCCGAGAGGGAAATGTAACTCCTGTGGCAGGCCTTGTGGTGCTCCCGCAGTACGAGCTCGTGCCAAAACTGGAATTTGTTTCTTCCTACTACCAACTAGTACTAGTAAGGTACACGTGCATTGCACGCATGAGATTCTGGTGGTTTGTGCATTATGCTTCTACATGTGGAGTTCTCTGGATTATAACATGTGGCAAAATCTGGTGGAATGTAAGGTTAGGCAAGTTTGATTAACTCAGGTGAGTGTTTGGTTCAAGCCACACCTTAGGGAAGCCACACTGGCCCCACATGACATACACACAAAAAATGTGGCAAGATTCTCTTAGGCTTGCCAACTTGTGGCTCTCATTTTGAAGAACTTATTAATAACTTTGCCTGAGCTTAGTTGTGGCAAAGTTAGTCATGAATTAAGTTCAACCATGGAGTCTTCTAGATTATACATGTGGCAGAATCTGGTGGACGATATCCAATGGCCAGTAGTGCTCGGATTTGCCATCTTTGTACCGTCGGATTGGCTTCATCCAACGACCAACTTTCAAAGTTTTTCACACACTATATAGGGGGTATAGATATAGATGTGCCAGTTCGTTGCAATGGATCCAAAGTATATCTATTTAGTGGAGTGCACTCTAAACACATTATCTATTTATTTTCCTCTAACCTTCCGTAGCCATGCAACCAAGACACATAAGCTTCATGGGTGCCCCCCACATCATATTATTCATACTACGTTGATTGAAAAAAGATAAATCACCCAAAACAAGATCTTCCCATTTTTTGTTCCTATGATGTTATGCCACGCACGTATCTACTAGTTGTATAGTGGTAGTACTAGTAATATAGTATTAGGAGTACAAACTTGTTAAGTACTAGTAGGAGTAGTACTAGTACGGAATGCTCGTACTCTATCAATGAGCCCCGTCTGATACAAAATTTCTTGGCTTCCGTGCTACAGCTAGATCTTCCCCTTGTTTCTGTTTTCCAACCCGGCCGCGGGCGGGGTGTCGGTTTGCTCAGCAGGCGGTCCCACATGAAAGTGAAAATGCTAGGCACAGGGGCGGAGCTACGTGAGGGCCAACACATGCCCTGGCCCGCCCAACCTAGCAGGATTTTCATAGTTGTACATCCAGTTTTGAGGCATGGAACATCAATGCAAGGGTAATTTCTATAGCCTGGCTAGACTGGCACGCCCAACGTTTTGCTTCAAGCTCCGCCACTGCTAGGCAACACGCCTTCCCTAAGCTATGTGTCGTGCCGGACGGGCCGTGTTGTACTCCCGATTCCCGGGCGTGTGGGGGTGCGACGCGAACATGGCAGGCCTTTTCCTTTTACTAGCAATGTGCCCGTGCGTTGCGATGGATCAAAAGTAGTAGAATAGTAGTATTTGTTCACAAACTTGAAAGAAATCACTATTGTTTTGATATACTCCTAATATATTACTCCCTCCGTACCTAAATATTTGTCTTTTTTGATATTTCAAATGGACTATCACATACGGATTATATAGACATATTCTAGTGTTTCTAGCAAGATGCCCGCGCGTTGCACGAAGTTGATGGAAAAGGTAAGCACAACTTATAAATTGACGGATGGAGTACTAGTTAAAATGATGCATATAATTAAGCAAAGCGATCGCACATGTCGGTATTGACTGGAACGAGAATGCAACAGCACAATAAGAATTGTGGCCACAATGATGCGGTCGCAGTGGTGGTTACAGAAGGCAAGAAGAAAGATGGATCCACGAATGTACGACCTCCTCCTCCTCAACTTAGTGCGTCGGGCCACCGACCGCGGCTAAGGCGGCGGCGCTTTTGTGGTGAGGTCGAGGTGCTTCTCAACAAAGGCATCCAAGGCTTCGGCCGGTTGAGGAAGGCCAACGTCAGAGCGTCCTCACTGGCCTTGTAGATACCTATGTACACGATTTCCTCGCACGCTGCGTGGATGTGTAGGTCGACGAATTCTTGCAGGCGGCGCCTGCAGCGCGACCTCAGTGGACATTCTTCTTGGCGTCGGTGAGCGGCGCGCAGGCCACCAGTGCTTGAAAGAGGTTCTGGCCATGGAGGCCGATTAGGGTGGCAGGCAATGAGGAGCCCGGGCGCGCGGGCTGGAGGAGTACGGTGATGTCGTCCGCGAGCTTGTTGAGGACGGTGAACTTGTTGCTGGTGGCAACGATCATCTGGTCCAACTGAGAGTCGTAGTTGGCGTCAACGGCGGCCATCCACCAGCCGGTCTCCAACACCGTCTGGAGACGATCCTCGGTGCCATGCCGCAGGCCGGCATCGTGGACCATCTGGCGCAGCCGCTGGCCGCTCACGCGCATCGCCGCCATGGGTCTAGAGCGAGCTCTTTTGCGCTTAGTGTAGGTGCTTAGGCAAGTGCTTAGGTGCGTACGATGTGGTAGATGCATTGGAATGGAAGAGGGGCGCCTTTATATGAGGGCAATGAGGGCAAACTGCGTTGCATTCACATCGTGCAGCCTCTTTTCCCGGACCTCCTCCCATTACTTCCCTCATGCATTAATTGAAGGAGGATGCATTGTCCGTTCAACATATCGGGAACCGCTACTCCCTCCTAAATCGCATTAAAGGCGATCGGGAACTGCGCCGCCCATTGTCAAATCAAATACTCCCTCCGTCTAGGTGAGTATTAAGTCATCTTCTGAAAACCAAATACTAGTAAACACATAGGCGTGGTGCATTAACTCTCACGTTGTTTCTTATTTTTGACATAAATAGAGGAATCAACCAAGAAGAGATGTGGGGCTTGTATGCTTTTAATGACTTGAGACTATCAAACATGACATGCCAGTGGTCAGTTCGTTGCACAAGAAGAAATACAACCCACGTCAGCACACACGCATCTTATAGCATCACATCCAATGGCTATAAAAGATGAATGAGACCAAATTATATCTCATCTAGATGAGTCCTAGCAAAACTGTATTAATAATACTTAGTACTCCTGCGCCATGTATCATATACGTATCATGTAGTACTTTATTTATTGCCATGTATGACACATAGTTAACGAGCGCTCTCTATATGTACCACCTTTTTTTTAATTTCAAGTTTTGCTCCATGGCGCAATCCATCGATACTACTACTATACTAAAGTGGAGTATATACATTTTTTAAAACGCTAGAGGGCGGGGCAGTCTAGCTCGGTCAGTTTCACGAGAGGCGAGGGCCTTTGTGATTTGATGGCTCATTAATGCTGTCAAATCGAATAGTACTGCGCCGCCCGCTGCACGCCCGGCGCCTCCATTAAACCCCTCCATTAAACCTGCATGCAAACCGAGAATCCTACTCCGGCCACACGTCCTTCCATGAGCGGGCCGGAATTAAACGCAACACCGGTCGAGCTCCTCCCGTCCGCCCTCAGTTTAAACGAGGCCAGACGCCGGCCAAGCTGCTAGCGTCCGCCCTCTATTTACACGAGGCCAGACAGACAGCGGGCAAGAATCGCACCCCTCCGCCGCTCCCCCATCTCCTCCTTCACCATTTTCTCCACCCTTCCGATGGCTTCCGATGAGCCATTCTCCGGCATATTACGCGGCTGGGTGGCCCGCCAAGCCCTCTGGATACAGGCGAGGCTGCTCGGTGCTTCACCAACCTCGCTTGGCCCGACGGAGCCAGTTGCCGCCCCAAGCAGGCGCATGGTTCAACAACTCGCCGCTCCAATTCAGCTCGATGAGGAGTGGCGAGTTGCTCCACGACGGCACGGCGGCGAGCACGCCGGTACGGGCGCCGTCGCTGGCGCGTCGTACCGCGCCACCAGTGTCTGCGGTGGCCACGCCTCCCGTGTCTGTGGGCGCGCCTCCCGTGCCTGCGGCAGCGCCATGCAGGCAGAGACAGAAGCCGGGTGTGTGGAGAGTGACGAGTCGGTGGCCAGCTTCTCCGTGTCCGCCGCCATCATCAAGGAGAAGTAGAACACGGGAGGCCACCGCCACTTGGGACCCGTGAAGGCCACCGCCGAGGCAACGACTGCGGATTCAGGTGGTTTCTTTGCTTCTTCGTCTCTTCCGAGGACCATCGTCGACCCCGCAAGTGTCTGACGGACATGAGGAAGACAAAGGGATCCGCGGGCGGCCATTTAGAACTAAAATAAGTCTAGATATATTCATTTCTAGGACAAGTATTTCTGGATGGAGGGAGTATTTATTATACAAGAGAGCCGGATTGGCACCTCTTAGTTCATGTAAATGTAATGAAATCCATCATGTTTATATGAAGATCCGGCTTTTTTATACGAAATCCTTCATGCTTATATGAAATCAGTCCGTGTTTGCACGAATTTCATCTGGTTGGTTAGAGTTGTAAAAATGTATGCCGCTGGCGTTTGATGTCGTCCTCCGCGGAAGGAAGCGGGAGGAAATTTGTCTGCTGCCGTTGGAGATGCTCTTTATGCTGGAAATAATAGAGTGACATCCAATCCATTTGAGTTAATTGCCTGTATGATTGTCCCTCTATAAAAAGTTAATTGCATGTACAGTGTACACGTGACTTGCAGTGGTGGCTACAAACTTCGCATGAAAGTTAAAAGAAACAAGTCCATCCTTAATATTCTAAGTACTGTGGGTTCCACTGTCAGTACAGTAGTGAAAGAAGTATATAAATAAGTAGAGTAATATATAATATACAAATCTAAAGTTAAAAGACAGAATCCGAGCTCATGTCATCGCGTTGCGAGCATCCGGCGCTAACCAGCCCAACACATTTTTGTTGTAGACCATGCTGGAGATATATCTCCATGTCTTCTCTTATATATACTCCATTCGTTCCTAAATATTTGTCTTTTTCAGATTTCAAATGGACTACCACATACGGATGTGTATGTAAACATATTTTAGAGTGTAGATTCACTCATTTTGCTACATATGTCTTTTAAGGAAGGGGTTAGATTTGTCCTTGATTTATTTATGAGGTATCCAGATGGCACTGCACCGCCAAGAAAAGAGGGTAACATCAAAATTATGGATTACATTTTTGAGTATGTTGGTAAGGTCCGGTCATAGTCACTTGTTGAAATCTCTAAAAAGAAAAATACTCCCTCTGTCCGGAAATACTTGTCATCAAAATGGATAAAAGGAAATGTATCTAGACGTATTTTAGTTTTAGATACATCTATTTTTATCCATTTTGATGACAAGTATTTTCGGACGGAGGGAGTAGAAAACAGAGTTGGTGATGATGGTGTGCGTGCCATCCTGCAATATAGGCCATCGGATTTATATCTAACGGATAGGAAAGAAACTCTGGCAATTTTGCAAAAATATACCCACACATCTCTCCACGTTCGCAAATAAGGCCTTCCCTCGTTCAGCCTTTTCTCTCACAAGATAAACTACTCATACAAATGCATCTTGATGTTTCGTGCAACGCACGGGCAGCTAGCTAATTTCTTTTAAAATAGTTGCTGCGATAATTGGGTTGAAGTGATATATTTTATGTCTGTCCCGAATGATTTCAGATTCACTAGTAGTAACAAAGAAAAGGTTGCCTTGTTAATTAATAGAAAACAGGGTGAAAACTATCACATGAGGCCGGTAAAAACAAGGCACACTGGGTTCAGAGTCATCGTCACTACAGTTGTCTGCGAGAAGTCTACATATCGAGGGGCTACCGAGCGAGGCACCGAGACACAATGTTTGAGAGAGAAACCAATTGATGATTATGATCAGATCGAGTTGTCACCCTTCCGCTGTCATTGTTGGGGGAGGAGAGAAAGACGTGTCGAGTGTGTGCAGATGAGGCACAGAGGCACAACTAGCGAGTGTGTGTGTGTGTGTTTGAAAGAGGAGTCGATAGATTATTATCAAGATTGATGTGCCACCCTAATCCTTCGGTGTCGGGTAGTGTGTGTGTGTGTGTATGTTTGAGAGAGAATCCAGTCGATAGATTAGTATCAAGATCGAGGTGTCACCCTACTCCTTCAGTGCCGGGTAGTGTGTTTGTGTGTGTGTGTGTTTGAGAGAGAAGCCAGTCGATAGATTAGTATCAAGATCAAGGTGTCACCCTACTCCTTCGGTGTTGGGAAGTGTGGGTATGTGTGTGGGGGGGGGGGGGGCAGTGACACTCACATATCTCTACTCTTATAAAAACAGAGTTGGTGATGATGGTGTTCCTGCCATCCTGCAATATAGGCCATCCAATTTATATCCGACAAACAGGAAGGAAAATATGGCAATTTTGCAAAAAGATACCCACACCCCTCTCCGCATTTGAAAATAAGGCATTCCCTCGTTCATCCTTTTCTCCCACAAGATAAACTTCTCATACAAATGCATCTTGATGTTCTGTGCAACGCACATGGGCATCTTGCTAGTAGGGAGAAGGAGTTTGTGTGACACATATCTAGCTATATTAAGGGATAAGTAGATAGCATATGTGTGAGAGACATTATTATACTTTGATACATTAGTGGTTGTGGGTGGGCGGAATTAAAGGTGTGGGTGTGTTATACATAGAGAGCGTGTGTGTTTCTGTGTGAGAGACTTGTAGGACAGGGTAGAAAGATGAATTTAACCCTGACGGAGGGAGATAAATACACGAAGTGCGCGTGTGTGATTCCGATGCCCACAGGGAAATGAGATATGTATGCGTGTGAGAGAGATTGCACAATTCATTCACGTATCACTATCCAGCGATCGTGGACGTGCATCGCTTAAACATAAGTCAATATCTACTTCGTATCGTGGCCAAAGGTACAATATCGATTCAACGCTATAAACATTGGACACTCACATATCACATTTTTTTCGATTTAAATAAACCTTTTTAGTTGTGCATGCCAAAGTTATAGTGATGTTTCTTCAAACAACCAATGTAGCTATCATGCACATGCACCATTGTTACTCTTGCATTCAAATTCATTAGTCTTGGATGATTTAAGTTTCTATTTTGAAGTAATATATGTAATATTCATATATGAATTCAACGGGTACGCAATTTATGAAATGGAGGCTATGTAATCATATGAGGTAACACTTTAAGTAGCTAACTACAATATCCATTTCTTTTTGTGCGCCTCTACACTAACACGTCAATGCATTATGTTTAAAGTAAATAACCAATGGCACTAAATTATCTATTTACACGAGAAATACATAAGCTGAGCGTTTGATCCCTTTTTGTGAACGCGCCACTACACCAGATGATTGGCCGCGCCGTGTGAACGCCCAAGTTATCGGCGATCGTCCCGAAGTTATTGTCTTTTTCTGGGTGGACTTCACACCAGTTATTAATCGCTGATGTGTTCCCGTGTACACAGTCTAGCATGACCTTCCGCTAGCACGGTCCAAAATTAGTTGAAACTGGATACGAACGATCCTGCATGCAAAATCTCCGCCTCCTTCTAAAATTTCTGCCACCTTAGTCTTTAGCATGCGAAAATCCCTTTGTCCTTGGTGCATGGAGACCAACAGTTACAATACCGCCTCATCTACATGATAGGTCGGGCTGCTTTGGTAACTTCCGTTCCCCCACTACACGGCACCCCTGCTCCTCTCCCTCCCGCAAAAACGACTAACTCCACAGCACAGAGCATCTTACATCACGCCGTCTGCATTTCATCGCCCTTTCTCCCTCCCTCTCAAACCCTAGATCGCTCATCCACCGCGCATTATAGCCCATGCATCGCCAGTGGCGCGACACCTCGCCGGATCTGCTTCGGCTGCATCTACCCTCCCAACTCCCTAGAAACAAGTAGACTGCTCATCCACCACTGTACCACAGCCCATTCAGTGCCGGGTTTTGTCCACGGCGCGAATCTGCTTTCGCCGGTATCTCGTCAACCGCCACAAGATCTGCAGCGGCTCATTCATACTCCCCACCGGAGACGCCGTCCACACCCCCCGAAGCCGCCCCACCGACGCCCCCGTCGACGGCATCTGATCCTCTTCGCCGATACCTTCCTCAACCCTACCGGAGCCGCTTCACCAACACCTTCCTCAACCCTACCGGAGCCGCTTCACCGACACCAGCGTCAACCCTACCGGAGTAGCTTCGCCTATACCATTCTCAACCCTACCGGGGCCACTTTGCCAACTCACAAGTCCACGGCCTCAGATCCGATTCCTCGCACCCTCATCCAACCTACCGGAGCAGCTTCTTACGACCGTCCACGGCCGCAGATCCGCATCGTCGACACCACCCTTAACCCAACCACCGGAGCAGCTTCTAACGGCCCGTCCACAGCCGCAGATCCGCATCGTCGACACCATCCTTAACCCAACCACCGGAGCAGCTCCTGAGGCCCCATCCACGGCCGTAGATTCGCGTCGTCGACACCATCCTTAACCCAACCACCGGAGCAGCTTCACGCCCTCGTCCACGGCCACATATCTGCTTCGCCCACACCGTAGTCCACCCTACCGGAGCCGCTCCACAAACACCCTACTCGACGGTTCTAGATCGCCTTACCGGACCCCGACAGCTAGCGCAGCATCATCACCCTCGACGTTTCTAACCTGATTCCCACCGCCTGGAGAGATGCCAAGCACCCGCCACGGCCTAGGTACTTGTCACCTTTAAACCCGTCCAGCATCACCTGCCCGATGTACTTCAAAAATACTAACAGGTCGCTGTTACCTGTTATGCAGCTGGCAAAAACTACAAGGACGATGTTTCTTCTGGATCTAACAGCTTGGCCAACCAAGATCCTGGACTGAGGCATTGCTATGATCTTGTAAGTGCGTCTCTCTTTGTTGTATTGTTCTATGCCTGCCAGCGTGCTTTGCTAGGATTTTCGACCAGTAATCCCTTTGTGCAGACCATGATTTCTACTATGGCTGCTAAATTAGATATGTAGATGTCATACATGATACTACCTCGTACCTCCGTTCCTAAATATAAGTCTTTCTAGAGATTCCACTATAGGCTACATACGGAGCAAAATGAGTGAATCTAAACTCGAAAATGCATCTATATACATCTGTATGTGATCCATACTGGAATCTCTACAAAGACATATATTTAGGAATAGGGGCAGTACATTACACAAAATCGTAGGTGGTGTCGGTGTCAAAACTGGCGGATCTCGGGTAGCGGGTCCCGATCTGTGCGTCAAGGCTGATGGTAACAGGAAGCAAGGGACACAGATGTTTACCTAGGTTCGGGCCCTCTCGATGGAGGTAAAACTCTACTTCCTGCTTGATTAATATTGATGATATGGGTAGTACAAGAGTAGATCTACCACGAGATCTTAGAGGCTAAACCCTAAGAGCTAGCCTATGATGGTATGATTGTAATTGTGATCGGCCTTCTAAGGACCAACCTCTCCGGTTTATATAGACACCGGAGAGGGCTAGGGTTTACATGGAGTCGGTTACAAGGAAGGAAATATAATATCCGGATCGCCAAGCTTGCCCTCCAAGCCAAGGAAAGTCCCATCCGGACACGGGCCGAAGTCTTGAGTCTTGTATCTTCACGCTTCAATAGTTCGGACGTTGTACACAGTCCGGCTGTCCGGATACCCCCTAATCCTGGACTCCCTCAGTAGCCCTGAACCAGGCTTCAATTACGATGAGTCCGGCGCGTAGTCTTGTCTCCGGCATTGCAGGCCGGGTTCCTCCTCCGAATACTCCAAAGTAATTATCGAACACTTGAACCGTGTCCGGATCCACAAGATGATCTTCGCATGCCACCGTAGAGAGAATGATGTTTCGCAAATGCAATCTGCTGACGACTTTTCAAGTAACGCGACGTGTCCTTACGATCGGGTCATTATTCGAACCGTCTTCCCACAACCAGCCACAGCGCATATTGCGAGGCGGTTTCCTTGACACGTCTTGTCAAAGCAGAGATTGTTCCCCCTTATAACGGGATTCTCATCAATACGGGTACGTGTAGTCCCACCACATCATTAATCGTGGCGCTTGGGAAGCAAGCGATTCTCAACGGGCAAGTGGGGAGGCGCACCGCTTTCGTCGCCTCTATAAAGGGATAAGATTTCCTCATTTTTACCCACGCCTTCTTCCTTCTCTGCCCACTCTTGCCCCCTCGAGCTCCAGCGCCCAAGCCCAAGTCTCTTCCGCACAGCTAGACATGTCCGGAGCAGGAGGAAAGTGGGTGGCTTCCACCGTCAACGAGATGCACATCACAGATCTTCGGGCGGCCGGATACTTGGCCGCAGACATAGCGCATCGGCCACGGACACTGGGCAGGTCATTCCGACCCTGTGACCCCACGAGAGTCGTGTTCGTCGCCCACCTCGTCTGTGGACTGGGATTTACCCATCCCTCCGCCCACGGGCTCATGTTCTACTATGGGCTAGATTTCCATGATCTAGCCCCAATTTCATCCTCAACATCTCGGCGCTCATCGCCCTTGCGAGGCTTTCTCCTCCGATCCGCCTCACTTCGCATGTGGCTGCAAATCTTCTGCGTGAAGTCAAGATTGTGGCGCGCCAACAAGCGGAGTGCGGAGGGGCCATGGTGGGCAAGATGCCTAAAGTCACCTGGCTGGATGGCTCCTTCGCGGATACCGTAAAAGGGTGGCAATCGGGGTGGTTCTACATCACCGAGCCGCGCGGCGCCAACTAGGCGGTGGCCCCCGAGTTTCGATCCGGAATCCCTATGCGGCTCACCTCCTAGGAAGACAAGGGCCTGTCCTGGGGCGATTCCACGGAGCTGGCCGGACTCCAGACATGCATCAAAAGCATGAAGGACAAGAGCATCAAGCTTGTCAATGTGATCTAGGTCATGCTCGTCGCTGATCCTGCCCGCCAAAGGCAAGCGGTAAATCTGTGGGAGTTCGCCCCACCAACACCAAACGCCCGAAGTTTCTACGGCATGACGCACATAGGCGCATGGAAAGTGTTGTTCAAGGCCTCCAAGTACTTCCTCCCACATCCGAGGACCGCGGACTTCATGCAGCACGGCCTCTAATCCGTGAGTTTTGGGACCACCACCGGTTTAGTTTTTTCCAATACATTCATGGGGTATTTTTAAGTATACATATGTATTTTCTTTAGGATTATGTGAAGACAGTGGAGCAGATTGACTGTCCGTCTCTGTTGCCGGAAGATCCAGCGGATGCTCTCCTGACGAAGATGCTAGTCCCAGCACCGTACAAGGTGCCGAAGAAGAAGGCCGAAAAGAAGGCCCCGGGGACCAGGAAGGGTCTCCGGCGTAAGGTTGCGTCCGAAGACAACGAGGCGGACTCCTCCCATGAAGGGGAGGGGGAAGAAGAAGAAGACGCCCCATCCGGGAAGTATGAGAGGCCCGGTGAAGCGGGCCAGGGGGCTGGAAAAGGCCCTCGGCGCAAGGCCATTATTCCTCTCTCGTCCGATGACGACGAGACACATTCCTCCCGCGGAGGCGGGGGGAATCAAGAACAAATTCCATCTCCCCGCATTAGGGGGGAGAAGAAGAGAAAAGCCGCCCCGGAGGGGGAGGCTGGGGCGTCCAAGAAGGGAAAGGTAACCCTTCCGGACTATTCCGCCACGGCCGCCTACAGCGAGGAGGGGTGGCTACCCCGGGGGAAGCCCCCGGTGCGATCGTAAGTGTCCGCATCCTATCATGGTTTCACTTCATAGTTTTTATACTTATAGTGTCGAACATATATGCAGTCCGGCCAGGGCTCACCCCGAGGAATCTTCCTCCGGGTCCCTGAGCGATTCGGCGATAAATTCGCTCCCGACGGACACTACCCCTCCACACGCGGATGACACGGAGGTGTTATCCCGAAGGCTCTCAGAGCAGGGGGAGGTGACTCTGGAGACGCCCCACAGCGGGATTCTAGATGTCGGGCATGCGGGGTTCAAGATCCCCGCGGATCGCGTCGATGAGAGCCGCAACAAGGCGAACTCTCGACCGAACACTGCTCCAGAACCCCCAACAGTTGCGGACTTGGGCAGGCAGCCCCCCGCTAGGGAGGGCGAGCCGCCCGTGCCGAGGACTTCCGGTGCATCAATGGCGCCGGATAGCCTGGTGGAAGCGCTCCGAGGCGCCTCCATGGAAGAAGAGCACCGTACTCTTATGAGAGCGGTGATTCAAAAGGTTCTGTCCGCCAAAAGTGGACTAACCGAAGCCTGCACAAGCCTTCTGATGGGCTTTGAGGTAAGTAAGAAATATATGAAATTACCACCCATAGGTAGTAGCCCCTGATACTCTAGTTGGTGTTCTGAAAGAAATGCCAAACGGAGGGTCAACTATAATCCGCAGGAGACTAATAATAAGTATTATTGTGAATAAGCAGGTTGTGCTGCTTTGCTGCTGCTGCCCATACCGCCGAGGTTGCCGAATCAAGCGACACTGAGCAAAGCGCAGGGAGAGCTCGCCCTCACGAAGAGGCAGCTCAAGAGAACAAGGGTAAGTAATTCCCGCCTTATGCGCTTAAGGATAGGCAGAATTGACGAGTCTAACACCTAAGTGTCGTGACTGCAACAGGCCACCACCGAATTGGCGTCCCTGAAGAGGGCGCTGTCCGAGGCTGAAGACAAGGCGGCCTCGGAGTGTAAGGAGCGCAAGAAGCAAAGTGCTAGAGTGGGCGAGGTACAGCAGGAGCTCCAGGACCTCGGCAAGAAGTGCGAGTCCGTGGAGCATAATCTGAAGATGAAGGAGTCTGAGCTTGCGAAGGCCCTTGTGAATTTGAAAGACACCAAGGCCGAAGCCGAGAAAGCACAGCAGGAGATCAAGGAGGCCAAAAAGATAACAGCGGGTAAGAAATTCTTTATGCAAAGCAAACATGTGGAGGAGGCATTTTTTTACTTACTCAATACAGAGCTCTCCGGGGCATTTGCAGATTGCCACGCAGCGCCTCAGACGCTGCGGAGTTCTACTGTGCCTGTGAGGGGAGCTCAACGGAGAAGTTGTTCGTCCCAAGATGATGGGGCCGAACATCCGATGCTCGAGCCACCAATCAAGCAGTTGGTCAAACTCCACAGTATGCCGAACTGGCTATGAAAGACTTAATAGTCAGGATGTGGCCTGGTGAGCTAGTGCCCAGTAGCTACTTTGGCCTGATCAAGCGGATGATGGATGCCTGCCCGTGGCTTGAAGTGATCAAGCGATCTATTTGCATCGAAGGTGCCCGCCGAGGTTTTGCCCGCGTCAAGGTGCATTGGGGCAAGCTGGATGCGGAGAAGCTGGTCAAGGACGGGCCACCGGAGGGCAAGGCGCATCGTCATCCCGAAATGTACTACGATGGCGTGATGAAGGGTGCTCGTCTCGTTGCCAATGAGTGTACCAAGGACGCCATATTTGAATGAATTCACTTCTGTCATGTTTGTAATTAAAGAGGAAGTTACTTGCGCTATGTAGCGCTTTTGTTATTTAAAATATTACCTTCTGTGCGGCTGTTTATAAAATCATGAAAGTAGGCCAGTCGTCGGCTTCCGCCCCGCGTGACTAGCACTGGGGTGTTCGTGGAAAACCCGGACACTCTTTACCCAAATGTTTGGTCCCTTAAGGAGGTGTCCGGCGCAGTGAACAAGGCAATCGGACTATGCGGCTTTATAACTTTCACTTAGCCATAGAAGTCTACAATTTTAAATTTCGGCGAAGCCCCTAGAATCCGGATGGCCGAATTGGGGCGCTATACACGCCTAGATCGGACGAAGCCGATTTATCGCCTAAAGCGGAAAATCTTTAAGGATTTTAAAACCTCTCAAACAGCGACCAGCTCTCGCAACATCATGCCGGTCAGTTTTGGCTTTCTCTACTGAGGTGCTCGTCCGGATGAACCGGGACACAATCGCAGTAGTTCTCCCTGCGCTACCTTAGCCGATATAACGGAACGTAAGGCACCAAAACAATGGGGTCGGGCTATCCCAACTATAGACCCAAGACATGATTCGGAGCTAATGCATATAGTGCTATAAGTTCGGGGTGCCGCACTATTGAAAGTGTTCGGACTTTAGTTGCCATATAGCGGGGTGCCATAAGAAGCCCCTGGCAAACCGGCTGCACCAAGGTGTACGGATGCAATATCAAATAAACATTTATAAGAGAAAAATGCTCGAATGAGAATAATAAGCTGACGCTATATATAATCTCGCTGACAAAAATATGTTTAAGCGCATATTTACAATGGATGCGTTAAGAAAATATGAAATATGACTATTTGACATGTCCTATCCAGGGCAGGCTTTGTTCTGTAGATAAAGCAGGTATAATGATCGTAAATAGATTCCACCGGGTATTTTCTTACGCACAACGCCTATTGCCTCCCCGGATGTCTCTTCCTATGAGCCCGCACCGGATCTTTTGAGGATGTTGCGCCAACGCGCTGTCCTGAAAGGTAAGAGGGAAAGAGTATGAAAGTATTTGGCGGTTACCCGCACTATCGACCGAAGTCGCTGATGCGCCCGCCTATGCCCATGGTATTTTAAGCGCGTAATTGTGTGCACGCG
Organism: Aegilops longissima; assembly: GCA_021605205.1. Lineage (NCBI taxonomy): Eukaryota > Viridiplantae > Streptophyta > Magnoliopsida > Poales > Poaceae > Aegilops > Aegilops longissima. The sequence continues at coordinate 595,253,662 of CM038676.1, read as the reverse complement.
GCACGAATGCTGCTTTGATGGGGCTTAAGCGGAGGCGGACTGCTAGTCGCGCTCTTGGCGTGCTCGATGATCCTGCTATGGGTGCTCCGGACTCGCTTGACCGTGCTCGAAGTTGTTGTCGCCGGATTGGTTTGTCGGAGAAGGTTGCATTGTACTTCCGCCGCAAGGGCTGCGTATGTTCTTCGCTGGGTGGAGCGTCCATATTTCCGTTCACCGCCAGACCTCGCGTGGTCCCGCATCTTGAGCTTGAGATATGCGTAATGTGGTACCGCATTGAATCTGGCGAATGCGGTTCGTCCGAGCAGTGCCTGGTAACCACTGCGGAAGGGGACGATATCGAAGATTAACTCTTCGCTTCGGAAGTTATCCGGAGATCCGAAGACCACTTCCAATGTTATAGAGCCCGTACAGAGGGCCTCTACTCCAGGAATTACACCTTTAAAGGTGGTTTTAGTGGGCTTGATCCTTGAAGGGTCAATGCCCATTTTGCACACTATGTCCTGGTAAAGCAGGTTCAGGCTGCTGCCACCGTCCATAGGGACGCGTGTGAGGTGGAATCCATCAATGATTGGGTCTAGGACCAATGCGGCCGAGCCGCCGTGACGGATGCTAGTAGGGTGGTCCCTACGATCAAGGTGATCGGACAAGCTGACCATGGGTTGAATTTGGGGCGATCGCTCCATCGCATAGACGCCCCTTAGTTCCCGCCTGCTCCCGCTTGGGGATATGCGTGGCGAAGTCATGTTGACCGCTTTCACCGGGGTGGAATTTCTTCGTCCCTCGTGTTCGGACGTCGGGCTCCTCATCATCGCCGCCGTGCAGCCCCTTGTCCTTGTCTTGGTGTTTATCTTGCCGCCTGTTTGAATACCCAGCAATCTCTATTGTGTGGTTGGCTGGCTTGTCCGGTGCCATGAATTTGGCACGAGCGTTCCAGTATGCGGTCCAGACTGGACGGTCCCTGATTATTTCTTTTGAACGACTTCTTCCGCTGACCAGGCTTGGATCCTCTGAATCCGGCGTTGACTGTCGTGTCTTCAGTGCTGTCACTGTTGTTCCGTCGCTTATGTCTGTTACGCCGTGGCTTGCCGTTATTGTCGCGGACATCCGAATTGCCAGATTGTGGGGTAGTGCTGTTGCGAGCCAACCAACTGTCCTCGCCCGCGCAAAAACGGGTCATTAGTGTTGTGAGAGCCGCCATTGACTTGGGTTTTTTCCTAGCCGAGGTGTCGGGCGAGCCACTTGTCACGAATATTATGTTTGAAAGCCGCTAGGGCTTCAGCGTCCGGACAGTCAACTATTTGGTTCTTTTTAGTTAGAAACCGAGTCCAGAATTTCCTGGCTGACTCTCTGAGCTGTTGAGTGATGTGGCTCAAGTCATCGGCGTCATGTGGTCGCACATATGTGCCCTGGAAGTTGTCGAGGAATGCGCCTTCCGTGTTTTCCCAACTGCCAATGGAATTTCTTTGGCAGGCTGTTTAGCCAAAGGCCGGCTGGTCCTTTGAGCTTAAGGGGAAGATATTTGATGGCGTGCAGATCATCTCCGCGGGCCATGTGAATATGGAGAAGAAAATCTTCGATCCATACTGCGGGGTCTGTTGTGCCATCGTAGGATTCGATGTTTACGGGTTTAAACCCTTCTGGGAATTCATGACCCATTACTTCATCAGTGAAGCAGAGGTGGTGCGTGGCGCCTCTGTGTCGGTCTATGTGGCTACGCAGGTCGAATTGCTCTAGGTGGCTATATTCGGCCCGGCCGGACTTGTTGAAGGTGTGTCCGGTGTGACGATCCTTGTCGCGTACCGAGGCGCACCCCCGCGATCCATAGATCGATCTCGGCTGTCCCGTTTTGTTCCCCCGGGCCATAGTATGTTGGCGTGGGGGTGTTGGCTGGTATGCGGACTGGTATGCCGTTTTATCCCGGCCACGAGGTGGCCGGTCAGCCGTGTGGTGCTCGAGTCCGTATTCCTCGGCTGCCGGACTTCCGCCCATCTATCTCGTGAGCAGATCTTCATCAGCTTGAGTTGCCGATGTTTCTTTTTCGAGCTCCTCGCAGCGGGCTATAAGTCGGCGCTTGCAGCGCTCGCTCTACGGATCCTCAGGCACGCCGAGTTCGTCGTCGCCGAGGCTAATTTCATCTTCGGAGGGGGGGCATGTAGCTGTCTCCTCCGGGTATTCGTCCGTCGCCTGTTCTTCTGGGCTGACCTGCTCATCCTCCTGTTTTGCCTGCTCGAAGGCGGACTGGTCAGGGTTGTATTCTTCTTCGGCACCATTCGGATTGTTTTCGTCTCCTGGGCCGGTATTGGTGTGGCGGGGCTTGGAGTGGCGCCGACGGCGCCCATTCTTTGCTTTTTTCCCCGAGGTTTTATCCTCCGTTGCCTCATCGCCATTTGTTTCCTTTGGAGTGGTGGTTGTCCACCGCCCAGTGAGCGGTGGTTCATGTTCTTCTCCTGCATCGTTGTCCATACCGTCGATGTCTTCTGAGTCGAAGTTTAGTACCTCGGTTAAGTCATCGACCGTGGCAATGAAGTGGGTGGAGGGTGGGCAACAAATTCCTTCGTCGCCTGCCTCCCACTCAAGCCGGACATAGTTTGCCGAAGAGCCTCCTGACAAAGAGAGAGACTTTAATGAGTCCAGCATGTCGCCAAAGGGCGAGTGCTGGAAGATATCCGCAGCGGTGAACTCCATTACCGGAGCCCATCCGGGCCCGACGGGCTCGGGAGTGTGTGGACTGGGACCAGCGTCCGGATACAAATCCGGGGGTTCGGAATCGCGGGCCACCACAAAGGTAAGACCCGTGTTCGGCTCCACCACCGATGAGGGCGCGACCTGAGTGGCGGGGTCCATCCCTCCGTCCTTAGGCAGCGCAGCCTGCTCCGGATCTACGTCCGGAGATACTACGGGGGCGATACCACGAGCTTCGTCCGATGGCAGGTCTAAGTCGTGCTTGTCGAGACTGTCCGGTGCTCCTGGCATAGGCCCAAATCCATCGAAGATCAAGTCTCCGCGGATGTCCGCCGTAGTTCAGGTTTCAACCTGACTGGTGGCTGGGGCGAGCTGCCGATCTGCTCCAGATTGCAAGCGAAGTTAGCCCAGCTTGCGGCCGCCGAACACGAAGATCTGTCCGGGGAAGGTCTCTCCCGACAGCGTCGTTGATGATGATCGAAGGAGCCATCGAGCTCTGGCGGCGACGACATACGAGGAACTCTCAATGAAAGCACCAATGTCGGTGTAAAACCGTGGATCTCGGGTAGGGGTCCCGATCTGTAAGGCCAAGGCTGATGGTAACAGGAAGCAAGGGACACAGATGTTTACCTGTGTTGGGCCCTCTCGATGGAGGTAAAACCCTACTTCCCGCTTGATTAATATTGATGATATGGGTAGTACAAGAGTAGATCTACCACAAGATCGTAGAGGCTAAACCCTAAGAGCTAGCCTATGATGGTATGATTGTAATTGTGATCGGCCTTCTAAGGACCAACCTCTCCGGTTTATATAGACACCGGAGAGGGCTAGGGTTTACATGGAGTCGGTTACAAGGAAGGACATATAATATCCGGATCGCCAAGCTTGCCTTCCAAGCCAAGGAAAGTCCCATCCGGACACGGGCCGAAGTCTTGAGTCTTGTATCTTCACGCTTCAATAGTCTGGACGTTGTACACAGTCCGGCTATCCGGATACCCCCTAATCCTGGACTCCCTCAGGTGGCATGTAGGAATTCCAGTGCACTACATTAGGCTCCCTTAGAGTGCCTGCCAGTCCAGCATACAGAGTCATGACTAGTTTATGGTACGCACACAATCGTTAATTGGTGGTTTAAATATGCGCAAGGGATATGCAATGTAGTATCATGTAGAGATGTCTGAAATTAGCCGTGTCAACTTGCAGATAGGGTTACACAATGAAAAAGTACAAGATGTATGTGGCAATTTCATGGAACATCGCAAAAAAAAGGAGAAGCAGCGGTGAGCCTATACAGTTTGCTATGGTACGTCACTCCTCCATTGCAATCATCGTGACATGTTATTTGTATGCCAGTTCTATTAGCCAAGTTTCTTAGGGACAGTTATTACGAGTTATCCTAAGAAAATAAGCACTGTGAATATAAGCTCCATGTAATACGCCAACTAGTTCTTTTCATTATGCTTTCAGCTTATCTTTGGTATGATCGGTGGAAAGTCTAGATTGCATTATATATATTTTCATTTTGCTGCCCATATGGAAATTAATTTGACTTGCAAACATCACAAATTGAACCCAAAGCAGTAATTAATATGATAGGAAAACAGACCATCACTATTTGCTCGTAATGCAAATACAAAGATACCATCTACTTGGCACAATCTACTTTGGTCAATGTTTTCCATAGAGATCCCATTGCCTAATTTAAACGAAGAACGCATGACCCACATTTAAATGAAGAACAATTATTTATTGAAATTCGATGGTCCAAGTGGCTGGTTATTATCGTATAGCAGCACCACCTGAAAGCATCATATAGCAGCAGCAGCAACTCATAGCAACTCATCATACAGCAGCAGCAGTCTGCAATTCATCATATACCAGCAGCAGCTCATAGCAATTCATCATATAGCAGCAGCAGGAGCAGCTCATAGCAATTCATCATATAGCAGCAGCAGGAGCAGCTCATAGCAAGTCATCATATAGCAGCAGCTGGAGTAGCTTGTAGCAACTCATCATATAGCAGCAGCAGCAGCTCATAGCAATTCATCATATAGCAGCAGCAGCTCATAGCAACTCATCATACAGCAGCAGCAGCTCATAGCAATTCATCATATAGTAGCAAAGCAAGCAGCTCATAGCAATGCATCATATAGCAGCAGAGAAGCAGCTCATAGCAATTCATCGATAGTGGATCGAATGAAAATTTGGCAAAAATCAAAGGAGATCCTCACCTTGTTGGATGAGATCACCTTCAACAGCACCTCAAGGCCATGGCCTGGGAGGAGGGGAGGGGAACAAGGTGCCTTCACATGATGTGGCATCACCAGAAGTTGTGCAGCGCCCGCGGAGTAGTGCTGGACTAACCACAAGTGGAGCAGCTGCTGGAGACCATGAGAATGAGGGCGGCGCCAGAGGGAGGAGCAGCCAGGAGGTTTGCCCCACCACGCCATGTAGCCTAGCTGTACATAGCATCATCGAGAACCAGGCCAGATGGGACCAAAGGGCGACGGCTCACTGGAGGAACCCTAGTCTGCAGGTGGGGATCGGGTAGAGGGAAAGGGAGAGGAGATGCAAGCGGGCAGGGCAATGAATGCTTGCGTGTTTGTTTTTACTTGAGGGTCAGGTGTGACACGGCCAAGCAGTTGCATTTTGAGTGTAATATAGGCGCATAACAATGAGTCATTTCACTGTTCCCCTTCCTTCAATTTTAGTGAGGTTCTACCCAAACACCCCCTCCAAAGCGAAATTAGTTAAGCCCAAGCCCATAACTCAAAAATGACTTCTTTACATCTTTTATGGCTTATTTTGACAATATGCCTGAAAAGGCGGAATCGAATCGCCCTTAACCTGCAATTCAATTGTGCGTGCAATGATGAATCACTCATGCCTCGCTATCTGTACATTTAGGCATCATCATACATGGCATAACCTAATACATGTGCATTCCATTGTAGAATCTGAATATGCAATGTTTATGTTAGTTCACACGCTGCACATGATGTTTAAATGCCCTTAAATCTGGTCAGTCAAGTGATGGTCTTTAAGCCTCCTTCTTTGCTTCTTTTCTTGATATGTAAGATTTGCTCACACATATGTTCAATTGCTTGTTTGCATCAGCCAGCCATATTAGGACTGTTTGCTTTGATTACTTGTTGTTCTTGACCTAACACTCTAACAGATCTTGTCAACGATTTAAACACTAAGGGCTGCTGTAGTGGGGCCTTGACTAACTCATAGGTGACACAAAGGTTTGGCTGTACACTACAGTAGGCTCTCCAAGAGTACCTGGAGATCCAGTTCGAAGGTATGCCTAGTTTTTACAGAGTGCGGACATAGTAAATGCTCATTTCATTGTGTGCAAGTGCAAGAGATGCGGCATGTTTCATTATGTGGTGTTGTTTTGTTATAATCTCATCCTTTTGTGTTCACAGATCGAAAGTATGCATATTTATCTTCCAAGGAGACGAGTAACTAGTTTGTGTCACCTTGCGAGGGGGTGCAATGAAGATAAGATTGAGGATTTCCATGTACAAGATGTTAGGAAGGAGCCTTGCAAGAGAAGTAGGAGCTGCTGTTGAGCCTCTTCAACAAGCTAAGGTAAGTCACTTGTATGCAACTCAACAGTTCAATTCCTTGTTTGTTTCTGCATAGTTAATTTTCTCTTTTCACTTGCTTTATTTGTCCTCACTTAATGAGATGCCCGAATAATTATGCCCGATGTTCGGTACTTGTATCACTATTAGTTGACATAATTAAAGGCCTTACCATTTAATTACTCGCCAAGTGTGCTCAAGCTTTGATGTCTATTAACCAACTATTATTGCATGAGGCTCACAATCTAGTTTATACTACGCTAATGATTGCATAGTTTTGCCTCGCTGTAGTATGTTTGTATGAAACCCTCGATGTTCATTATGCTCCCTAAGACTTTAGTTGAGGTACAGAATGGCCAACTGTTTGCTTACTTATACATAACGTGTTGTCTAAATTTGTAACTTGTCCGTGTTTTCGATTGGGCCCCAACATCATGCTCCTCCGGTGAGCTAAGAGGATTTTGTATGCAGGCTGCATGACTATCTTTTTATAATTTTTAAAATATCACCTGCTTATGCTTCATGATGTGTAACATTTTTTTGTGAAAGTGACATATAACATTATTGTTAGTCCTGTTTTGCCATGTAGTACAAAATAGTGTCTTGTTCGCTTCACTGTTGTAACTATATTTTTGCCCTAGTCATGTGTACTTACGTAAACATTTCAGGATGAAGTGACATCAACACAAAATTCATGAGCAATGCGGCATGGCCGTTATTGAATGATTATGGATTGGAATTGGAATGTGCTGATGTTCTCGAGCATCAACTAGAGGTGGCAAGACAACGTGTACATGATTGTCAACGTATAATCAACAACTTGAGACTGGACATGCAGGTATTAGATGCAGGAGTAAAAAAATGAAATAAGACACCGAGGTAACCATGAAGGAATTGGAAATTTTGCAGACTGAAATTTGTGCTATCTGAATCCGGCCAATCCTATTTTCTGAAGAGATTGTAGTTCAAATGGAGTTAAGTGCGCGTCCATGATGTATGAGCCGTATTTGCCTAGTGTATGTAATTTGTTGTTTGTGTATGCTTTATTATCACCTGTGTCATACCATAATGCCCAGTGGGTATAATCGGCTGTAATTTCTTTATTGTATAGTGTAGGATTATTCTACCTTTCTATGCCTTGATCTCTTTGTTGTATAGTGTATGCTTTTTAGAGGTGATAGTATTGAGTAGGATAATTCTTTGAATATGCTATATCATTCAAATGGGGGCCAACTCGCCCGACCATGGGCCTTCTACATCTCATAGGATCCATGGGCCTTCTACGTCTCGCAGGATCCATGGGCCTTCTACGTCTAGCAGGATCCATGGGCCTTCTACGTCTTGAAGTGTCCATGGGCCTTCTACGTCTCGCAGTGTCCATGGGTCTTCTACGTCTCGCAGGATCCATGGGCCTTCTACGTCTCGCAGGATCCATGGGCCTTCTACGTCACATAGGATCCATGGGCCGCTGACTCATTTATAGGTCTTGTACTGGCCTTTAATGGGCCATAGATGGGCCTATAATGGAAATCGTACGTTTTATGGGCTGACCATAATGGGCCGTTAATAGGCCGTATTTGGCGATGCTATCAAAATGGCCCAACAGACTAACGGACCACAAACGGGCCGACTATAACGATGGGATGAATTTGGCCCACAAGCAGAAAATGATAGTAACGGGCCGTAAGTAACCGAATGCTGCAAATGAGCCAAAGAATAAATGGGCCCTCAGAAGGCCGAAAGTTAACTTGGGCTGGAAACGGCCCAACGGAATAACGGCTCGTTAATGGGTATAAAGTGTTACACTGTTCATTACGGGCCAGTTTCACCGTGGGCCGTTAATGGGTGTAAAGTAATACACTGTTCATTACGGGCCAGTTTCAGCACGGGCCGCTAATGGGCCAAGAGTTACAAACGACCTCATATGGGCCGAAAGACATCATGGGCCATACATGGGCCAGAAGTGAAAACGGGCTGGAATCATATTGGATGGCCCAGATGACGCTACTGGGCCTAATTCGCATATGTCACGACCGGTTTTTCAATAAAAATATTTATTGAACAACCGACCTATGAAGTCCAATATGAGGAAAATCCTTCATACCGGTAGACAAAACTTTGATACAATAAGCCAGTAGTATTACAATATTACAGGGGTCGGACTGAAGATGCCCAACCAATTATTACAAACACGCCGATAATTATACATAGTGGCGGTTATGACTCAAAGGTGTGGGGTGGGAATACTACTGACTCGAGATATGAGTGGTTGGTGGAATAACACAGTGGGGTGGTTAATAAGTCTACTGCACTGGCGGCTCATCGAGCGTCGGGGTGAGGCTCGATGAATTTATTTGGGTAGCAGAAGCGGATATATCACAATGACTAGTCCAGGGGTCGCACGAGACTGACTGGTATTCCTCTAGGCGTCGGACTCGCTATCGAATTCTTCATCCATGAGATCGCTTTCACAAGATCTCGCCAAATCAACAAGCCAGGTGAGTACTTTGAAAGTACTCGCAAGACAGTTCGGACAAAAGATATGACAAATGAATGCATGAATGATTCATGATTAAATTTAACAATGCTCAATTAATTCAGTATAGCAAAAATAAATAAGAAGGGAATCGGCGGTAGTCCGCTCGAAAACCCAATAAGATAAACACAAAACCGATCGAGTGTCTGAAGTGACGCCTCGAAGGGTGGAAATAGATAAACATGCCACAGTCGGGCGTCTGAGCGACACCTCGTAAAGGGCTTATATTGAAATAAAAATACATGCATGCCGCAGTCGGACGTCGGAGCGACATCACAGAAAGGGCTTATAATAAAAGTAAATAATAACGATGCCGCAGTCGGATGTCTGAGCGACATCACGGAAAGGGCTTATAATGAAAATAAATAGCAACAATGCCGCAGTCGGACGTCTGAGCGACATCGCAGAAAGGGCTTATAATGGAAATAAATAACAACAATGCCGCAGTCGGACGTCTGAGCGACATCACAGAAAGGGCTCATAATAAAAAAAATAACAACATTGCCGCAGTCGGACGTCTAAGCGACATCACGGAAAGGGCTTATAATTCATCATTCATAACTGACAAGATATAGTACTCAAGGAAAAATATTCATCACAAGACAATAAGCGGGTTAGTCCGTTCACAGGAAAGTAAACATTAAATACACAAATGGTTCTTAGGAGTTTCTGTCACTGAGACTGACACTTGACAAGATGAGATGATCACGGTACTTGGACATGAATAAGATGAATTCAAGAATTTTTGACTCTGCAGAGTTTGTACCAAAAATTTCCACAGCCAACGGATTTCGTAGTCACGAAGGACTAGTTCCGCTTACGGTATTTCAGAGGAAACACAACTAGCTAGTACACACCCATCATACCTCACGCTGCTGTGAATCACCCTAGACAGCGCTTAAGAAAAACTTTGAGATGGGGAGATCACAATCTCAATAGCATGGGATCAAATTTATATACGCGTGCTCTAAGGAGTGCCCCTCTCGTCCCAACCGAAACACCCATGCCCCCGACCGGATGAAAGGCTTTAATCCAGGCCATGGAACCTTCATCCCGCCTCTCGATTTGGTGTGTACCAGAAGTGGTTTGCAACCCATTAGGCCGTATCCCTTGCGGGAAACAGTGGTAGTACGGAAAGGAAGACAGACGGAAATCGACCGATTTATGTTGACACTGGTCAAGATATGGCATAAGCCGGCATGCTACAACACTGCCATCTTACCCATACTCATGCCAACTCATGGCCATGCAACAAGTTTCCAAAGAACTCACGGAATTACCGAGCTCATTTGCCTCAATGCTCACGAGATAAACTATCATCGAAATGCTCATGAACGTGCCATGATACAAAAATAATGCAAACATGCCCAGACACTCATCATATCAAAAGTTCAAACTTTGCTTGCTTGGTTCAGAGTAGTCGGGGTCTAGCTCGGCGAAGTTCGCGGTTCCGTCACCTCCTTCGGTATCTACGGTAAACAAAATACACGCGCTAACGTAAATACCGTGGGGTACATAAAGTTGATCCAAATATTTTTCAAATAAATATGACAAAAAACTAGACAGAAAAATAAAGATGACAGAAAAGGAATCAATCAAAAATCGTTTTCTGTTTAAAAGTTATAACAGTTTTGGTCCAAGGACCCATCTGTAATGAAACAGAAAGTTTCCAGGGGGCTTTGCAGAAAAATCCAAAAAAACGGTTCAGAGTGGAAGCGTATTTGCCAAAGTACGCTTTCAGAAAACGATTTAAAAACAAAGAGATGCTGTGGCTGGTCCCACCGTCAGGTTTGAAATTTCAAACGAGGGAGTCGGGCTCGTCGGCGCCCGAGAGTCATGGTGGTCGCGCATGGCGCATCCACGGCAAGGCAGGAGATCGGAGAGTACCTCCGTGTTCAGGTGCCATTCCGCCTGTGGGTGGTGGCAGAGGTCGTCGGCGAGCACCACGCCGACGGCGGCCCTTGCTCCCAAGGACGGCGGTTCGGACGGTCGTGGATCTCGCCGAGAGAGAGCTGGGCCAAAATTGAGGTGGGGGTTATCCTACTAGAGGTGGTACGAGGCTACGGGCGAAAGTAGGGCGGCGGAGGAGCCTCACCGAGAGAACGATGCGGATCCCGAGGCGGACGGAGGTGGCCGGAGTCGAGGAAGAAAGGCTCCTCGAGGCCCTCCGGTGGCTAGGGCGGGTCTAGTGAGGTGGTGGAGTCATGCAGGGCGAGAGCAGGCTCGGGGTGCTATATATAGCCGCCCGAGTCGGTTGCCGTGAATGATAAGTCCGGCGAAGTTGATTACGGCGGCGCTGTGGATGGACGGTCGGCTTAGGAGCTTGAGCATCGCTTAGGTGGAGTAGTGGTGCCATTTTAGGGTCCAGCTCAGCACGGAGGAAGGTTTACGGCTTGCCCTCGACGGAATCGCCGCACGCCCGCCGGGCGGAGAGAGCGCTCGCTGCTGCGTGTTGCCACGGCGACGGTGCAGCATGCGGCGCTGGCAAGGAGGTGGCCACGCGGAGCCACCAGACGCTTTGGCGGCGCCGAACGGCGTTGCGCCGCAGTTTTGCCCCTCGCCGTTACGGTGGTGCAGCCGCCGCAAGCACGCCGCGCAGCGGGCCAGGTGCCACCGACGCCAGAACATGCCAAGCGCTCGTGTGATGCTCCGGACAAGCGGGATAGGCTGCGAGCAACGTGCCAAGGGCACTGTGGACTCGTGATGAAGTTACTGACGGAGATCGACACTGAACTTTCTGAATTTACTGAATATGAACAAAACAGTGCATGTCAGGTGTTCGACAAAATGATTCTGGTATCCAGGGATTTTTCCTAGAGCTGATTTTTGGTGGAGTGTTCTCTCACTGCAACTAGAGGTTGCCTGAATTTTGGTGAAATTTTTGGAGAAGTGTAGATATGAATTTCACCAAATTTGGCAAATCTGGTCCAAACTTGCAGTGAGTGAAATTTGAAATATTTGAAAAGAAGAAGAGTGGATCAAGATGGTTCTGGGTTGTGGATACCAAGGACTATCCAGGTGTGGAGTTGAGGTCAAAATCAAAAGCATTAGGGTACTTGCTTTGCAAATCACCTAGGCTCAAAAGAAAAGACGGAATTATTTTGGGAGGAGAAATAATTGGAATAAAATCCAAAAATGGATTTTATTAGTTTGGACAGAATGTTAGAGTTGTACCAAAGTGGAAGGAGAGATTTTTGGGAAGGTTTTACCATGTGGTGCATGGAAGGATCATGAATGGTTTCAAATATGGGAGAGGATGAAGAACTCCTAGAGTTTCCTTTAGAAAGAAAATAAACTCCAAAGATTTTTCTTGAAATATTGAGAAGAGGGCAATCAGAAGAAAATTTAAAACCCAACACTAGAGTTGAAGGAGATGCAAAAATATTTGCTAAAGGGAAAAAGCTTTGAGAGAGATTTTTGGAAGGGTTTTGGAGACCTCCTTCAAATCCAACAAAATTTTGAAGAAAACCAAAGGAAAAATTTTGGAGTGTCACAACACCTACCCCTTAGGAAAAATCTCGCCCCGAGATTCCAGCTTGATCCTCAAATAATTGTGGGTGTTCTGCTTGAAGGAAATCCTCTCTTTCCCAAGTGGCTTCGCCGTGTGGTTGCTCCAATCGAACTTTGAAGAACTTGGTGGTTTTTGTCGGGTTCTCCTTTCGACTCCTCCAAGATTTTTATCGGATGCTCCCGATATGTAAGGTCTGGTTGCACGCCAATGTTTTTATGTGGTACTTGTTTCTCCGGTTGCTTACGACTTCCTCAATTGGGAGACGTGAAATACGTCGTGGATGTCGGATAATTCTTCTGTAAGTCTAGCTGGTAGGCCACCGTGCCTCTTCGTGCTACTATGCGAGAATGGTCCGATGAATCTTGGTGCTAGCTTCCTTTAATCTTGAATCGGTGCAGGCCTCTCATGGGTGATACTGAGGTACACAAATTCACCGGTTCAAAATGGACTCCACGATTCTTCCGATCGTAATAACTTTTTGTCGACTTTGGGCTCTCTTGAGTCGGTCCTTAATTACCTTGACTTTATCTTCAGCCTCTTTGAGCAGGTCCGGGCCAAGATATGACTGCCTCCGGTTTCCCACCAATTTAGCGGGTACGACATCTTCGTCTCACAGAGCTTCAAATGGTGCCATTTGCAGGCTGGACTGATAGCTGTTGTTATATGCGAATTATGTGTATGGTAAGCTCTCCTCCCAACTGGTCCCATAGGTGAGGACACATGCTCTCAAAGATATCTTCTAGAATCTGGTTTACTCACTCACCGCCCATCTGTCTAGGGATGGTATGCGGTCATGAATGCCACCTGAGTTCCCAGAGCTTGTTGTAAGTGATCCCAAAACCGGAGACGAATTGAGTGCCTCGTCCGAGATTATTTTCTTTGGGACTCCATGTAGGCAAACGATACGGGAGAGGTAGAGCCTAGCAAGCTTCTGAGTGGTGTGTGTTGTCTTCACGGGGATGAAGTGAGCTACTTTAGTCAGTCTATCTGTGATCACCCATATGGCATCATGTCCGTGTTGCGACCGAGGTAGTCCAACAATAAATTCCATTCCAATCTCGCCCCATTTCCACTCGGGTATGTTATTCGGTTGCAATAGCCCGCCGGTTTCGTGCTCGGCCTTGATGCGTTGACAAGAGTCACAACATGCAATAAACGTGGCTATGTCTCTTTTATACCATGCCACCAAAATGTTTCTCAAGATCTTTGTACATTTTTGTTCCTCCAGATGGATTGAATATGGAGCGGCGTGGCCTTCAGCCAAGATTTGTTGTTTAAGGTCATGGATATTTGGCACGCAAAGCCTATTCCGCATTCACAATATTCCTTGCTCATCAATAATGAATTCGAGGCCTTGCCCAACTTTATCTTCCGCTTTATGCCTTCAATGCTGGGGTGTCCACGTTGAGCCTCTTTAACTTCTCTATTAGGTAGGCTGTACTTCTAAGTTTGACACACCGCCTTCGGTGACCACCATCGTTGAGCTTTGTAATTTCTGATGGAATTCAGGTCTTAAGTCCGGCATGCCGTCGTTGTCCGGACTGGGGTTCCACTCGAGCATCTGCTACAACATTTGCCTTGCCCGGTGGTAGTGGATCCCAACATCATAATCCTTTACTAATTCCAACCAGCGCCGCTGCCCAGAATTTAGTTCTGGTTGTGTGAAAACATACTTGAGGCTTTTGTGGTCCGTGTATATTTCACAACGATTACCAAGTAAAAGTGTCTCCATTCCTTGAGTGCATGAATAATCGCTGCTAATTCCAGGTCATGGGTAGGGTAATTTTCCTCATGCTTGCGGTTGTCCGAAACATATGCGACAACCTTGCCTTCTTGCATCAATACGCACCGAGGCCCTTTCGAGATGCGCCACAAAATACCTCAAAATTTTGTGTATATCCGCACAATTGGTAATGCAGGTGCTGTCTGCCGTTTCTCTTCAGTTCTTGGAAACTTTTCTCGCAGGCTTCCGCCCATTCAAACTTCCTGTCTTTCTTGAGTAGTTGCGCCATTGGCTTTGTTATGGTGGAGAATCCTTCAATAAATCTCCGTAGTATCCTGCCATTCCCAAGAAACTTCAGACATCCGTCCACGCTGGCTGGTGGCTTCCAGCCAAGCACGGCCTTGACTTTTTCTCGGGTCTACGGCGATACCTTCTTGAGTCAAGACGTGGCCCGTAAAACCTACTTGCTTTAGCCAAAATTCACACTTGCTGAATTTAGCGTACAATTGATGTTTCCTGAGTTCTCCTAGTACAATCCGGAGATGTTCAGCGTGTTCTTCTGGTGTTTTGGAGTATACCAGAATATCATCGATAAATACCACAACAAACTTATCCATAAACTTCATGAATACCTTGTTCATGAGGTGAACAAAATATGCGGGGGCGTTTGTTAGTCCGAATGGCATTACGGTGAACTCATACAATCCGTATCTGGAGGAGAAAGTGGTCTTGGGAATATCTTCGGTTCGCACTTTCAGTTGATGGTATCCCGATCTCAAGTCAATCTTTGAGAACACCTTGGCCTTAGCGAGTTGATCGAATAAATCATTTATTCGTGGCATCAGATATTTGTTCTTGATTGTGACCATGTTTAGTGCTCGATAGTCTATGCACAATCTCAGTGTTCCATCCTTCTTTTTGGCAAACAAAATTGGTGAACCCCAAGGTGAGGAACTGGCTCGTATGTACCCTTTTTCCAATAATTCCTTTATTTGCTTCTTCAGTTCTACCAATTCGGATGGTGCCATTCTGTACGGTCTCTTGTATATGGGAGCGGTTCCGGGTGCTAGCTCAATGCTGAATTCTATCTCCCGATCTGGTGGCATGCCTGGTAGTTCTTCGGGAAACATATCTGGAAATTCACACACTACTGGAACCTTGCTCAATTCAGAAATATCCACCTTATTCAATCTCGGTTGCCGGGATATTTTTCTTTCCTTGGCTGAAACCTTTATGGTCTTTCCGTGGTGATGGGTGAGAATTACGGTCCTGTTGAAGCAGTCAATAAAACCTTTGTTGGTAGTTAACCAATCCATCCCTAAGATGACATCCAGTCCTTTATTTTCCAACACGATAAGGTTTGCGTGAAACTTCAACCCTTCAAACTCGATAACCACATCCTGGCAATAATTCTGGGTAACTTGCTTAATTCCAGGGGACTTGACGATCATAGATTTTCTCAAGGGAAGCATCGAAAAATTATTTTGCAAGGCAATACTTTTTGAAACGAACGAGTGAGAAGCTCCAGAATCAAACAAAACCATGGCAGGTATTGTGTTGATGTGAAACGCATCGAGTACGATATATGGGGCATTTTGTGCTTCCTCTTTGGTCACGTGGTTCAGATGACCCTTCCAAAGTGGTTGTTATTTGGGTTGAAATTGTTGCGCTTTGGTGCCAATTATTGCTCCATTGTTCGGCTTTGGGGTCGAAGTTTTGGCTTGGGGCACCGCTTGGCATAGTGCCCTTCTTCTCCACAAGCGTAACATGTAACGCCTGGGCGGTATGTGAACTCCTTGTCCCTTGCGTGGAAATTTTTGATTGGGCGTGAGACGCTTGTCGTGGGTTTGGGTGTCCAGTTTTTCCGAACATCTGTCTTGCTGCGGTGGTTGCGGGCGTGTTTAGTCTGGTCCCTCTTCCGCTTGCGAAAATCTTCTAAGTTGCGTCTCTCATTTTCCAAGGTAATGGCCTTATCCACCAGCGCCTTAAAATCTAGAAATGTGTACGACCAATTGGCACTTAAGTGTGGGCGCCGGATCGCCTAGGAATTTCTCCATCTTTTGTTTTTCGACATACGCTCCTCACATGTAGCAAGACAGCAGGGTAAACTGACTGTTGTATTTCGACACCGTCATTGTCCTTGCTTGAGGTCATCAAATTCTCTCTTTTGATCTTCATAAGACTCTTAGGAATATGTGCCCCACGAAAACCTTCTTTAAATTCCTCCCATGATATACTATTTTCGTTGGGGTGCATGTGTAGGAAATTTTCCCACCACGATGCGGCTGCTCCAAAGGAGATAGTGCGGAGCATAAAGCACTTTCTCAAGGCCTGAACACTGGGCGATAATTAATTTTCTCTCCATGTCTCAAGCCAGTCCTCGGCTTCAAGAGGTTTGTCGGTGTGAGAAAATGTTTGGGGACGGTCTTCAGAGCTCAGATAATTTTGATTGCTGCTGATACTGTCCACGGTGATTTCCCATATTGATGACTTGGTTCAGTATTTCCTGGTGTTGCTGCTGACTTTGTTCATAAAGACGGCACATTTGGGAAAGTGTCGTTTCACCGTCCTGCTGACTTGTCTGTCCCTGTGTGAAATTGTTGCTGGGGTGTGCCATAATTTTCCTCTGCTGGAGTTGGCATGGAGCGCCCAAGGACGAGACATAGTTCACTCTGGGATATATTTTGAAACACTCATAAGAAAAGAAATTGAGCCATAAAAATCAAAAATTCAAGAAGATGCAAAAGTTGCAATGCTCCAAGATTTTTCAAGAGAAAATACGCTTACACGGAGAAGGACTGCTCATTACATATCTTACACGCAAGCAGTAATTATACAATACGTCACTCAGGATATGCGTACATAAATCCTGACATGTTATTTAGTCTAGTGCACTTCTCCAGATCCTACATGATGCGCAAACAAACTACTTCTCACAGCCTATTTACATATAAACATATCAAACAAGTCGGTACATCGCAAGGCGGCTAAGCGTACTTAGCCGGACATGGTAAGGATTTCCCTTGGCCTGCCAAGGGTGAGGCGTAGATAGGCTGGAGACTCAACCTCCTCTTCGGAGATAAGCTCCAGACGCGAGGCACTGCGCGGAGTTGGTGGAGCAGGTGCCCTGTGTGGGACAACTCAAATCTGAGCGGGCACGAGGGGTGGTGCAGAACGAACCGGAGTAGGTGCAATGACATGGTTGAACTCCTCCGCGGTAGGCAGGCAACGAGTAGTGGTGCGAGCAGCAGGAGCAAACGATGATGATGACGAGACGAAAGTCAGTGGCGGTGCGGCGCGCAGGAGCTCCCTCCTGTTGGCGGCACAGCCATGGACTGAGTCCATGCAGGCAGCTACAAAGTCATCCACCAGGTTGTCGAAGGCTGCCTAAAGCCCGGAGATACTCGGCGAGCATCTCAAAGCTTCGCCCCGCTCTCCTCGGGGCAAGAGAACGCGAGTGGCAGGTGTATGGCACGTGACATGGCAGGTAGAGGTAGCGACGAAGTCTTCATCGAAGGAAGAATATCCTCGAGATGAGTTATCGCCATGGGCTGCCATCTGCAGCGCATGCTTCTCTGTGGGCATGGCTCTCCCCACTAACCGGTAGCGCCAACTCGCCCTCTCTTGAATTCCACCGCGCTTGGTGTATGGTCGACGGTCGTTGACCTTTTGCTGAGAGAGAGAAGATGGGCGACATCTGGCCCCATCGCGACTTGGACGATGAAGGAGAGAAGCTTGACGAACCCATCGGGCATGTTGGCTTAACATCTGCGACTCGCAATGTCGTTAGCCATCTACAAAAGTAGGCAAAAGTCCTGAGTAGTCAAATCATAAATTTATGCTGATCGAGAAATTGTCTACATTTGTGAAAAAATAAAATAGCTCTATAATGCTAATAACCGATTAGCGATCGCACCTAGTGGCTTCCTACAGTCAGCCCGGCTCGTACTAAGCTTGTCACGACCGGTTTTTCAATAAAATATTTATTGAACAACCGACCTATGAAGTCCAATATGAGGAAAATCCTTCATACCGGTAGACAAAACTTTGATACTATAAGCCAGTAGCATTACAATATTACAGGGGGCGGACTGAAGATGCCCAACCAATTATTACAAACACGCCGATAATTATACATAGTGGCAGATATGACTCAAAGGTGTGGGTGGAAATACTACGACTCGAGATATGAGTGGTTGGTGGAATAACACAGCGGGCGGTTAATAAGTCTATCAGATCGGGCGGCTCATCGAAAGCGCCGAGGTGAGGCTCGATGAATTTATTTGGGTAGCGGAAGGATATATCACAATGACTAGTCCAGGGTCGACGAGACTGATGGGATTCCTCTAGGCGCCGGACTCGCTATCGAATTCTTCATCCATGAGATCGCCTTTGTCAGCATCTGGCCAAATCAACAAGCCAGGTGAGTACTTTGAAAGTACTCGCAAGACAATTCGGACAAAAGATATAACAAATGAATGCATGAATGATTCATGATTAAATTTAACAATGCGCAATTAATTCAGTATAGCAAAAATAAATAAGAAGGGAATCGGCGGTAGTCCGCTCAAAAACCCAAAAAGATAAACTCAAAACCGATCGAGTGTCTGAAGTGACGCCTCGAAGGGTGGAAATAGATAAACATGCCACAGTCGGGCGTCTGAGCGACACCTCATAAAGGGCTTATATTGAAATAAAAATACATGCGTGCCGCAGTCGGACGTCGGAGCGACATCACAGAAAGGGCTTATAATAAAAGTAAATAATAACGATGCCGCAGTCGGACGTCTGAGCGACATCACGGAAAGGGCTTATAATGAAAATAAATAGCAACAATGCCGCAGTCGGACATCTGAGCGACATCGTAGAAAGGGCTTATAATGGAAATAAATAACAACAATGCCGCAGTCGGACGTCTGAGCGACATCACAGAAATGGCTCATAATAAAAAAAATAACAACATTGCCGCAGTCGGACGTCTGAGCGACATCACGGAAAGGGCTTATAATTCATCATTCATAACTGACAAGATATAGTACTCAAGGAAAAATATTCATCACAGGACAATAAGCGGGTTAGTCCGTTCACAGGAAAGTAAACATTAAATACACAAATGGTTCTTAGGAGTTTCTGTCACTGAGACTGACACTTGACAAGATGAGATGATCACGGTACTTGGACATGAATAAGATGAATTCAAGAATTTTTGACTCTGCAGAGTTTGTACCAAAAATTTCCACAGCCAACGGATTTCCGTAGTCACGAAGGACTAGTTCCGTTTACGGTATTTCAGAGGAAACACAACTAGCTAGTACACACCCATCATACCTCACGTTGCCAGGAATCACCCTAGACAGCGTTTAAGAAAAACTTTGAGACGGGGAGATCACAATCTCGAATAGTGTTGGGGATGTAACTACTGAGTGTGAACCGCCCTGGAGGGGCCGGGTTACCCTCGTCCATGATCAGGGCCCACGAAGGAGGCCCAGAGCCCAGAGGCGAATTAGGGTCCGTTTATGTAAACCGCCTTAGTCTTGTAACTTGTGCTGTAAGATAAGAGAGAAGAGACCGAGCCGGACACTTGTATGAGCCGGGTCGGGACTCAGAGACCGCCAAGGCCAACCCGTATATAAGGGGACGACCGGCGGCGGTTTAGGGACGATAACTCGAGGCTTAGGCGGCTATTGCTCCCTAGTCGCCAAATCACATCAATCCCATCACAACTAGACGTAGGCTTTACCTTCTTCAAGGGGCCAACTAGTATAACTCCCGTGTCTTTGTGTCCGCTTTAACCCTCTAAGTTAACCCGCTCGATGGCCCCGCGACTAAGTCCTTTCACGAGGACATCTGCCGTGACAATTCCACGACAGTTGGCGCCACCGGGCTATCGCGACGATGGTTTGATGATCTTAGAGGGCAAGTTCAAGGACTCAAGGCTATGCTGTGGGCCGGATGACTAAGAGTCGTCGCGGCAAGCTCTACATCGACGATGCGGATTTGGGGCCCCAAGGCCGCTCGACGAGTACGGGTACCGGGTCCCTTTGGTGGCATACACGTATTCATCGGCAAGATCGGCGAGCCAGGGCTCGGGCCGGACATCTCGCACCGACCTCGCCGAGGCGGCTCAGCCGGGCGAAGAAGAGTACCGCCCTCGCTAAACCGGCCGTCAAGCGTGCAGCTGGGAGTCGCCCACGGAGACTATGAGGGCGGATCAGCATCCGGCGGCGAAACCGTTGTCTACTCTGGCGACGAGTCATCCGCCGGAGAAACCGAGTCTTTGTACCAGCTACAAGATGGCCAGATCGGGGGCTGTTCCGACGGAGAGAGTATTCCGGACCCCTTTGATCTACCCAGCCGGGTTGGAATTTTCATGGCCGGTACACAAGCGACGCTTCACTCTTCGACCGCGGCACCCATCGTCGCCTTTCAGCAGCGGTGGTGGCAGCCGGGGAAGGAGGCCCTGTGTGCCCGCCGGCTCAAGTTTTATCAGAGTTATTCGACGCACTGGCTGCGCTCATGGCGGAGGCTAACCCGGCGGATCAGGACCTGCACAACGCAGAGATTGCAAGGGTGAAGGAACAGATCGCTAAAGCTAAAGCGGATCTGGCAGCCGCGGACGTGAGGATGGCGGCGGAACGGGCCGCTTTGGATGCACAGGCTTATAGGCTCATGCTGGATCAGAGTGCATCACATGAAGTCATGAAAAGGAAATACAGATCCCGTTTGCCTAAGGTTTTCGAGGGAAGAGAGCTCTTCAATACCCTAGGGGCAGGGACCAGTAATCCGCCACCGGTGGTAAACCGGCCGGAAGCACCTGGGACGGCCGCGCCGGTTCAGCCCCGTGTGATAGATCTGCTCGCCATCATACCGCGCGCGCTCTGATCGCGTAAGACACCTCCGGTCACTACTCCAACCCGATGGATAACCTTGTCGCGCTGCGGCACGATTGAGGCGATTCGATCGAGGGCGATTCACCACAGCGGTAGAAACACGCCGGGTCAAGGAGCTCCTCAGACGGCCCCGCTCGGCAGAAGCGATTCATACGATCGGGATCGGATCCACTCCACCCCCGCCAAGCCGGAGTTATAGCCGCGCGCAGATGAACCGCCAGACAAGCACGCGCGCAGCGCGGTCCGCCGAGGCAACAACCCGGCCGGTGGCTTCAAGACGCCAAGTGGTGGTGGACCGGGCCAGGCACGAGGGAGGCCGAGTTAAAAGACAACATGAGGACCATCAGCTCGCGCCGTTCGTCTGACCATCTTCGAACCGGGGTCACGCCGGCTCATTGGGGTGCCTTGCCTCGCCCCCGCTTTACGCAATGTGCGTTTGCCCAAGGACTTCAAAGGGCCACTCAAGGTGCCCAATTATACCGCCGATTTGGCTCTAGAAGTGTGGATAGAAAGCTATGAGATGGCCATGGAGATGCTGGATGTGGACGAAGCTGCGTGTGCAAAGTATTTCACCATGATGTTGGAAGGTACGGCCCGTACTTGGTTGAAAAATTTGCCACCCAACTCGTTAGTTCGTGGACCCAGCACGGACCCGGTTCATTCAAAATTTCAAAGACACCTGTAAACAGCCCATGTCTCGTGGTGGATTTGGCGGCTTGTGTCCAGCAGAGGAGAATCTACAACACATTGGGTGCGCCGTTTCGAGGTTTTACATTCATCGACCGATCAACCCTGATTCCGCTTATCTTAACCCTAGAAGCCAACCGCCGGTTCGAACCGCTGAAGTTGAAGCTGGGTCGCATGAAGCGCTTTTGTAATGACATGGGCACGCCATGGGCGCTGGTAAAGTATGCTGATTCTCGATAGTACCAAGGATCCCGAGTCCGAGGATGACGAAGTAGGGAAGGGAAAGCAGAATAGCAACTCCAGAGGAGGCCAGCAGATCATTCGGCAGCAATGGGGAAACAAGCGAAGGCTAACGGTAACATGGGCTTCAGAGCCAACACCAACGCTAGCAGGACAAGGGTCAGCGGCGCAAAGGTAAGCAATCAAACCGAGGCGGTGCACAAGGTCACAATCCGGATCGTTTGAATTACCTATTGAATCAACCTTCTCCAAAGCATGGGACGAAGGAAGCGCCAGCGAACCACCTCTGGAAGGATTGTTATATTATGCAGGAGTTCAAAAATTCTAATGCTTTCCGGTATGATCAAGGGCCCGGTGGCGGTTCAGTGGTCCGCCCGGTTACGGTGGAGGAAATTCGCCCAGGTTCGTGGTAATCCGGGCGGCAAGGCAATCGTAACAATCAAAACAATCGTAACAATCAGAACCAAGGGGTTACAATCAACAACAGCAGCAATGGGTTACAAAGTAATCCAAAGCAGTTGAACGGTGGACAATACCATGTCTTTACCACCAGCTTGGACAGACGAGACCGCAAACTTCGTAAGCGGGCGGTCAAGTGTTGTTGAACCGCCGCACCGCATTACCTGCGCTGGTCGAGCAGCCTATTATATGGAGCAGAGAGGATCATCCTCCCGGGTTTACAATCCCGTCAGCTAGCCCTAGTGGTGGCACCTCGGTGGGAGGATACAAGTTTACCAAAGTACTCATGGATGGAGGGAGCAGCATCAACATCCTGTACTACGACCTTCCGACGATGGGGTTGACGGATAAGCATCTCAGCCGCCCAAGATAAAGTGTTTCACGGCGTGGTGCCCGGCAAGTCAAGATACCCGGTCGGTAAGATAGCTCGAGGTAGCCTTTGGAGATGAACATGACTCAGATCGGAAACGTTGACGCTTGAGGTGGTGAAAATCCAAAGCCCTTACCACGCCTGCTTGGGCGGCCGCTTATGCTAAGTTTATGGCACGGCCTTGTTATGTTTATTTGCAGCTGAAAATGCCGGGTCACAAAGGGACGATAACGGTTCACGGAGCCGCCGGATTGCGTTGGAATGCGAGGAAGGTGATGCGGCTTATGCAGAGTCGGTTTGTGCCACCAAGAGTTAAAGTACTATAAAGACAATGTTGATCCGCAGATATGACCCCGCTGAAGAAGCCAACTACGAGCACGATCCGGATTTGAAGTTTAAGTCGGCGGCTGAGACTAAACTTGTTGATTTTGTGCCCGCGATTCGTCCAAGCAGTTCACCATCGCTAACTTGATCCTAAATAGGAAAGCGCCATCGAAGTTCATCCGTGAGAATCGACATTTTCGCATGGAAACCTTCCGACATGCGGGTGTACCGAGGGAACTCGCCGAGCACACTCTTAATGTTGACCCCAAGTACGCACCGTAAAGCAGTTTCTTCGCGGTTTAACGAGGAAAGGCGCAAGGCCATTGGAGAGGAGGTTGCCGTGCTCTTAGCGGCAGGGTTTATCGCTGAATTTTTCCATCCGAGTGGCTTGCTAATCCGGTGTTGGTCCTTAAGAAGAATGGCACTTGGCGACAAAGCGTGGATTATACAGATCTTAACAAGGCTTGTCCAGCAGATCCTTTCGCCCCCCCGTATTGATCAGATTATTGATGCTACGGCGGGTTGTGAGCGCTTGAGTTTTTGGATGCATATTCCGGATATCATCGATTAAGATGGCGGTTAAGGACCAGGAGAAGACGGCGCTTATCACCCCTTTTGGAGCCTTCGCCATGTATCTATGCCTTTGGGCTCAAGAGCGCCCAAGCAACTTATCGGCGCTATGCATGTAATTGCTTGCATGAACAGATCGGCCATAATGTGCATGCTTATGTGGATGATATTGTGGTTAAGTCAAGGAGAAAGGAAACGTTGATTGAGGATCTAAAGGAAACTTTTGACAACTTGCGGGTGTACAAGATGATGCTCAACCCGGCTAAGTGTGTTTTCGGTGTTCCGCAGCAAGTTATTGGGTTTCTTGTGTCCAATAGAGGGGTTGAAGCTAATCCGGATAAAATTACAGCTATCACCTCCTTGGCTAAGCCAAAGTGCATCAATGATGTCCAGCGATTGGCGGGTCGGATTGCCGCGCTAAGCCGGTTTATCAGCCGCCTGGGAGAAAAGGCCATTCCTTTGTACCAGATGCTGAAGAAGACGGATCAGTTTGTCTGGAGTTCAGCCGCTGATGAAGCATTGGAGGACTTAAAGCGGCAGTTAATAACCCACTGTTCTCGCCGCCCCATTGACAAGGAGCCGCTTCGTTATATGTTGCTGCTAATGCCGTGGCAGTCAGCGAGCCATTGTCGTGGAATGGAAGGAGGCGGGAAGGAGTATCCGTTCAACGGCCGGTTTATTACATCAGCGAGGTCCTCATTGAGTCTAAACAAAGATATCCGCATTGGCGTAAGCTGGTATATGGAGTTTTATGGCAAGCGGAAGCTGAAGCAATATTTTCAAGGGCACCCCATCACGGTGGTCGATTCAGCCCCTTTGGGAGATATCATACGTAACCGAGAAGCGATCGTCGGATTGCTAAGTGGGCTATAGAACTTGGGCCGCACGGTTTAAGGTATGTGCCTCGGACGGCAAGAAAGTCTCGTGCACTTGTGGATTTCATTAACGATTGGACAGAGTTGCAAGCGCTCAAGAAAAGCCGATCATACCTATTGGACCATCCACTTTGATGGGTCCAGCAATTGAGGGCTCGGGGCTGGAGTCGATTAACTTCCCCGCGAGGTGACAAGTTCTTACATTCTTCGCTTAATGTTCCCCTGTACTAACAATGCAGCTGAGTATGAGGCTTTGCTCCATGGCCTCCGGATGGCTAAGGAGATGAATCTAAGCCGGGTTAAGTGCTTTGGTGACTCGGACTTGGTGGCCCAGCAAGTATCAGGTACTTGGGATTCCAAAGATCCACTCATGGCTGCGCATCGTCGGAGGTGGATATTGTTGCAGGACACTTTAAAGGATATCGTGGACCATGTGGATCGTCCGAAGAACGGCGCGGCGGATTCTCTAAGCCGGCTGGGCTCTCAACATAAACCGTCCCGCCAATGTCTTCCTTGATGTATCGCACAATCCGCCGCTTAAGCTTCCGATGAAGTTGATTTGGCTATTCTTGATCCGGAGGCTCGTTGGTGGCGGCCTTGCATGTCATTCGGATTGACGCCCCTTATTTGGCATACATGAACAGGGGCGAAGTTACGAGAAGATGAGACGCTGGTCTGACAGATAGTTCGGCGGTCTAAGTCTATGACCATATATAAGGGCGAAGTTGCATCGTTGCAGCGTGTCGTAGGCGTTTCAGTTGTTGTGTGTCCCCGACGAAGGCCGTGAGATATTGCGTGAGATCCATGAAGGGGACTGTGGTCACCACGCCGTTCAAAGTCCCAGGCCAAAGCGCCCGCCACGGTTTCTATTGGTTGACCGCCCATGCTGATGCGTAAGATCTGGTCGACGATGTGATGGTAGCCAAAAGTTTTCCAGACGTGCTCATGTACCGCCACGAATTGAGGATGATTCCAATTACTTGGCTGTTTGCACTTGGGGTTGGATATGGTTGGACCTTTCAAAAGGTCCAAGGACAAGAAGACCCACCTGTTGGTGGCGGTCGACAAATTTACAAAGTGGGTAGAGGCAGAGCTCGTTAGCAAGTGTGATGCGCCACGGCGGTTCAGTTCATCAAAAGGTGATTTTCCGGTTTGGGTTTCACACAAGATCATCACGAACAATGGCACCAATTTGTCCAAGGGAGTCATGAAGGAGTTTTGTGAACGAGAGCACATCCGCTTGACGCGTTTCTTCATGGCCCACCCGCAGTCCAATGGTCAAGCGGAACGAGCTAATCAGGAGATCTTGCGAGGTATTAAACCCCGGCTTATGGTCCCTTTAGAGAGGACGCCGGGTTGTTGGGTAGAAGAGCTACCATCTGTGATATGGAGTATCAATACTACCCCTAACAGATCCACTGGATACACACCGTTCTTTATGGTCTATGGAGCGGAGGCGGTCCTTCCCTGCGATATCCGTCATGATTCGCCCCACGTGGCAGCCTATGTTGAGGCCGATAGCGAGGCAGCATGGCAGGACGCTTTGGATCGACTAGATGAAGAGCGAGATATGGCGGCTGCTCGTTCGGCGATTTACCAGCAGGATCTTCGTCGGTATCACAGTCGGCGGGTTAGAACAAGAACCTTTCAGGAAGGAGACTTGGTGCTTCGGCTCATTCAAGACCAGACAGAAATGCACAAGCTATCCCCACCTTGGGAAGGGCCCTTTGTGGTCAGCAAGAATCTGCACAACGGGTCATACTATCTCGATTGATGTTCGAGAGCGAAAAGACTCA
The DNA here is from genome assembly GCA_021605205.1 of Aegilops longissima. Classification (NCBI taxonomy): domain Eukaryota; kingdom Viridiplantae; phylum Streptophyta; class Magnoliopsida; order Poales; family Poaceae; genus Aegilops; species Aegilops longissima. The sequence goes on along the minus strand of CM038676.1, from coordinate 595,227,406 downwards.
CGCACGCCGAAGAGGAGACCAACAGCCATGGAACATAGCTCATCTTCGCCTTATTATACCCGAGCCATCGGATCCACTTATGTACATATTAAGACAATGTATATATTATGAATAAAGCAATAAACCGGATCCTCGGCTAAAGCGGGTATCCGCTCGTAAAAAGTCCGGTTTGGGTACATGGAGATGTTGTCGCAAAGCAGCCTCCGTTTAACCCTTGGTCTTGCTTTTCGAAGTTTTGTCACTTGGGGCTTGGTCGTGTCCGAACCAATGCAACACCTTTTGATGGGCGTAAAGCCACCAGATCACTTGGGGACATGGTCACGCCTGAACCGACACGCCTCTTGGTCGGCCTAAGGCCATAGAATCACTTGGGGCTTGGTGAACCCAACCATTGCCATGCCACTTGATCGGCATAATGCCACGATTTCAGTTGGGGGCCTGGCTGACTTGAACCATCGCTACACCTTATGGGGAGCTTGGTCCTGTCCGACCATGGTAACACCATCTGATCAGGCTCAGTAAAGCCTCTTCTTGCAAACGGTTTTATCATTGCCTTTGCTTCCATGTGGTTTTTATACCAGTTATTTGATTTTTTGTTTGCCTTCTTAAACCGACAACCTTTTTAAACCGGATTCCAGTTGTCAGTTAACGGAATTCGGTCCATTTTTAATCCCGCGATTTTATTCTGGTTTGATTTTTTCTGTTACCATCCCATTATGGAGTAACAGGGGGCTTGTCATGCCCGACACGGTTTACACGGTAAACCGGCATTCTAAGCACAGGAGTTGTTTTCTCCTTTGACGGTAATGGTTTATACAACCTCCGCCTCAAGATTGGCTAGGCCAACTGCATGCCCGACGCTGGCAGGTATTTTTGTATCATAAAGTTTGGTCATATACCTCCATATTTTCTTATATAAATATATAAGCGTCACAAGCCATTTGGCGACACAAGCCGCCTCGGGCGGTTTAAAGAATTTGTGATTGCAAAGCGAACTAAGTTGACGGTTCATCAATCCAAAGTATCGCACCACCATGCAAAGGATACAGATCGAGGTCATAAAGGCATTGTTCAAAACAAAGTGCTAACTATCCTATTACAAAGCCTTCCAAGGCCGGTGTTTCGTGATGGCGTTATGGCTAGATTTGGAGGCGCCACCCGCTTGACGGATTACGCTTCTTCGCCAAAGTTGACGGAGGTAGAGGGGCGCTGGCGCCGGTTCAACTTCTTCCTCTTCATCACCCAAAGCCGGAAGTCATTGGTAGACCAGTCAATCCGGTTAAGGCACGAAGATAGCCTCTTCACTTATAAGCTCAGCCGGATCAACGTCGAGGGCATAAGTGTGCTTACGGATTGGAGGAACAAGGCTCGACTTCAGGAATGACAAACTCCACCCGCTTGTTGTTTGCATCATAAAAGAGCGGTGAACCGCCAGTTGGCTTCGCTGCCGATTGACTCGCCAATGACGATCTCCTTTGTTATTCGCTTGTGGTGTCATTATCAAAGGCTTCACCGTTCTCTTGAGCGCTGGGAAACCCTTGGCTATGTCACCGGATCAAGATCTGCTATCCACGCCTTGGCGCGAGTCGAGCCAGAGAGTGCCAGCCGGGCGCATGGATCGCTTCAACTCTTCAAGCTGCCCCGGAACCATGGACAGCCGGTCCAGTGTGTCTTTGATCAAGGACGGAGCTGTGTTGTCGTACGATGTGGCACATATGACTCGCTGGGCGCCGGTATACAGCTGCTCAATCAGTGTGTAAGCGGCCTTGAGCTTCTTCCGCACATCAGAGCCCAGATGAGCAATACGCTTGCCTGCACCGGTTCAGATAAGCTCTGGTTAAACCGGCGGGAGAATCAAAACAGAGGTAGTCAGTGCAAAATTTTCTTACCAAAGATGGCAGAGGTCATGGCATGAACTTGGCGCTTCAGTCTGGTAAGCTCTTCAGTCACCGGTTTAAGAGCTGATTCAGCATCTTCCGCCCGTTTTATCAAACCGGCCTTCTCGGTGTCCCAATTGGCCCGCTCGGATTTATACCACTCCTTCAGCTGTTCCATAGTGGCCAAGGCAGTTTTCAATTCATCCTTGGCCTTGGTGGTTTCTGCTTGTTGAGTTTCCAGATTGGCCCGAAGGTCCTTGAGTTGCACGGTTTGCTGGTATATTTCATTCTCGATAACAAAGGGAGCATGTTAGTTGTTCCATTATAAAGTCCCAAGCTCAATACAAATATTCAACTTGGCACTTGGGGCTAATGGCTAGTTGATCTCGTTTGCTATGAGGATACGTAAATTAAGTCCCGGTTTAACTATGCTTAGTTGAACCGACCCTTGGGGCTACTGTCTGCAGTTTAAGGCGTATGGTTTCTATGCAAAATTAAGTGCGGTTTAACTATGCTAAATTGAACGGCCCTTGGGGCTACTATGCAGAAAAAATACAAGACATAACTCCTTTACCTCATAGCGGTCCTTCATACGGTTTACTGCACCAGCTTCAAAGTCACGGCTTGTGTAGAGCCGGTTCGTAAACCCGAGTGAAGTTCTTGGGCAGAGAAGTTGTCATAAGTCGACAGATCAGTTTTCCCTTATCTTTACTCATAGTGGCAGAATCTTCCTTGGCGCTGTGTTTTGCTAAAGCGACCGGTTGGCTAGGAGTGGTGTAGCCAGTGCCCGTCACAATAACATCATCATTTTTGACCGGGCTGGCCGGATTGGCGGTCTTCTTTGGGCTTGGTGCCTTCATGCTCTGGCTCGGCGGTTCAACAGTTACGACCCGCTCTGTGACCGGACTCGGTGGAGCAGGATGCGAGGTTTCCACTTGGGCCTCCGGTTCAGTTTTCGGCGGATCAGCAATGTCGTCTCGGTACAACTCGCCAGAGCTATTCTTAGCGACTTCAGGATTTTCGCCTGCTGCTCTCGGGGTCTTCTCCGGATCAACATCTGCGAGAGGCTCAAGAGTTTTTGCTTTTTTACTCAAGCGAGCCTTGGTGCTGCAGTGTTCAGAATTAGAGTAAGATAAATCGACCCACGCAAATAACAACCGAATTGGCGGGACAGAAGTATGATACTTACCCTGCAGCAACTTTAAGCGGAGGCAGTTGCGTAGTTGATGAACCGCCAGAGGAGTTGGAAGAGGCCTGATAATTCGGGTCAGACGGATTGAGAGGACATCGGAAGAAACCCTTTAAGGGATAACATTTTTGAGGAGAACAAGTCACCTCTGGACGATGCTTCCGGGTTGGTGTGTCTGGTAACCCGGACGAGGTAATCTGTTGGCCGCTGTGCCGGGTCGTACGGCGCTCTTCAGTCTGCTGTGTCTTCAAAGAAAGGTTTGGATTCAGATGAGCATAGCAATGAGATTTTTTCACTTTCCGGACTGCGCGGCGAATTCTTTTAACCGGCACGAGGTCGGATTCGGAAGAAAGTAGGATTACCTCAACATGGTCGGCATGACCGGCTTCAAGATCATCCCGTGAGTTTCAATTGTCAATAAAAGGAACAAGTTACAAGCAAGAAGAAACATAAAGAGAAGAGCCGGTTTACGCGACTCCTCGAGGGTATCAAGCTTTACCTCAGCTTCGAATCTTCGTCTTCCGCGGATCGAAGACTCGGCGGTTTTCTTCTTGCCAGCCTTTTTGGTAGCCTTGGACTTTACACGCGAGCCGGGCCGGTTTGGTCCGCTTCGTAAAGAGCTGTTAGCCTGCGAGGTAACAAGGATTAATGAATATCAACAAAGTATTAAAGGCCCGAAAAGCAAGTGAGTTGAGCTTTACATGCAGCGGTTTGTTGGCAACACGTAATGGAGCCAACCCGTTAGGCTGCCGACGGAGATCGGTTCATCAAGCATCCTCTTTACGCCTCTCGTGACCTCAAGTTCGCTTATTGGTAACTCGTGACGCCTTTGAGGGTCTTTGAGGCTGCCAAGATATTCGTGCATCAATCTGGGCCGGCGGCTTAATGTCAAGATGCCCCAAGAAACCCAGCATCGCACAAGGTCCACACCAGTTAGTCTGGCCATTAGAGCCCGGAGCTTGATAATTTGAGGCGCGAAGTTCTTCCGTTCCGTGGCGGTTAAGCGTAAAGGCAGCGGATGATGGTTGCTGAGCCGGTGAGGACGGTAACCCGGCAAAGGATTTTCGTTGGCAGGAGCAGTGTTCCGGCAGTAGAACCAGGTTTGGTTCCAATCTTTTGGATGGCTGTGGTGTTTGGCGTGAGGAAAGTCCACTTCCTTCCTCTTCTGGATTGAAACGCCGCCCAGCTCCGTGTTAGGACCATCAGAAAATTCTGTACGACGGTTCAAGTGAAAGAAATCCCGGAACAGCTCCACAGATGGTTCTTCTTGAAGGTAGACTTCACAGAACACTTGAAAATTGCATATGTTTGACACGGAGTTTGGACCAATATCCTGTGGATGGATTTGAAAACTGGCAAGGACATCCCGGAAGAATTTTGATCCGGGTGGGCAGAATCCCCGGTCTAAGTGCTGCACAAACACAATTACTTCTCCTTCTTGCGGATTGGGAGGGCATTCGGCATCCGAACCCGCCAAAGGAGGACATTTTAGCAGCTAAAGCGCCGGTGGTGACGATCCGCTGAGTTGCGTCTTGGTGGCCTTAGACCGACCCAATTGCAAGCTGAGAATTGAGGGGCCATTAGGAAGACTAAACTGCGAAAGGGAAAAATGGTTCACCGTTAAACGGTTCAGGCACATTATACAATGTTAAACCGGCGATTCGGCAGCTAGTTACCGATTCCGGTTTAACTGAGGACTAATGGAGTGACGGATTAGCTATCAAAAGTCAAACCGCCAAAAGAGACAAAATTGAAAAATCTACTAAGTGTGAACAGAAACAGATTTCACATGCGAATGGAAGTAATTTAGATCTACCAAGGTTCAAGTGAGAAAAATTTTATGACCTATGCAAGCCTCATAGAGGGCAGGAAGGTTCGTAAGGCCCCTAAACAAGAAGATCTGAACAAAATGAAAGATGAACAAGGAGTAAAACTGATGGTGGAGCGGGTCGCCAAGACAGATGTGTGCTACGGCCGAATCATACGGCCATGGCAGGGCAGGTATGAGGACACCACGATGAACACCCATGAACTACAAGAGGAACAGGACCTTGGATGTGGATCTAGGGCTCAAGAGGAGCCTTACGATGCGCGCCGAGCGGCGGAGGAGCGCTAAAGAGCTTCGTCGGTCCAGGTTGATGCAGCGGCTGGCCTGGGCCGACACGGCGGTCGAAGGTCGGCGGCGACGGCGGAGCTTCAAGAGTGGGAGCGCCGCGAGGAAGAAGAAGTGCGGAAGAAGAAGAGAAAGAGCTCGCCAGTTTATTTATAAGGAACGGGCAATTAACGAGCGCGAGAATCGAGGAGTCAAAGCGGCGGACGGCGCAGCGGTGTCGCCGATTTCGGATAGTATTAAATGAAGGGAATCTTACTGTTTGGATTTCTTTATTAAAGATGACGTCAAGGCGCCTGTCGGGATCGGAGGATGACGTCACGGCGGTTCAAGCAGATGGCGGTTTACTTAAATATGAAGGAGATCAAGAGTTTCTCAAGATGTTGAAGATTAACGTGAACCGTTCAAGTCAACCTGGGCCTAATGTTGGGGATGTAACTACTGAGTGTGAACCGCCCTGGAGGGGCCGGGTTACCCTCGTCCATGATCAGGGCCCACGAAGGAGGCCCAGAGCCCAGAGGCGAATTAGGGTCCGTTTATGTAAACCGCCTTAGTCTTGTAACTTGTGCTGTAAGATAAGAGAGAAGAGACCGAGCGGACACTTGTATGAGCAGGTCGGGACTCAGAGACCGCCAAGGCCAACCTGTATATAAGGGGACGACCCGGCGGTTTAGGACGAATAACTCGAGGCTTAGGCGGCTATTGCTCCCTAGTCGCCAAATCACATCAATCCCATCACAACTAGACGTAGGCTTTACCTTCATCGAAGGGGCGAACTAGTATAACTCCCGTGTCTTTGTGTCCGCTTTAACCCCTCTAAGTTAACCCTTTCGATGGCCCTGCGACTAAGTCCTTTCACGAGGACATCTGCCGTGAAAATTCCACGACAAATAGCATGGGATCAAATTTATATACGCGCGCTCTAAGGGGTGCCCCCCTCTCGGTCGCAACCGGAAACACCCATGCCCCCTGACCGGATGAAAGGCTTTAATCCAGGCCATGGAACCTTCATCCCGCCTCTCGATTTGGTGTGTACCAGAAGTGGTTTGCAACCTATTAGGCCGATTCCTTGCGGGAAACAGTGGTAGTACGAAAAGGAAGACGGACGGGAAACTGACCGATTTATGTTGACATTGGGTCAACGATATGGCATAAGCCTGGCATGCTACAACACTGCCATCTTACCCATACTCATGCCAACTCATGGCCATGCAACAAGTTTCCAGCAACTCACGGAATTACCGAGCTCAGTTGCCTCAACGCTCGCGAGATAAACTATCATCGAAATGCTCATGAACGTGCCATGATACAAAAATAATGCAAACATGCCCAGACACTCATCATATCAAAAGTTCAAACTTTGCTTGCTTGGTTCAGAGTAGTCGGGGTCTAGCTCGGCGAAGTTCGCGGTTCCGTCACCTCCTTCGGTATCTACGGTAAACAAAATACACGCGCTAACGTAAATACCGTGGGGTACAGAAAGTTGATCCAAATATTTTTCAAATAAATATGACAAAAAACTAGACAGAAAAATAAAGATGACAGAAAAGGAATCAATCAAAAATCATTTTCTGTTTAAAAGTTATAAGAGTTTTGGTCCAAGGACCCATCTATAATGAAACAGAAAGTTTCCAGGGGGCTTTGCAGAAAAATCCAGAAAAACGGTTCAGAGTGGAAGCGTATTTGCTAAAGCACGCTTAAAACGATTTAAAAGAGAGGCTGACGGGCGGGTCCCACCGCCAGGTTTGAAATTTCAAACGAGGGAGTCGGGGCTCGTCGGCGCCGAGAGTCATGATGGTCGCCGGGCGGCGATCCACGGCGAGGTGGAGATCGGAGAGTACCTCCGTGTTCAGGTGCCATTCGCGCTGTGGGTGGTGGCAGAGGTCGCCGGCGAGCACCACGCCGACGGCGGCCCTGCTCCGGCGGACGGCGGTTGGGACGGTCGTGGATCTCATTTGGAGAGAGCTGGGGCCAAAATTGAGGTGGGGTTATCCTACTAGAGGTGGTACGAGGCTACGGGCGAAAGTAGGGCGGTGGAGGAGCCCTCACCGGAGAGAACGATGCTGGAGCCCGAGGCGGACAGAGGTGGCCGGAGTCGAGGAAGAAAGGGCCTCGAGGCCCCTCCAAAGGGCTAGGCGGGTCTAGTGAGGTGGTGGAGTCGTGCGGGGGCGAGAGCATGCTCGGGGGTGCTATATATAGCCGGCCCGAGTCGGTTGCCGTGAACGGATAAGTCCGGCGAGTTGATTACGGCTGCGCTGTGGATGGACGGTCGGCTTAGGAGCTTGAGCATCGCCTTGGTGGAGTAGTGGTGCCATTTTAGGGTCCAGCTCAGCATGGGAGGAAGGTTTACGGCTTGCCCTCGACGGAACGGCTGCACGGCCCATCAGTGACAGAGAGCGCGCTCTGCGCGTGCCAAGCCATGGCGACGGTGCTGTGATGCCCCCGATTCAATCGTACACTAATCATACACGCAAACGTGTACGATCAAGATCAGGGACTCACGGGAAGATATCACAACACAACTCTAAAAATAAAATAAGTCATACAAGCATCATAATACAAGCCAGGGGCCTCGAGGGCTCGAATACAAGTGCTCGATCATAGACGAGTCAGCGGAAGCAACAATATCTGAGTACGTATATAAGTTAAACAAGTTGCCATAAGATGGCTAGCACAAACCGGGATACATATCGAAGAGATGCATGCCTCCGCACTGGGATCCTCCTAACTACTCCCGGTCGCCGCCTGGCTGCACGTAGTAGTAGGCACCTCCGGTGTAGTCGCCCTCGACGGTGGCGCTCGCCCTGGCTCCATCGTCCGTCGCAGCAACCGGGTAAAGAAAAGGGAAAAGGGGAACAAGGCAACCATGAGTACTCATCCAAAGTACTTGCAAGCAAGGAGCTACACTACATATGCATGGATATATGTGTAAAGAGCCATATCGCTGGACCGAGCTGCAGAATGCCGTAATAAGAGGGCGATAGCTAATCTCGTCAAGTTCACGCTCGCAGCCTCCGCCTTGCAAGCATGTAGAAGAGAGTAGATGAAGTCCGCCAAGTAGCATCGATAGCATAATCCTACCCAGCGATCCCTCCTCGTCGCCTCGTTAGAGAGCGATCACCGGGTTGTATCCGCACTTGGAAGGGTGTGTTTTATTAAGTATCCGGTTCTAGTTGTCATAAGGTCAAGGTACAACTCCAAGTCGCCCTGTTATCGAAGATCACGGCTATTCGAATAGATTAAACTTCCCTGCAGGGGTGCACCACATAACCCAACACGCTTGATCCCATTTGGCCGGACACACTTTCCTGGGTCATGCCCGGCCGCGGAAGATCAACACGTCGCAGCCCGACCTAGGCCAACAGAGCGGTCAGCACGCCGGTCTAAACCTAAGCGCCCAGGGGTCTGGGCCCATCGCCCTTAGCACACCTACACGTTGCGAACGCGGCCGGAAGCAGACCTAGCAACCTCCATTACAAAGGAAGTCACGCCACGCGGTCCAATCCGCGCGCGCCGCCAATCGCCGACGCCATGAAGGCTTGGCCGATACCACGACGGATACCCATAACTACTCCCGCAGAGATGGTTAGTGCGATAGACCAAATGGCCAGACTCAGATCAAATACCAAGAACTCGTTAAGCGTGTTAAGTATCCACGAACGCCGAACAGGGCCAGGCCCACCTCTCTCCTAGGCGGTCTCAACCTGCCCTGTCGCTCCGCCACAAAGATCCATCCAGAGGGCCGTCGGGAGTCCTTTCAGCCCCCAATCCGTGAATCACTCGCGGGTACTCCTCGAGCCGACCCGACTTTAAGCACCACATGTATCATGTATAAAGTATATAGTATATACCCGTGATCACCTCCCGAGTGATCACGGCCCGATAGTATAGCACAGCAGACGGACAAGAATGTAGGGCCACAGATGGAAATACTAGCATCCTATACTAGGCAAGTAGGAATGCAGGTAAGGTATCAACAGAAGTAGTAAAAACAGGCTATGCATCAGGATAGGAATAACAAAAAATAGTAACATGCTACACTACTCTAATGCAAGCAGTATAGAGGAGAGTAGGCGATATCTGGTGATCAAGGGGGGGGCTTGCCTGGTTGCTCTAGCAAGAGAGAGGGGTCGTCAACTCCGTAGTCGAACTGGGCAGCAGCAGCGTCGGTCTCGTAGTCTACCGGAGAGAAGAGGGGGAAGAAACAATAAATATAACGCAAACATAAGCATGACAGTGCATGACAAGAAAATGTGTGGTTCTAGGTGTGCCCTAACGCGGTAGGAGGTGATACCGACGAAGGGGGGAAACATCCGGAAAGTATCCCGGTGTTTTATGCGTTTTTGACAGATGAACCGAGATGAAATGTTGCAGGTTCGCTATGCTAGGGACGCGTGGCGCATTTAACAAAGCTTCAGATTCAGATTCGCCTCGCCGCTCGAGCAACTTTCATGTTGAAAATATTTTAATCCGAGTTACGGATTAAAAGATATGATTTTCTAAAGATTTTATTAATTTCTGAAATTTAATTAATTATTTAAATCCAACATTATCCGTAATAGCAATGATGACGTCGGCATGACATCGAGTGATGTCAAGAGTCAACGTTGACCATTGACCTGGTCAACTCGACGTGTGGGTCCATGGGACCCACTTGTCATTCTCTATTTAGGTTAATTAGGTTTAGGTTAATTAGTTAGCTTAATTAACTGCTTAATTTAATTAACTGAATTAATTAAGTCTATTAATTAGTTAATTAATTAATTAATTAATTTCATTATTTATTAGTACTATTATTATTATTAATTCCTTTTTTAATTAAAACGTTATGGGCGTGGGCCCTCGTGGTCGCGGGGCCCATGAGGCTAAACGGGCTGTAGCTGGCGCCGCTCGAACGGGCGCTTGGCAAGGCTTGCTGCCGGCGCGCGACGCCGCAAAGGGAAGCGGGCGAGGCAGACGCGGTGGTGGCGGGCGGCCGACGGAGAGGCGGGGAGACGGGCCACCGCAGCAGCGGGGCACCGGCTGAGGCGGCGAACGGCGCGGGCTATGGCGAGCCTCGGCCATGGCAAGTGGTGGCAGGCGACTGGCCGTGGCCAGTGCGGTCAGCAGAGGAGGCGCGGGACAGGGTTCATGGGCCGGCGTCGCCGGAGGGAGAGGAGGCCGGGGTGCGGTCACGCACCGGGCGCGGACGGCGAGCCATGCGGGCGGGAGCTGCGGAGACGGGCGCGCGGCAGCGGGCGCCCGCGTGATTCGCTCTCGCCACCGGTGGGGAAGGGGATCGGCGGGCGACGGATCCGGCGAGGGCGGTGATGGTGCGGGCCACGGCAGGCGCGAGCGCGGAGTGCGGTGACCGCGGCGATGGACGAGGAGAGGGGGAGCTCACAGGGGGAGTAGGGCACGGGCAGCGTGCTCGGGGAAGGTTGAGGGGGACGACGGGGACGAGCGGCGGAGCGGGAGGAGTCCGGCGAGGTGGCGGCGAGCTCCGGCGGCGCTGGGGGGCGGCGTCGGTGACCTCCTCCTCTCGATCCCGATCCAATCGGGAGAGAGGGGTGAGATATTTTCGGGGAATGGGGTTGTCGGTGGTGGTGGGAGGAGTGGGGGTTAGTAGGTGGGTGGGCGGCCTGGTTGGTTCAGTGGCGGTGGGCCGAGGCCCAATGAGGGGGGTTGCGCCCTTTTGCTTTTATTTGTTTTGTTTTCTTTTCTTTTATTTATTTACTTTTCTTGTTTTAAATCAGTTTAAAATATTTAGACATTTTCTAAAAATGTGTTTACTTCACCACAATTACCTTTGTAATACTTGACAACCACGGAACATTTTAGTCTTAATTTTTGGAAACTTTTATTGTTATCATTAATTTGAATTTGAATTTTGAACGGTTCCGAATTATTGCGAGGATAGCAACAGTAACCGAGGTGTCATGGCACGATTAGCGGGATTCTTGTAGCATGATTATCCGGCGTTATAGTGTAGCATGCGTCTTGTTGGCAAGGAGGTGGCCACGCTGAGCCACCAGACGCGCTGCGGCGCCGAACGGCGTTATACCGCAGTTTTGCCCTCTGTCGCCGTTACGGTGGTGCAGCCGCCGCGAAGCACGCCGGCGCAGGCGGGCCAGGGCGCCACCGACGCCAGGAACGTGCCAAGCGCTCGTGTGATGCTCCGGACAAGCGGGATAGGCTGCGAGCAACGTGCCAAGGGCACTATGGACTCGTGACTGAAGTTACTGACGGAGATCGACACTGAACTTTCTGAATTTACTGAATATGAACAAAACGATTGCATGCGTGTGTTCGACAAAATGATTCGGTATCCAGGATTTTTTCCTAGAGCTGATTTTTGGTGGAGTGGTCTCTCATTGCAACTAGAGGTTGCCTGAATTTTGGTGAAATTTTTGAAGAAGTGTAGATATGAATTTCACCAAATTTGGCAAATCTGGTCCAAACTTGCAAAGTGAGTGAAATTTGAAATATTTGAAAAGAAGAAGAGTGGATCAAGATGGTTCTGGGTTGTGGATACCAAGGACTATCCAGGTGTGGAGTTGAGGTCAAAATCAAAAGCATTAGGGTACTTGCTTTGCAAATCACCTAGGCTCAAAAGAAAAGACAGAATTATTTTGGGAGGAGAATATTGGAATAAAATCCAAAATGGATTTTATTAGTTTGGACAGAATGTTAGAGTTGTACCAAAGTGGAAGGAGAGATTTTTGGGAAGGTTTTACCATGTGGTGCATGGAAGGATCATGAATGGTTTCAAATATGGGAGAGGATGAAGAACTCCTAGAGTTTCCTTTAGAAAGAAAATAAACTCCAAAGATTTTTCTTGAAATATTGAGAAGAGGGCAATCAGAAGAAAATTTAAAACCCAACACTAGAGTTGAAGAAATGCAAAAATATTTGCTAAAGGGAAAAAGCTTTGAGAGAGATTTTTGGAAGGGTTTTGGAGACTTCCTTCAAATCCAACAAATTTTGAAGAAAACCAAAGGAAAAATTTTGGAGTGTCACGGCATAGGGCGTAACGGGCCTTGGGTTAGCGGGCTCTAAATGGCCTATATGCTAACAGGCCGTTAACAGGCTTTCCATGGGCCGGCCCGCCAGCTTTTGACCAAGTCAAACGGGCCGGCCTTTTCACAAGAATGGGCCACTGTTGGGCCGTGCCACGTGTCGACGTATCATAGGCGCCTTCTGTCCAGTGAGTGGATGGCATTTGTCCCAATGATGAGCCGACACGTGTTTCCTCCAGCCAATGATGATTTTACATGTGGAAAATCCCCATTGGTCGGGGCTGTTAACGGGTTATCGGATCCAAAACCCGACCCGATAGCTTAACGGCGTTCCGTTACGGTGGATGCCACGTGTCGGTCACCCTTGACGAAAGCACTTCTGTGATGCGTGATTTATCGTCATGGAAGTGGACACTTCCGTGATGATAATTTTGGTAATGTCATGGAACACTTCTACGACAACACAGGTATGACTATCTTGATTCTGTCATAAATTTGTCATGGATGTACATGCATAACAAAAAACGCGACCTACTGTGACAAACACGTATCATCACGGAAGTGTATTTTTTTTGTAGTGAGACCTCTTCCTCAACCTCTCCCTCCTCCTTGCTGGATCAAGGAGCGGGAGACGTCACCGGGCTGCACGTGTGTTGAACGCGGAGGCACCGTTGTTCGGTGCTAAGATCGGATTCAGCCGCGATCTGAATCGCTACGTGTATGACTCCTCCAACCGCGTTCTTGCAACGCTTCCGACTCGCGATCTTCAAGGGTATGAAGATGCACTCCCCTTTCTATCGTTGCTGGTTACTCCATAGATTGATCTTGGTGATGCGTAGAAAAAAATTTAATTTCTGCGACGATCCCCAACACGGCGAACTTGTACGTGGGATCGGACGACCGGCTGTTCGAGGGAGATCGGACGAGGAGGAGACGATCCACGCGGACGTGCTGCCCCAACTCTTCTTCCACTGCATGGCACTGCGCGTCTAGTTGTAACGATCTGTGATCCATTCCCGTAGCATGTTCCTGGATGTTCTGCCTGTAGGAAATTGTAATTTGCAATCGACGCACCACCGTAGAAACCAACACCAATCTAGTTGGCCAAACCAAACCGATAATTTGAAGAGAAATACAAAGATATCAAATCATGCATATAACAATTCAGAGAAGATTCAAATAATATTCATAGATAATCTGATCATAAATCCACAATTCATCGGATCTCGACAAATACACCGCAAAAGAATATTACATCGGATAGATCTCCAAGAACATCACGGAGAACCTTGCATTGAAGATCAAAGAGAGAGAAGAAGCCATCTAGCTACTAGCTATGGACTCGTAGGTCTAACGTAATGTAACGCCCCGGATTCGATGCGCCAGGTGTCCGTCAGTTATTCGCCGTCTTTGCCATGTCATGTGCTTGCGTGTCTCTCTTTGCCATGTCATCTTTTGCATTTCATATCATGCCATCATGTGCTTTTCATTTTGCATACGTGTTCGTCTCATGCATCCGAGCATTTTCCCCGTTGGCCGTTTTGCAATCCGGCACTCCTATGTCTCCCGGCGCCCCCTTTTACCTCTTTTCATGTGCGGGTATTAAACTTTCTCGGAATGGCCCGAGGTTTGTCAAGCGGCCTTGATATAGCACCGGTAGACCGCCTGTCAAGTTTCGGATCATTTGGAGGTCGTTTGGTACTCCAACGGTTAACCGGGTAACCGCAAACGCCTCTTTTGTTGCAGCCCAACTCCCCTTTCTAAGTGGCCCAAAACCCAGCAAACTCCCCTCCATGCTCTCGGTCGTTCGATCACGATCGCGTGGCCGAAAACCGCACCTCATTTGGAGTCTCCTAGCTCCCTCTACCTATAAATTAGTCCCCCCCTTCGAAATTGCGGATGAATTCGCAGATGAACCCTAGCCCCGCTCTTCTCGCGCCGCCGACGCGTTCGCCCGGCCGGACACGTCCAGCCAGCCACGTCGCCCGACCAATGGGCGCGCCACGTCATCCCCGCCGCTCTCCTCCAACCGGAGGCGCCACCTCAGCAGCCTCCTCTCTCTCCGCGCGCCGCCCGGCCCGCTGAGCCCGCTGGCCCGGGCCCCATGGGCCCATCCGCCGCCGCCGGCTCCCGGCTCGTCGTGCGCCGCCGCCGCCTCCCATGGCGCCGGCGCCGCCGCCCGAGCCCGCCCGGCCGCCGCCCGGCCCGCCGCCGCCGCCCGCCGCCTCCGCCCGCTGCCGGCGCCGCCTTCGCCATCGCCGCCGGCGCCCGTCCGTTCGCCGCGCCGCGCCCGGCAAGCCCTCGCCAGCGCCTCCCTTCGCCGCCCGGTGCTCCAGAGCTCGCGCCGCCGCCGCTTCGCCGGAGCACCCCGCCCCGTGCCGCCCCGGCTCGGCTCCGCCGATCCACGCCGGAGCTCCGGATCGGCCTCGATTCGCGTGCCCGCGTTGACTCTCCCCGAGGTCCAATTTCGCCTAAGTCCCAGGATTTCCGTTATTTTGTTGCGTTTTCGTTGCATCATATCTCTGTCATCGTAGCTCCGTTTTGCGCGTGTAATATGTCAAAATTTCCGTCTCGAAGAGTAGATCATTTCATCGCATTGCATGATTTTCATTTAAGTTCATCTTGATGCCCGAAATGCTGTTAGAAGAGTGCTATGTGATGTTAGTTTCTGATTTTTATCAGAACTTGCATTTTTGTCATTTTTGCCATGATTGATGTGTGCATCCTATGGACTTGAGCCCTACATTTGTTTTGTAATATGCCATGTCTTCTTTCCAGTGGTGCTTGCTATGTATTTTTGTGAGCTATGTGGTGACTAGCACAAGCATGCAAACTAGGTGTCTTGTTGTTGCTGTTTTAAGCCCTGTTTTGCTGATATTTTCATGCCATGTTAACTTGATGCTACCAAGAGATCCATGCATATTTTGAGATACTTCAGTAAGGATGTTTTGTTAACCATGTCTTGCTCTATCCATCTATGCCCTTGTTTGCAATTATGAATTGCCATAGCTTGAGTCAATCGAGCTCTACTTTTGCTATCAAATGTTTCCCGGCAGATTGTTTACATGATATTCAATTTTGCCAAGGTTGTTGTGGTTGATCCATGTATGCTATGTTATTGTTCTTGCCATGTATGTCTTGTATGCCATGTCTTCTTGATGTATGTGTGCTTAGTTTATCATATAAGGCTCTGTAGTGAGTTCATTGAGCTTGTAAACACGCCCACTTGTTATCAGTTTTTGACATGCCATGTTGCTGAATCTGTTAACGAAACTTTCAATATTGACATGGGTGTTACTATATTTTCTGATCCTTTTTGGCTTATGGTCACTAAAGGACTTTTGTTGTATGCTTTGAGTAGATTCATTCCATGCCTTTGTTTGCCATGATAAGTTCCTGCAACATGTTGTTTCATAGCTCTAAACATTGCAACCTGATGTTATTTCTGCCAATGCCTGAAACTGTTATTACTTGCAATCTTGCCATGTGTTTTTGAGCATGTTCTAGTCATTTCTGGAGATAGCTCAGTGTTCATGTTTTGTAATGCTTTACCTGTACATCATGCCCATGCCTTTTGTTTTCATATTGAGGTCCTGTAGCATGTTGTTTTGATGCTTGCAATATGCCTAGTTGCTGTTTTGGACAGATTGTTGCTATGACTTGTATAGGGTGTATGTGTTGATCCGTTGCTCCGTTTTGAGTGTGCTCCATATGAAACTTGCTTGATTTTACATGTAGTTTCATATTATCATGTTGCATCCATGTTTTGAGGTGTTTGCTTGATGCTTGTATGCATTTTGCATCAATGCCATACTTATCTTGTTTTGCTCATATCTTCTAGGCCGTAGCTCCGAATCTAATGAACTTTATATGTAACCTGACTAGAATTTCGTGTAGATCTTCATGGTGCATCTTAAATTGCTGTTTAACAACTTGAACATAAAGTTATTCAGATCTGGACCAATTTCGAAATTTGCATATGAGGACTTACCGGAATTGTTATATGTTGTTCCCGGCCTCATTTAAACTTGCTTTGATGTGTTGCTCTTGTTTGCATCATCTCTTGCCATGAGTAGCTTCATGTAGCTTTGTCATGCATCATGCTTGTTTATGCATCATGCCTTGTTCATGTGTGGTGTGTTTACTATGTTGTGTGCTTCTTCTTGTTAGTTCCGCTTTAGTTGCGATCGTGAGGATTCATTCGCTCACGCTTGGTTCGGCTTCATCCGTTCGTCTTCTTCATGGACTCGTTCTTCTTCCTTGCGGGATTTCAGGCAAGATGACCGCTACCCTGGATCTCACTACTATCATTGCTATGCTAGTTGCTTCGTTCTATCGCTATGCTGCGCTACCTATTACCTGTTTATCAAGCCATCCCAAATTGCCATGTCAGCCTCTAACCTTTTTCACCCTTCCTAGCAAACCGTTGTTTGGCTATGTTACCGCTTTGCTCAGCCCTCTTATAGCGTTGTTAGTTGCAGGTGAAGATGAAGTTTGTTCCTTGTTGGAACATGGAGATGTTGTTCCTTGTTGGTACATGTTTACTTGTTGGGATATCACAATATATCTTATTTAATTAATGCATCTATATACTTGGTAAAGGGTGGAAGGCTCGGCCTTATGCCTGGTGTTTTGTTCCACTCTTGCCGCCTAGTTTCCGTCATATTGGTATTATGTTCCCGGATTTTGCGTCCCTAACGCGGTCGGGTGATTTATGGGACCCCTTGACAGTTCGCTTTGAATAAGACTTTTCCAGCAAGGCCCAACATTGGTTTTACATTTGCCTCACCTAGCCTTTTTCCTTGGGAGTCGCGCATCCCGAGGGTCATCTTTATTTACCCCCGGGCGGTGCTTGTCTAAGCGTTGGTCCAAACTAGAGCACCGTCTTGGGACCATCCCTTGGCAACTTGGGTTACGTCGGTTCTCAGACGCTTCGCTTATCCGGTCGTGGCTCGAGACGAGATCTGTGCGGCTACTATCGAGGGTGTCGGCACGCGGGAGGTCTTGCTGGACTTGTTTTATTGCTGTCGAAATGTCTTGTAGCCGGATTCCGAGACTGATCGGGCTTCCGGGAGAAGGTCTATTCTTCGTTGATCGCGAGAGCTTATCATGGGCTAAGTTAGGACACCCTGCAGGGTTTGAACTTTCAAAGCCGTGCCCGCGGTTATGTGGCAGATGGGAATTTGTTAATGTCCGGTTGTAGAAAACCCGAAGTTGATCTTAATTAAAATACACCAACCGTGTGTGTAACCGTGAGTGTCTCTTTCCGGGGTTGATCGAGAGGAGAACACGGTTTCTGGGTTATGTTTGACGTAAGTAGGAGTTCAGGATCACTTCTTGATCATTACTAGTTGACGACCGTTCCTTTGATTCTCTTCTCGCTCTCATTTGCGTTGGTTAGCCACCATATATGCTTAGCCGCTGCTGCAACCTCACCACTTTGTCCCTTCCTTTCCTACTTAAGCTTTGCTAGTCTTGATACCCATGGTAATGGGATTGTAGAGTCCTCGTGGCTCACAGATTACTACACCACCAGTTGCAGGTACAGGTTTGCGATGATCATGACGTGAGAGCGATGTTTGCTTGTGTTGGAGTTCTTCTTCTGCTTCTTCTTCGATCAGGGGATAGGTTCCAGGTCGGCAGCATGGGCTAGCAGGGTGGATGTCGTTTGAGTTTCTGTTTATGATTCATCCGTAGTTGGATGTTGTTCTTGTATATGATGTTGATGTATTCTTGTGGCATTTGTGCCTTATGTATGTATCCCCATCTATTATGTAATGTTGATGTAATGATATCCACCTTGCAAAAGCGTTTCAATATGCGGGTCTATCCTTGGTGGGACCTTCGAGTTCCTTTTGGATAGGGTCGCATATTCAGCGTGACAAGTTGGTATCAGAGCCTCGACCGACCCTAGGAGCCCCCTTGATTGATCGTGTAGTTTGGCCGTTGTTGAGTCTAGAAGAAAACTGTTTTTCAGAGTCTAGTTATATCGGAGAGTAGGAATTCTTTTTACTCCTCTGCCCCTTCGTCGCTCTGGTAAGGAATCTTGATGTAGGTGTTTTGTATTACTCCTCTTCCCCTTCAAATTTTTCTTTAGGATCACGCAGTTGGTTTTTCGATCGTTGTTCCTCTGCTCTTTTCATCCGGTGCATCTCTCGTCAAGTTGACTCGAGCCTCTTTATCTTTGCATGTTCAATCCTCAGTTGTCTTCTTTTCCCACCCACCCTCCCTTCTTCGTCTCGGAACCGGAGTCCGTAATCGAGTATCCATCCTACTCGTGCGAAGTCGTTGCTTTCTTTCCTCAATGATTTCAACTTGTGTTTTCTCTTCAAGATATTCGTCGTTTCCTCTTCCAAGTTGCCTTTGTTTTCCCGACCTCCCACCCTTTTATTCCCGGAGTTCGAATTTCTTCCGACTTCAGTCTTCCCTCAATCATTTCAACCGGTGAATTCTCGTCTCGTTCTTCATTCTTCATCTCTTTCTTTTCCGGTGGATTCAATTCAAGTTTTTTTCGGGTTAATCATATTCTTTCCTTCGAAGTGTTCTCTTTGCTCGTTCGCCTCTCGCCAGTTTATCATTCCGGAGTTCGGAAGACATATCAGGAGATTCGTCTGTGTTCTAATTAATTCGAGGTTGTCACCTCATTTAAATATTTCAATCATTCCGGTGCATCATCTATCTGTTCAACATCCCTTTCCAACGGTGTTTTCTTTTAGTGGGCCCCAACCCACAGGTCTTTTCCCAGGATCTTACCTGACTCTTCTAATTTCCCCGGAGGTATTCTCAATTCTTTTCGGAGTTTGACGTAAGTATGAATTTCATCAGTCAGATGCCATTTCCAAGATCGATTTCAAATCATTTTCATTGTTGGCTCAACCTCTCTGTTTTTCTTTCTTCCGGAGTATCTCATTAATTCTGGGGGTGTTTTCTCGTCGACATTTGAAGAGCGAAGTAGATCTTCTCTTAAATCTTGTCCGTTCCCCCGGAGATTCATGGTGCTAGCTCGATGTGATCCTATCTAATTGTTTCCAGTCGTGCAATTCTTTTCATCCATCCGGAGCATCTCAGGAGTTGCTTTCTCTCTCGATCATCCGGAGGCCATCTTTTCGGAAGATTTCTTCATTCTAAGTTTTCAGATTCGTTCTCCGATTATTCTATATCCGTGCCCCTTCGTTCGTCTCAATATTCTTCCGGTGCTGCGTTCAAGTATTCTTCAATCAGTTCGCGATCTCTTCGTTCTCTTGTCTCTAATTTTCCCTCAAGTATCTTCGTGGTTTCTAATTCTTTCCGGCGATTCGTTCTCTTCTCTTCGGTCATTTTCATTTCTAACGGTGGTTCGCTCAAGATTCCTTTTACTTCACTATCATTTTATTAATTCATTCTTTCCAATCCTACTGGTGGTTCATGAAGACCTTCTCAAGTTTGCGATATGTCACTTCTCAACTCTTTTTCAACGAGAATAAGTAGTATGCAAAAATCCATTGTTGTCATCAATTTAATTTGATGAAGGATAAACATACAATAAATCTTATTCTTATTTCATCCAAGTGAGTAATCCCTTCCTTCGGAGTTTGTTCTTGAGGAATAAATTCTAGTTCCAAGTGTTTTCTTTTCCGGAGTTCAATTTTTCTCGGCCATCTCGTCGGAACCTCCATCTAAATCATCGCAATGCTCATCTTATTCTTTCGTCCTTCATTCTATGTCGTCATCCTTGTATTACCGGAGTTCTTCACAGTGGTTCTTCATGATTTAATTCATTCTTCAAGTGTTCATCAAGATTCTTGTCGGTGGAGTTCAAGTATCCTTTTCTTCTCGCGTCTTGAAGTGCAATTAATTCTCTGTACTCTTTTGTATTGGAGTTTTGCATTCCTTCGTTCTTCTCAGCTATTCAATCATTTCCGTTTGCAGCTGGTTATCACCTCATAATTTCTGAGATGTTATCCATAAGTCCACGACAAGCTTTTTCTTTTCGTTGTTGAATTTTCTCAACAACTCCATTCAATCCTTCCTTCTAAGTTCTTTTCTATTCTTCCAATTCTTCCGGAGGCATTGTGTTGTTCATCTCGTCAAGTTTCATCCCATCTTGTGAAGTTCGTGTTCTATTCCTCCATGTTTAGCCGGAGTGCTGCCTAAATTCTTTCAGTCTTATTCGTTTCTTTTCTCATTCTAACCACTCCGGTTAGAACGAGTTATTTCATAGTCTATCTGATTCAGTGAGCTTTTGATTCTCGTCATTCTCGTCGTTCCTCTCTTCTTCTCGTGTGCTCTCGATTCTTTGCTTCTTCTCTTCAGTTCGTGCTTCACCTCATCCCTTTTCTCTTCTGTCTCGGTCCTAAGATCTCGGGACGAGATCTCTTGTTAGTGGAGGAGTGTTGTAACGCCCCGGATTCGATGCGCCAGGTGTCCGTCAGTTATTCGCCGTCTTTGCCATGTCATGTGCTTGCGTGTCTCTCTTTGCCATGTCATCTTTTGCATTTCATATCATGCCATCATGTGCTTTTCATTTTGCATACGTGTTCGTCTCATGCATCCGAGCATTTTCCCTGTTGGCCGTTTTGCAATCCGGCACTCCTATGTCTCCCGGCGCCCCCTTTTACCTCTTTTCATGTGCGTGTATTAAACTTTCTCGGAATGGCCCGAGGTTTGTCAAGCGACCATGATATAGCACCGGTAGACCGCCTGTCAAGTTTCGGATCATTTGGAGGTCGTTTGGTACTCCAACGGTTAACCGGGTAACCGCAAAAGCCTCTTTTGTTGCAGCCTAACTCCCCTTTCTAAGTGGCCCAAAACCCAGCAAACTCCCCTCCATGCTCTCGGTCGTTCGATCACGATCGCGTGGCCGAAAACCGCACCTCATTTGGAGTCTCCTAGCTCCCTCTACCTATAAATTAGTCCCCCCCTTCGAAATTGCGGATGAATTCGCAGATGAACCCTAGCCCCGCTCTCCTCGGCTTGCCGGACGCGTCCGCCCGGCCGGACCGTCCAGCCAGCCACGTCGCCCGACCGATGGGCGCGCCACGTCATCCCGCCGCCGCTCTCCTCCAACCGAGTCGCCACCTCAGCAGCCTCCTCTCTCTCCTCCGCGCCGCGCCCGCCTGAGCCGAGCCCGCGTCGGCCCCACGGCCCATCCGCCGCCGCCGGGCTCCGCGGCCTGGTCGCCAGCGCCGCCGCCTCCTGGCGCGCCAGGCGCCGCGCCCGCCGCCTCCGCCCGCTGCCGGCGCGCTTCGCCATCGCCGCCGGCGCTTCCCCGTCAAGGCTGCCGCGCCCGGCAGTCCCTCGCCGGCGCCTCCCTTCGCCGCCCGGTGCTCCAGGAGCTCCGGCGCCGCCGGCTTCGCGGAGCACCCGCCCGTGCCGCCCGGCTCGCTCCGCCGCGATCCACGCCGGAGCTCCGGATCGGCCTCGGTTCGCGTGCCCGCGTTGACTCTCCCCGAGGTCCAATTTTGCTTAAGTCCCAGGATTTCCGTTATTTTGTTGCATTTTCGTTGCATCATATCTCTGTCATCGTAGCTTCGTTTTGCGCGTGTAATATGTCAAAATGTTCGCCTCGAAGAGTAGATCATTTCGTCTCACTGCATCATTTTCATTTGAGCTCATATTGATGCCCGAAATGCTGTTAGAAGAGTGCTATGTGATCTTAGTTTCTGATTTTTATCAGAACTTGCATTTTTGTCATTTTTGCCATGATTGATGTGTGCATCCTATGGACTTGAGCCCTACATGTGTTTTGTAATATGCCATGTCTTCTTTCCAGTGGTGCTTGCTATGTATTTTTGTGAGCTATGTGGTGACTAGCACAAGCATGCAAACTAGGTGTCTTGTTGTTGCTGTTTTAAGCCCTGTTTTGCTGATATTTTCATGCCATGTTAACTTGATGCTACCAAGAGATCCATGCATATTTTGAGATACTTCAGTAAGGATGTTTTGTTAACCATGTCTTGCTCTATCCATCTATGCCCTTTTTTGCAATTATGGAGTGCCATAGCTTGAGTCAATCGAACTCTACTTTTGCTCTCAAATGTTTCCCAGCAGATTGTTTACATGATATTCAATTTTGCCAAGGTTGTTGTGGTTGATCCATGTATGCTATGTTATTGTTCTTGCCATGTATGTCTTCTATGCCATGTCTTATTGATGTATGTATGCTTAGTTTATCATATAAGGCTCTGTAGTGAGTGCATTGAGCTTGTAAACACGCCCACTTGTTATCAGTTTTTGACATGCCATGTTGCTGAATCTGTTAACGAAACTTTCAATATTGACATGGGTGTTACTATATTTTCTGATCCTTTTTGGCTTATGGTCACTAAAGGACTTTTGTTATATGCTTTGAGTAGATTCATTCCATGCCTTTGTTTGCCATGATAAGTTCCTGCAACATGTTGTTTCATAGCTCTAAACATTGCAACCTGATGTTATTTCTGCCAATGCCTGAAACTGTTATTACTTGCAATCTTGCCATGTGTTTTTGAGCATGTTCTAGTCATTTCTGGAGATAGCTCAGTGTTCATGTTTTGTAATGCTTTACTTGTACATCATGCCCATGCCTTTTGTTTTCATATTGAGGTCCTGTAGCATGTTGTTTTGATGCTTGCAATATGCCTAGTTGTTGTTTTGGACAGATTGTTGCTATGACTTGTATAGGGTGTATGTGTTGATCCTTTGCTCCGTTTTGAGTGTGCTCCATATGAAACTTGCTTGATTTTACATGTAGTTTCATATTATCATGTTGCATCCATGTTTTGAGGTGTTTGCTTGATGCTTGTATGCATTTTGCATCAATGCCATACTTATCTTGTTTTGCTCATATCTTCTAGGCCGTAGCTCCGAATCTAATGAACTTTATATGTAACTTGACTAGAATTTCGTGTAGATCTTCATGGTGCATCTTAAATTGCTGTTTAACAACTTGAACATAAAGTTATTCAGATCTGGACCAATTTTGAAATTTGCATATGAGGACTTACCGGAATTGTTATATGTTGTTCCCGGCCTCATTTAAACTTGCTTTGATGTGTTGCTCTTGTTTGCATCATCTCTTGCCATGAGTAGCTTCATGTAGCTTTGTCATGCATCATGCTTGTTTATGCATCATGCCTTGTTCATGTGTGGTGTGTTTACTATGTTGTGTGCTTCTTCTTGTTAGTTCCCGTTTCGTTGCGATCGTGAGGATTCATTCGTCTACGCTTGGTTCGGCTTCATCCGTTCGTCTTCTTCATGGACTCGTTCTTCTTCCTTGCGGGATTTCAGGCAAGATGACCGCTACCCTGGATCTCACTACTATCATTGCTATGCTAGTTGCTTCGTTCTATCGCTATGCTGCGCTACCTATTACCTGTTTATCAAGCCATCCCAAATTGCCATGTCAGCCTCTAACCTTTTTCACCCTTCCTAGCAAACCGTTGTTTGGCTATGTTACCGCTTTGCTCAGCCCTCTTATAGCGTTGTTAGTTGCAGGTGAAGATGAAGTTTGTTCCTTGTTGGAACATGGAGATGTTGTTCCTTGTTGGTACATGTTTACTTGTTGGGATATCACAATATATCTTATTTAATTAATGCATCTATATACTTGGTAAAGGGTGGAAGGCTCGGCCTTATGCACGGTGTTTTGTTCCACTCTTGCCGCCCTAGTTTCCGTCATATCGGTATTATGTTCCCGGATTTTGCGTCCCTAACGCGGTCGGGTGATTTATGGGACCCCTTGACAGTTCGCTTTGAATAAGACTTTTCCAGCAAGGCCCAACATTGGTTTTACATTTGCCTCACCTAGCCTTTTTCCCTTGGGAGTCGCGCATCCCGAGGGTCATCTTTATTTACCCCCGGGCGGTGCTTGTCTAAGCGTTGGTCCAAACTAGAACACCGTCTTGGGACCATCCCTTGGCAACTTGGGTTACGTCGGTTCTGACGCTTCGCTTATCCGGTCGTGGCTCGAGACGAGATCTGTGCGGCTACTATCGTGGTGTTCGCACGCGGGAGGTCTTCTGGACTTGTTTTATTGCTGTCGAAATGTCTTGTAGCCGGATTCGAGACTGATCGGGCTTCCCGGAGAAGGTCTATTCTTCGTTGATCGCGAGAGCTTATCATGGGCTAAGTTGGGACACCCTGCAGGGTTTGAACTTTCAAAGCCGTGCCCGCGGTTATGTGGCAGATGGGAATTTGTTAATGTTCGGTTGTAGAAAACCCGAAGTTGATCTTAATTAAAATACACCAACCGTGTGTGTAACCGTGAGTGTCTCTTTTCGGGGTTGATCGAGAGGAGAACACGGTTTCTGGGTTATGTTTGACGTAAGTAGGAGTTCAGGATCACTTCTTGATCATTACTAGTTGACGACCGTTCCTTTGATTCTCTTCTCGCTCTCATTTGCGTTGGTTAGCCACCATATATGCTTAGCCGCTGCTGCAACCTCACCACTTTGTCCCTTCCTTTCCTACTTAAGCTTTGCTAGTCTTGATACCCATGGTAATGGGATTGCTGAGTCCTCGTGGCTCACAGATTACTACACCACCAGTTGCAGGTACAGGTTTGCGATGATCATGACGTGAGAGCGATGTTTGCTTGTGTTGGAGTTCTTCTTACGCTTCTTCTTCGATCGGGGATAGGTTCCGGTCGGCAGCTGGGCTAGCAGGGTGGATGTCGTTTGAGTTTCTGTTTATGTTTCATCCGTAGTCGGATGTTGTTCTTGTATATGATGTTGATGTATTCTTGTGGCATTTGTGCCTTATGTATGTATCCCCATCTATTATGTAATGTTGATGTAATGATATCCACCTTGCAAAAGCGTTTCAATATGCGGGTCTATCCTTGGTGGGACCTTCGAGTTCCTTTTGGATAGGGTCGCATATTGGGCGTGACACATAAACTACTCATGCTTCATCGAAAGGGCAATAGAGTTGATGTAGATGCCCTCTGTGATCGAATCCCCCTTCGACAGGATGCCGGAAAAGGCCGCAAGATGGGATCTCACGGGTACAGAAGGTTACATTGACTGAAAAGTATTTTGGTGGACGCTTATGGTCGTTTGGGAATATTTCTGAATTTATAGGCCAAGAATTAGGGTTGGAGGACTCCCGGGGGGCCCACAAGCCAGAGGGCGCACCCTGAGGGCTTGTCGAGCCCTCGGGACTCTTCTCCCTTTCTCTCCAAGTCCTACGTGTGTCTTCTAGTCCAATAAAAATCATCACGGAAGTTTTATTCCGTTTGGACTCCGTTTGATATTCCTTTTCTATAAAACTCAAAAGCAAGGAAAAAACAGAAACTAGCACTGGGCTCTAGGTTAATAGTTTAGTCCCAAAAATAATATAAAATATCATATTAATGCATATAAAACATAACAAACAGATAATATAATAGCATGGAACAATCAAAAATTATAGATACATTGGAGACATATCAGAGTCCTTGAGCATGCCCTTACGGATGATCTCCTTATGCATAGAGGTGTGGAATAAACACACCCCATGGAGGCGTTGGTCAACTACCTGCCAATGTCCACATCGGCGATCATCTCCTTGACAATGTTCCTAACGTGTGCTGGACCCCGACACTAGTGGCTCGACGAGCACAGGCACAGGCTCCTCCTCCATCGCCTTGGTGTCCTCTATCTCTTCCTCCATGGGCTTAGGCTCCTCCATCTCCTCCTCCAAGGGCTTGGCCTTGTCCATCTCCTCCTTCAAGTGCCTCAGAGAGCTAGGAGGCTGGCACGAAGCAACGCAACGTTGCCACCGGGCATACGCACTGCGGGGCTCCGTCACCATCGGCGTGCGGCACCCCGACGCAAGGCCCCTGTACCATAGGACAAAGGAGCGGGGCTTGGTGATAGACGACGACGAACGAGAATGTGGTTCAAGCGCTTCTCAGATGGCAGGATAAAGGGGTTGATGAGTGTGTTTTTTACGGTCATCACACCATTTTTTAAACCAGTTTATTTTATAAATGAGATATTCCCTCCGCTTGACACTAACGACTAATGAATGCAAAAGATTGTGAGATCCTCTCTTTATATATTTTTCCATGGAAAAAGGGCGATATATGGTCCAAATCAATCATATACGTGGAAAGAAGCAAAATGAAGATAGAAGAAAACAAGTGGGAAGGTGCACCGCCACCAACAGAACGCAAGGCGGCGTCTCGCATGAGCGCGTCCATCCGTGACATCGTGGCATCCACCTGAACAACTTTTATAAAGGGACCCGTTCGCGAAGAGCAGACACCAGAATCTCCGCACCTCGGCACTAGAAGCCATTCACAAACCCTAGTTGCCGCCATTTCCCATCTCATCTCCATAGCCACCACCACAACAATCCACCTCCAAGTTAGCCATACTTGTAATCATCTATAGCATCCTGCAACCGTTGTAAGACATAATTATAAATAAAGCTTTCACCTTGATTTCTTGTTCAATGCTTTCTTCATGCGATTCAGACGACATGTGTGAGTAATTCGGTAAGGCAATGGGTTGACGTATAACCTTACAACCCGATGTGTTTGTACGAGGGACGGGGAACGATGGAATGACTACGAATGGACGTCATGTATGTGTGAAATAAAATTGCATCATAGTTATCTCTTGTCTCTCTCGCGTTCTTTGACCTTGCAGGCACCCAGGATCAGGGAGTTCGAGCCACGAGGAGGTTAGGATCAAGGAGTAAGCGAAGCGCTATTCTGGAGACCAATGACAGGAAGATTTAGTATGCTAGCGTGAATCCAGTCCTTGAAGATACATGAGATGTAGTCATTAAATGCCCAATGCATTTGTCTGATTTATCTTAATTGCCTAGGTAACCCGGCACGACGGATAGGGCCTACGGTCCAGACATAATTTGGACACATTCCTCACTTTGGGTCGTTGCAAGCACATCTAAACCGATGTCTTCCAAAGCACAAATTAAGATCATGATGATTCCAAGCATAAACATATGGTTGTAAGTATCAAGTCCTCATACCCATGCCTATTTACATTATAAGTGTTACGGTAACAACAGTGATTATGATCAGGAAAAACTTAAAATTAATACTCTCGCGAAAGCTTGGTAGAAACCCTTGTCACAAGTGCACGTCCTCTCGTGGGTTTCATAACTCAGAGACACTACTTGGGGAAAGAGGCCGTGAACCTTTCTACTATATGTTACCGGATCACCAAAGTAACTCATCGGGGGTAACCCCCATTATACACCAATAACACCCTATGCACGACAGGGGCGGGCCCACCTCAATTCAAGGGTATTCAGTTGAATACCCTTTATTTTTGTGAAAAGATTAGGTATATATAGTCTATATACTATGTTGTATAAGGAAAAACGATACCGACACATGCAGAGCGTGCAAGTTAAGCTTTTCAGCCCAAAAAGTGAGGCAGCCCATTGTATATTTCTCCTCATCACCACGACATGGCCCATTGGGCATTGGCCCAAGTCACTCGACACACATCCATCGCCGCAGAAAAACTTTCATCGATCGAGCCGAGCACACGAACCGGCAGCGCCGCCCCTGTTCTCGAGTTCTCCACTCGCCGACGCGACGCATAGCGCCCAAGCCAAGAACCGCCTCGATCGGCACCGCACGGCTGCCGTGGTCCAGAGCTGCCGTCGCTTGATCGGCGATCGTGATCGTGCACTGTGGCGGTGGCTGCAGCGTGGATGTTTGCGCTGACGAATACATCCCGAACCTGAATCCCTAATCCCCGCCCTGTTGGTTCTGAACTTTCTAATCTCTGTTGTAGGTGGCGGGTAGCAAGATTGGTGGAATCGATCTAATTTTAAAGCGACAACTCGAATTCAACTATCGAAGGTATAATCACTAATTAGATGTACTAATCCTTTGACCCCGAAATTGGGCTCTCCTCTCATGCCTCGTGTTCTAACTGAATTTACTTGTCACTGTCGAACTAAATTCAGGCAGCTAGGCGAGGACTCACTTTTGATCTCATATTGTCCAAAGAGGCTGCCATACGAAGTGCAAGACTAACTAAGTTAGTTTGACCACTTGTCTTTCTTGTTTTAATATAGTGAAATTAGAGACTAGTTTGCGATCAATTAAGAATTGTTTAGACAAAAGAATTTATAATTTTCCATTCGAGTTTGTAATGAGAGAACGTTTATAAATTCTGAATTTGTTCGATGAGCGTTATGTATAACAATTAGTACTCTAAAACTTGAGCAATTTTACTTTTCAGGTGTAGAACATGAAGAGTAAGAACACTACTGATTTGAGAGCTTTCCGGAAAGAGTTGCTGCAAAAAGAAAACAACCTGAACCAACGAGTGCTACCCCATCTTCCAATGAAAGTCGATGCAATTGGCAATTTTCAAGGGCAAAGTGGTAGTGAGACACACACAATACCACTGAACTCGAGAGAGCTCCTCACAGAGGCCCCAATAGCAGAAGATGATGATGAATCTATGGCCCTAGATGAATCTGATTCTAGTGATGATGACATTTATAACATCAAGCCCGATCTGGTTTGAGGGCTCCTATCTCAAGCTATGATGTTAATGACCAAGATTCAGTTAGAAGGGCCTACATTGCATTGGGACGATGTAAACCAAAGATGAAGAAGAAAGATTTTCCATAACATGAATGCGGAGGTAAGCGTCGCTTCCAACCGGTTTGGTTTGATGAGTATAAGTGGCTTGAGTATAGTGTGGATAAAGATCTGCATATTGCTTTTTTGCTATTTGTTCAAAGATAGTACTAAATTTGCTGGTGGAGATAGTTTTGTTAATGGAGGTTCAGAAATTGGAATATGAAAGCGAGATTTCGTAAGCATCTCTGGTGAGGTGAATAGTGCTCATTGTGAAGTCAAGAGAAATATAATTTGTTCATCAAACCTAAAGCATCAATCCGTGTGGCCATTTCCTCACAGACCACATAGTACAAGGCTGAGTATCTAGCTCGATTAAAATGGTCACTTGAGTGCATAAAATTTATTTTGCATCGGGGTTGGCTTTTCGTGGTCATGATGAGGGAAAGGATTCTAAAATAAAGGAAATTTCGAGAACTTTTGCAATGGCTGGCAGGAAACTTTGAAGAAGTTAATAAGGTTGTTTTAGGAAATGCTCCACAGAATTGTCGGATGATAGATCACAAGATTCAAAAACAGATTATTGGTTCTTGTGCTCATGAAACAACAAAATTTGTCATAGAGGAACTTGGTGATGAGTGTTTCGCAATTCTTGCCGATGAATCTAGTGATGCATACCAACAAGAACAGTTAGCTCTTTGCTTGCGATTTGTCAATAAAATAGGGAGCGGTTGAAAGGTTTCTTGGTCTTGCTCAAGTTGCGGATACTACATCATTGACTCTTAAAGAAGCAATTCAGACCTTGCTTATGAAGTATCAATTGCCGATATCCAAGGTACGTGGGCAAGGGTATGATGGTGCTAGTAACATGAAGGGTCATGTTAATGGTTTGAAGAAACTAATTATGGAAGATTCTCCTTATGCTTATTATGTTCATTGCTTCGCCCATCAGCTTCAACTAACCCTTGTAGCTGTTGCTAAGGAGAATATTGATTGCAAATGGTTCTTTGGGCACCTTGCATATTTGTTGAATGTTCTTGGGATGTCATGTAAAAAGATTCGCATGCTTCGCGTAGCTCAGGCTGAGTATATGATTGAAGCATTGAAACTAGGTGAAATTGAAGCTGGCCAAGGTTTGAATCAAGAGATGGGCCTAGCAAGGCCCGGTGATACACGATGGGGATCTCACTACAAAACGGTAATGCATGTTATGTCTTTGTATCCTTCAATCAGAAAGTTCTCTTTAGGCTTGGGAAAGAAAATAATTGGCAGAGGCTTTAGGAGCTCAAACTATGTTGGAAGTATTTAAATCATTTGAGTTTGTTTTCATGCTGCACTTGATGAATGAAATATTTGGGTACACAAGTGACTTAAGCAACGCTTTGCAAAGAGGGATCAAGATATTGTGAATGCAGTTGATCTTCTTGAGTTCACAAAGGTACAACCGCAAGTTCTAAGAGAAGATGATGGATGGAAAGAATTCCTTGAGAATGTCACTTCTTTTTGTATGAAGCACAATGTTAGATGTGTTGACATGGATGGGAAGTACAAGCCTATACAAAGAGCAAGAGCGTTCTATAAAAATGTCATGAATTACCACCGGTTCCATACTGATATGTTTTTGGGTGTCATTGATAGGCAACTTCAAGAGCTTAATAACAGGTTTGATGAGGTAAACACGAGCTACTTAGATGCATGGCATCATTCAGTCCAGCCAAGTCATTTTCTTCTTTTAATATTGATGACCTGGTTAAGCTTGCTGGGTTCTATCCTCATGATTTTGACTTTGAAGAAATGCACCAACTTCCTTTTCAATTGAATCTCTATATTAGTGATGTGAGGAATGATGAAAACTTCACAAACTTGAGAAGTCTAGCAGAGTTGTCTATGATGCTTGTCGAGCAGGGAGGGCTCTTGGTATGATATTGTTTACAAACTTCTCAAATTGGTGCTAGTCCTTCCTGTTGCAACAGCCGGTGTTGAGAGGGTCTTTTCATCAATGAACTATATAAAAAACAAGCTAAGAAGCAAGATGGGGCAAAAATACTTGAATGATTGCTTGGTCACATTCGTTGAAAGGGATTTCTTCTTGCAAGTTAAGGATGAGGACATTATCACTCATTTCCAAAGCATCAAGGATCGCAAAGTTATCCTGTGATTTGTAAGTCTTTTTATTGATCCTCTATATATGTTAGATTTTGCGATGATATGTTGAACAATGTTTTTACTTCCATATGGTGAACAATACCAAATTATGATCAATTTTTGTGAATATAATATATTATGTGGTATCTTTTATATAGTTTAGAACTAGTACAATATGCTTCTGTAATTGATTATATGCCCGAAAGGAAGGCAATAGACTTCCAATTTTTTTTCCAAAATTTGAATACACGGTCTCAAATTCCTGGGCCCGCCCCTGATGCACGAGATACACACAACAAACTGGTGTATTACACCCAAGCAACGACACGATAGTGACACCCAGCCAGACAGGCCCAACCGGCTCGCGAAGCCAGCCAGGTAACACTCGCACCCGCATCGGATGCACGCGCGTGCGTGGCTCGCATTCAACAGCTCCTGGCCGGACGACACGCATCCTGCCAAGCCAGGCGCACATATGATGTCCGGCTCGCGCTAGCGAAGCCGCCTTTCCAAGGAGGAAGGACGTTGACATGCGGACCCGACCTCCTCATCCCGCGTGTGGCATCACATGAGAAGGTGCACGCGGGGGCGACCGAAAGCCACCACATAATGGTGGCCCAAGCCGCACCCGCAGTCCACCCATCATGGACACACGAGGCAGGATGCCCGGGTGCACGCCGACTGAGCAGATCAGATGTCACGAAGAGCCCCAAGTAGGTAACCGCGTGAGGCCAGCAGAAAACGGACGGTCTAGAGGGCCTCCTTGCCGCGCTGAGCTTTGGCACCGGTTGGCTCGCGTGAGCGACGCACCCCGCTTGGGGCCAAAGGACGCCGACAGGCGTGTCCGGGGTCGCTGTCGCACGCGGGTGCGGTTGAGAGCCCCCACAAGACGCTGGCCCCGGGCACGCGCGCGGTCCACCTATCATAGATACCCGAGGCGAGACGGCTAGGTGTGCGACGTCCGCATAGATTGGATGTCGCAGTGAGCATTGCAGAGGCGCCCGTGGCATGCCTCCGCACAATGGTTTGCGCGGGGTACTCTCGCCCAGGGAGGCTCCGAGGGACCGGGTACTCCAACATCCTATATAGGAATTTATAATAATTCACCTAGAAACCGAATAACTTAGAACAGATCATATGCCATATTTTTATTTGAGTTAAATACGCCTGGGGTGCCTCAACTTGTCTAGCACGGCCACTTTGGTGTTCAAAGTTGTAAAATAGACAAAACTGGTGCTATAACTTGTCCTATCGTGTAAATACGGTGCCTCATACCGTATCGAGCATACGCTTTGCCCATATGGCTTGCCAATGTACTGATGGCCCACATGTCAGTCCGTGAGAGCGGGAAGACGTTGGGTGACCTATGTGTGATGTTTTTTTAGAAAACCCCCTCATTTTTTATTTATTTACATATAATTGTATCTCAAATATGGATGCAGGCCGACTAGTCCCACCTGTCAGGTGCGGGTCCAGCATGTCAGCACGTGTGGGTGGATGAAATAATACGAGAGAGAAATATGAGCCTACGGGATTCGAACACAGGATCAGATGTGTGGTCCTTGCAACACGCCAATATCCGCTTAGTTCATGTAGAAGAGTTAGAGCAATATATGTCGTACCTGTTTACCTCTTTTGGTGATTTTCTTTTCGATTTTCGCCCACAAAAAAATATTTTCTTTTTTCTTTTTACATATGACGCATCTATGGGTCTGCACAAGTTTTCTTTTTATTTTCTCAAGTTCATGTGCATGTTCATTTTCATTTTGATATTATTTTTTCCCATTTGAAAAAGTAAATTTAAGAACAAAATTACAACTGCCATAAGATTTAAAGAAAGTGTTAATGCATTTGAGAAAAATGTCCAACATGTTTTTGAAAAATGTTTCACATGTAATAAAATATTGTAAATGTGTTCGTGAAAAGTGTTTTATCATGCATTTTTTACAATGTGTATTTAAAAATGTTCACCTTGTTTTAAGAAAATGTTCAGCATATATTAAAAATTATTGTGAAATTATTCTGGTATTTCTACAATCATGATTAACATGTTAGTGCATTTCGAGATTTTATTATTATTACACAATAATTCTTAATATACATTGAATTGTCTAAATCCACATAAGTTTTAGAAAAAATTAATGTTTACCTCTTGAAAGTATGCAACAATGAAAATAGAATAAAGAAAATTTAAATACACAATAATTTCGTAATGGTTATTATTGTTTTTTTTTATATGTTAAAATTTACATATCATAACAACTAAACAGGAACTTGAAAAAAATGAAAATAAACATGTACAAAATGTGTTAAGGAATAGCAGAGATGACGAAATTGTTCTAAATAAGTTTCTACCTAGTACTACACCACATAGCATGGCTCGGCCTAGTAGGAGCTCCCAGGTTTGCATCCCGCTCGCTGCAATTTATTTTAGTGAGTTCTATATCTGTCATACTAACACATGGGACCCATATTTATAATTTGAGCCATCTCTCTACATAATAAAATAAAATATGAGGTGCTTTTGTAAAAAAACGTCACTCGACCAGTTCCTGCCGCTGACATGTGGCCCGCTGCCATGCTGGCACAACAAGCGGGCAGTGTGTACGTCTGGCTACGCTAGGAGGCACCGTATTTGCACGGCTGGACAAGTTCAAGCACCACTTTCATGTATTTTCAATTTTAGAAACCAAATTAACCGCATAGAACAACTTAAGGCATCTATGGTATATTTAACTATTTTTATTTCTATAGTACCATCCCACCGTTCAGCTCATGGCCAGACAGAAACTAGACGCAGCCTACATCTGAACATAGCACGTGTCAGGTTCTTCTATTTGGGAACACCTATTTGATGATTAACGCGTCAAATAGTTGGCCGAACGCATAGGGCACTCCCCTCTAGGCTAGCGCGTAATGTAGCGACCAGATTACTGTAGTGATCTGGTTGGCATATTGTAGTTGTAGTGTACTGTAGCTTTTCATTCGCTTTTTCACATGACCACCAAAAAACTTGTTTTCAAAAATTGAATCTTATTTCAAAACACTTTTTGAGAAACATGAATATTTTTTCAAATACACGACATTTTCTGAAGTAAACAATTTTAAAAATCTGAAACACGTCTCTGAAAATTGCCAAACATTTTTAAATATGTGATTTTTTGGGAAAACAGTGATTGTTTTTAATATCATTTTTTGTAATCCGGAATATTTTAAAAAATTGCGATTCTTTCATAAACAAGATTTTTTAAAATAGTTCTTTTTAAAAAAATAAACACCTTTTGTAAACACAAACAAAATTTGAAATTCCGGACATTCATCGGAAATTATGAACATTTCCTGAAAGTACCAACACAATTTAAAAATGTGAACATTTTTTGTAAAAGCTGAATATATTTTCAAAAAGGGAATAATTTTATTGAAAGTCCGGACATTATTTATTTATTTCGAACATTCAAGAATAAGATAAGGAAAGAAAAAAATGAAAAAATGAAAAAAAACTAGTGAAAGAAATATCATCAGAAATAAAAACCTGAAGGTTCCCGAAACTGTAACCTGCGTTCTGCTTGTATATATGGGCTGGCACGCTCGATGGGTCGCTTGTCCGTTTGGGCGCCTGTGTGACACCAAAGAGCGTTAAATAGGGAAAGAATGCCCTTTTATTTGCAAAACAAGCAGATGAACTAAACCGAGAGCTGGACTATGAAGGAAAAACTAAACTGAACCGACTTGGACTCTGACGGAGCAACACAGGCTTGATCATCAACAAGGTCCAACATCAGGCTGCAAGTGGGACTGTTCGCGGGTTGCCCACTTATGCCCGCAGCGTCCCACTAAGTTATGCGGGCTTTACCGGCTTGTCCACAAGAACCATGCAGATTAAGCGGCGTCCGCATAAGCCCACATAAACCCATATAAGCCATGACTGCTTAATGCGTACGCTTGAGATGGACCATGCGACTGGTGA
The DNA here is from genome assembly GCA_021605205.1 of Aegilops longissima. NCBI lineage: Eukaryota > Viridiplantae > Streptophyta > Magnoliopsida > Poales > Poaceae > Aegilops > Aegilops longissima. The sequence continues at coordinate 595,192,604 of CM038676.1, read as the reverse complement.
AGGTGTGAATGGCAGCAACAGCCGGTCCTGCGATCTTGCGGTGCTGCTAGCTTAGGCAAGCGAGAGAGCTAAGACGGAGGTGTGGTTCGACAAGGGTCTACGTACGAGCATCGTCCGCAGCGGCGGGCCTCTGGCAAAGCTGTTCTCCATGGGCGTGCGTGGGAAGGAACCCGACGGAGCAGCGCCTTCTCTGTCGCAGCAGAGCGGGACGAGGTATGGACGCGGAGCTAGCGGCGGAGCTCCAGCCGCCGCACGCCTCGGTCTCACACACGCTGTAATCCATCCTTGATTTCCGCCAGCTCATGGCATGGTCGTAGGTGACGATGTGGGCAGAGGTAGATTTCGTGGGACTGCCCGCAAAGTTCACATAATTTTGACGCCAACAAACGGGCGACTGCGAAAGCGATTTTAGTGGGCTTAGAAGTGGGCGCCGTGGGCTGCCCACGTCCACTTGCAGCCTGAGTCCAACACCTGTCCGACGCGCGGACGCCCCAACTGCAGAAACAGAAACCAATCTGCGGCGTGTCTCCGATCCGATCGTATGAAGGACGTCGCTCGCGCCGCCCCACGGAAGAAGAGAAGGCAGAGGAAGAAGAAGAAGAGGAGGGCGAGGGTGGCCACGCTCCCGAACGACGTCGTCCTCGATATCCTGGCTCGCGTCGCGGACGTCGCCACGCTCTTCCGCTGCGCCGTGTCGTGCAAGCGGTTTCGAGCCCTCGTGGCCGACCCCTCGTTTCTCCGCTGCCGCTGGCCGGAGGGTGCACGGCACCCGTGTTCTCTCCTCGGCTTCTTTCATGACACCTGGATATACGGAACGACTGCTTTCGTCCCGGTGCCGCGATCGCCGCTGGGCCCTTGGCGCCGCCCGCTTGGCTCCTTCTTCCCCAGCGCAGACGACTTGTTCCACGACGCGGTTCCACTCGCCTCGCGCTCCGGCCTCCTTCTCGTCCTTCTTCGCACACGCCCCGACTGCACTGATATTATCGAACGCCGACAAATCCGTCTGGCCGTGTGCAACCCACTCGCCGGCACATGGGACAAGCTACCTCCGCTACACGAGGTGACCTCTACCATGAGCAATGCCCAGTGCGCCATTCTAACCGACAAAGACCACTGTCCCACGGGACAGCAACGGCAAAAACCGTTGCCAAGGTACGCAACATTCTTCAAAGTGATTGTCATCATGGTGGAGTACTCCGGGGGTCCTTACAAAATCTTCTCTTTCTCCTCCGCTGAGTCGAGCTGGAGCGAACCTAGAAAATGCTTCGAACATCTCAAGTACCAGTTCATCGATGCCAACCACGTGGTGTCTCGAGGAAAGGTACACTGGCTCATCCATTACTCGGGGAACTTTGGCACCCTTGAACTCTGCATTGAGACTGGCCACCTCTCCATAACACAGTTTTCGATTCCGCCGGAATTCATTCAAACCAGCTTTACCCATGCGCCCGTACTCAGCGTCGCAACTGATGGCGACGTATCATTGATTTTCCTGCATAAAACTTCCCTCCGGCTACACATCTTTACCCATCATCATGGTGACGAAGGGCGTGACAACGGCCTTACTGACGTGCTACACACTGAGGTCATCGAGCTCAAGCACAAACCCCCGCGGACCATCGAAACACTCTACATGTATCTGGGCGAGAAGAGCGCGGCCCTGCTTGTCACTGACCGACGCAGTTTCATGCGCACTGTCAATCTCGAAACAGGGACAACTCATGAGGTCACGGGAACGTCCGGCAACCTTAAAGGACAGAGAGTCGTGCCTTTTGAGATTGATTGGCCAGCCTTATTCATGTCTAGCTTGGAGGCCCATTGAAGACACACTGTGGACTCCTATATATTGTTTAGTGTTTAATTTTGATAGTATCTTGCTTGAGTTTTGAAGCTATGACAATGTGAGTAAATGTTATTATGAATCTTAATTTTGTAATGATGTGGCAAAATTTAAGATCATGCAAATTTATTTTCAGCTATGCTTCTTGTAGGGGTGTGGGCATCACTCGATGCACATGCGATGGTTTTTCCACTTATTATATTATGTTCTTTCACACAAAATCCTAGTGTTGATCAGGTTGGAACATGTGTGTCATACATATAACATTACAGACAACAATCACTCGACACCATTCATGAGTTCATGTTAACCTGAAGGGAACGAATTTCAACCACGAGCAGGTCCAGCATGCATGTCTGTCTCATGAACTTGCAACGACTTATAGCATCAATTATAACATCATTATAAGATGTGAGAGATTGGTTAACAGAGGCAGAGTCGCATGCCGCCATGGATCCGGATGCGGTGACCACCGCCTGGGGCAGCAACCTCGGGCAGCGGGCTCCGACCACGTGTCCGCCCAATTTGATGAAAACCCCACAAATTGTCCCAAAATCGAGCAAACCTTAGATAAACAGGAAGGAATTTGACCGCCACAAGACCTGGAAATTACATCAACAACGGGCGGCGATGAGCTCTCTGACGTCTATAACGTCACCATGCCCCTGCGCAACTCCTTCGCCCCGCCCCTCCCAACGTTCCTTCTTCCCGCCTCTTTTCTCCTGGCTAACGTGAGGAAGACGCCAACTAAACGACTAGGGGTGTCGAACGAGGGGAAAACTGTTTGAAACGGCGTTTCGTCTCATGCAAACAGCACTGACAACACAGAGCTGTGATGGAATGGCATTTGAGCCAATAGAAACAGAGCAAGACCGAAAAGTAAGATAAAACTAAGCAAGACCGAAAAGTAAGATAACAACCCACGGGTAGGTTGCAACTAGTGGCAATAGTGGAATTGGCCAAATTTCAAAACTAATCACACAATTACCGCAAACACAAAATATATATACTAGAGTGTTGGAGTCAATATGGAGTCTATATTGTCATGCATGCTACTCTATTTAAAGACAACTTTGGCCAGCCACTACGCACATGCTGCCATGCATCATGAACATCCCGCTCTTAAGTTTTTGAAGCGTAAATAAAGTATAGGCCTCGTGTGAGCATAAGCATATAATCTCCAATGGATGATATATTTTTTATCTTATCAATGGTCATAGAATCTCTGAATAGTCACACCGATAAAGAAACAGTTGTTGCTCTCACAGGTGTACGAGGCTCGTAGCCATTTAAAAGGAGTTGTGCCGATCAATATAAGCTAGCACAAAGTACATGTGTGCAAAGCTCCTAGGGGCAACAAAAATGAAAGATTTACTTGTCAAACTGCACCGCTGAAACCTTCTTTTCTGCAGTCGCCAGACTCCACTTGTAACCACGCGGATTGGACACGAGATTCACGACCCTAGCTCACATCTGAAGTCAATCAAACTTGAGATCTGAGGGTCGCATGCAATCTTCAAACTCAAATAAAATCACTGTATTCTTAGTTCTTACTGACGTGCCATGTCCATCCTTTCCCCAAATGACCATGATCTCTCTGTGTTGCAAACTCATCTACAAACATATACCCGGACAGTTTCAAAAAAAAAAAAAAACATATACCCGGCCACAGATCACAACATGTAGTCCTTTAGGGTTATCTCAAGTGGGGATGCGCCGGAGATGGTCTGAACATGGAACACGTTGCGATACAAAGAGCTTCCTCGCCAGCATCCACTTTTGCCTTGCGCCTTCATCACGATCATTGATCACAAGAGGCGTTGCCTCTTTCATCGGTTATGTCCAATTTCCTTGGCCTCCTCCACCCCGTGCGGAAAAAAATCCTATGCGACCCGGGTGTTTTCCATGCTCTGCTGATGTTGCCATGTCCTGCCACCGTTACCGAGTCGCTCCGCCCCTAAAGTCCACATACGCAACCCTACTCACCTTGATGGGAGTCTCCGAGAATTAGGGGGAAAAGTGTCGCGCACACACGACGTTACAGAATATCCGACGGTGTAGCCAGTCCGACGCGAGCACGCCCCCACCCCCGAAACACAAACCAATGTGCGGCGTGTCTCCGATCCGATCGCATGGAGGACTTGGCTCGCGTCGCCCCACGGAAGAGGAGGCAGAACATGGTTTTCACTTTCAGTGAGATTTCGGTGAAATTCACTGAATTTCAGTAATTTCAGCAGACGCTGAAATATTATGTTTCGGCCAAAATATTTCAGCAATTTCAGTATAGCACAACAATTCCAATATTTTTCAAAATATTTTTTAATTTTTTCAAAATTTTAATTGAATTCAAGTGAATATTTCAGTCATTTGGCTGAAATGCAAACTGCAATCACTGAAATTCACTGAATTTCAGTGATTTCGGTTGGTGCTGAAATTTTTCTGAAACTGAAATTGAAAACCATTGGCAGAAGAAGAAGGCGAGGGCGGCCGCCGCCGTGGCCACTCTCCAGGACAACGCCGTCGTCGAGATCCTGGCGCGCGTCGCCCCCCGGAAGAGGATAAGGCAGAAGAAGGCGAGGGCCGCCGCCGCCGCGGCCATGCTCCCGGACGACGTCATCCTCGAGATCCTGGCGCGCGCCGCGGACGACGTCGCCGCACTCTTCCGCTGCGCCGTGTCGTGCAAGCGGTGGCGAGCCCTCGTGGCCGACCCTTCGTTTCTCCGCCGCCGCTGGCCGGAGGGTGCACGCGACCCGGGCTCTCTCCTTGGCTTCTTTCAGACCACGTGGAAATCTCGATTGACGCCTTTCGTCCCGGTGCCGCGATCGCCGCTCGGCCCTAGGCACCGCCTGCTTGGCTCCTTCTTCCCCAACGCCGGTGGCTTATTACACGACGCGGTTCCACTCGCCTCGCGCTCTGGCCTCCTTCTTGTGCGTCTCCGCTCAGTCCACGAGTGGACAGATGTCGAACAGGGACTCGTCCGCCTGGCCGTCTGCAACCCACTCGCCAGGACGTGGGACGAACTACCTCCGCTATACCATGGATCCCAAGCCATAAGCGAATACGCCGTTCTAACTGAAGAAGACCACTGGCGGAAGGGCCGACTGCAAAAACCATTGCTAAGCTACACAACTCTGTTCAAAGTGATTATCATCATGGTGGCACCTCACAAAGTGTACACTTCCTCGTCCGCTCAGTCGAGCTGGAGCACACCTACAAGGTGCTTTGAACACTTGGAAAATCTGGAGTATGACTTCGTCCATGGCAACCCCGTCGTGTCTCAGGGCAAGATACACTGGCTTCTCAAAGGCTCGGGGAACTTTTGGACCCTTGAGTTCTGCATTGAGACCGACCACGTCTCCATAATACAGTTTCCGATTGCGCAGGGCTTCTTTGAATGCAACTTTTACCATGGACCGGTACTTAACGTGGCAGTTGATGGCAAATTATCACTTATTTGCCTGCATAAAAAGTTCCTCCGTCTGCAGATCTTTACACATCGAGGTGACGAAGGGGGTGGCAATGGCATTGCTGACACTATACATACTGAGGTCATCAAGCTCAAGCACAAACCACTGCCCACCGAAGCACTCTACATGTATGTGGGCGAGAAGAGCGCGACACTGCTTGTCACTGACCGACGCAAGTTCATGTGCATTGTCAATCTTGAAACAGGGAAAATAGATGAGGTCACAGACATGTCTCGCGAACTTAAAGGACCGACCGTCATACCTTTTGAGATCCATTGGCCAGCCTTCTTCGTGTCTAGCTTGGAGGACCACTTAAGACATACCGTGGACCCCTACATTGTTTAGTGTTCAATTTTTATAGTATGTCGTTTAACGTTGAGTTTGTAAGTTAATTATGGCAATACAGCTAATTGCGGGAATCACAATTTCTTTATGGTGATTGTAGAAATCTACCACGTATCAAGCAAATTTACAATTTACAATTATGCTTCTCATAAGTTTGTAATGATTAGTTGCGTAATTTACAATCATGCAAATTTACCGTTTACAATTATGCTTCTTGTAGCACTGCGTGCATCACTTGATGCATATGTCCCACTTTTTGAGAATTTTTTTTGAATCAGTAGCGCTGCGTGTAGCCATTGCCCTTTGTTATCCGATTATATGTTACTACCCCCGTCCCAAATATATGGTGCACACGTATTCTGGGGTTCAATTTAGACCACTAATTTGACCAATAAAACACTCCCGTCAATTATGTAGGGAGGGAGGACGTTATATGTCGTAAAAGTTTCGGACCAAAATTAGTGTCGCAGTTTTGAACTAAGGTAAGTTAAACATTAGTTTAAAACTATGACATTTATTATGGATCAGAGGGAGTACCATTCAATTTATACAAAAACGAAGTATCGAATGGTGTAATTTTTACAACATATATTCAATATATTATGGGTGAAATTTACGGTCAAAGTTAAATCATGCAAAATGAGGACGCCATGTAATATGGGACGGAGGGAGTATGTTTTTCCACAAAAAAATCCAATAGTGTTGATCAGATTGGAACATGTGTGGCATACATATAAGATAAAAAGAACAATCACTCGGTGCCTTCATGAGTTCATGTTAACCTAGAGGGAACAAATTTCAACCCGGAGCAGCTCTAGCATGCATGGCCGTCTCATGAACTTGCAATAACTTGTAGCACCAATTACAAGCACATCTAGAGTATTTAGAATCACAATAACAATATCCCATATACAACAGTGCAGAAGAAATCACAAGATGTGATCTAAGTTCAAGTGAGAAAGCAGGAGCGTCCCATCGGTGTGGGTAAGAATGGTGAATGATCTTCGAATCGGTATTTAGTTGATAATTGTAGCAACAAATGATCGTTTGTTCCACGACGTGATTCCACTCGCCTCGCGCTCCGCCCTCCTTCTCGTCCACCATCCATCATCAACACCCGGCCCTCAAGTTTTTGAAGCGTAAATAAAGTATAGGCCTCATGTGAGCATAAGCATATAATCCCTCAAGCAGGACAAGATATCTTTTATCTTATCAATGGTCATACAATCTCTGAATAGTCACACCCATAAAAAAAACGAGCCTCCGCAGCCATTTACCTTTCTTCTTGCCAAAGCAAAGGGAAGGAATTGTGCCGATCAATATAAGCTACATGGTAGTACATGTGTACAAAGCTCCTAGGGGCAAGGAAAATAAAAGATTTACTTCTTGTCAAACCGCACCGCCGAAGCCTTCTTTTGTGCAATCGCCAGACTCCACTTGTCATCACGTGGATTGGACAGGAGATTTACAACCCTAGCCCACATCTGGAGTCAATCAAACTTGAGATCTCTGAGCAAGGGTCGCATGCAATCTTCAAACTCAAATAAAATCACTGCATTCTTACTGACGACCATGATCTAGTTGTGTTGCAAACTCAGTTACAAACATACACCTCACCGATTTTTTTTCAAAACTATCACGTTATTTGAAGCAAATTCGGAAACTACAACATGCTTTGGAGAAATATCAAGTCTAGCACCCTGTCGGCCAGGTGTTGGCCGAAAAGGGTGTTTTCGGCCACCTCTAGGCCGAAATAGGGTTTTCGGCCATGCCTTGGCCGAAAAGGTGCAAAGCTGGCCGAAGAGGGTGTTTTCGCCACCCTTTGGCGAAAAGGACTTTTGGCCTAGTGTAGGCCGAAAAGTACTTGTTGGTCAATCGTGGGCGAAAAGTACTTTTGGTCAAGTTTAGGCGAAAAGTCCTTGGGCCACCTTTTTCCGTTAACTGTTGGCCAATGTATTTTCCGCCAACCCTTCGTTGATGCAGCCCTCTTGCCCTTCGACGATGTGGTCCTTTTGCCATCCGTCGATGCAGAACTATTGCCCTTCGAGGATGCAGAACTCTTGCCCTTGGACGATGAAGAACTCTTGCCCTTCGATGATGCAGAACCCGGAAGCGCTGGCATGAAGATATCATCTTCGTCCTGGCTCTCCTCAATCCATAAAGATGAATTATTTGCTGAAAGCCTTCTGAAAGTTTCACTCTTCGGCACCACCACCTTTCATGCAACCTAAGAAGTTCTTTACGTACCTCCTCATAGGTCCTTTCAGGCCACCCAGACTTACGTAATTGGTGAGCCAACTCATTCATTATGGTGTCACTACCGGTGAGTTCGTCCCATGGAACTATCCTATTGTCCATCCTGAAATCGGTAACTAGACTCAGAAGAGTCCTACTAATCCCAGGGTGAAAACTATGATCGAATGGATAATGAGACATCTCGACTACAATAAACTGGAATGCTTATCCACCTCCTTTGAAGGGTTTTTATAGGTCTGAGAGGAGAAAGGGGTTGGCGGGAAGGGGTTGGCGGGAAAGAGTTGGCGGGAAGGGGTTGGCGGGAAGGGGGTGGCGGGAAAGGGTTGGCGGGAAGGGGTTGGTGGGAAAATACATTGGCCAATAGATAACGGAAAGGTGGGCCCAAGGGACTTTTCGGCCTACACTAGACCAAAAACTACTTTTCGGCCTAGTGTAGACCAAAAAGTACACTTCGGCCTACATTTGACCAAAAAGACCTTTTCGGCCAAACAGCAGTCAAAAACAGCCATTTCGGCCAGCTCAACCACTTTTCGGCCATGGCAAGGCCGAAAACCCTACTTCGACCAACAGTTGGCCGAAAACTACCTTTTTGGCCTGCACGTGGCCGACAGGGTCATAGTTTTGCATTTTTTTCATTATGTGCTATAGTTTCCGAAATTGCTACAAAATACCTCATAGTTTTGAAAAAAAATCCACCTCACCCACAGATCACACATGTAGTACTAGTTCTTTAGGGTTAACTCAAGCTGGATTGCGCTGGAGATGTGCCTTCATCACGATCATTGGTCACAAGAGACGTTGCCTCTTTCATCGGTGATGTCCAATTTCCTTGCCACCAGCATGCCATGCTCTGCTGATGTTGCCATGTCCTGCCGGACTCGCTCCGCCCCCAAAGTCCATGCAACCCACGATGGGATGGAAGTCTCCGAGAATTACGTACGGGAAAAAGTTTCGCGCACACCTGACGTTACAGAATACCCGGAGATGTACGTAACGTGGTGTATGCGTGCCAGTCCGACGCCCGCACCCCCGAAAGAGAAACTGATCTACCGCGTGTGTCGCTCCCGTTGCCCCGCGGAGAAGGAGGAGGCAGAAGAAGAAGGCAAGGGCGGCCGCCGCCTCAGCCACGCTGCCGGACGACGTCGTCCTCGAGATCCTTGCGCGCGTGGCGGACGACGTCGCCGCGCTCTTCCGCTGCTCCGTGTTGTCCAAGCGGTGGCGAGCCCTGGTGGCCGACCCCTCGTTTCTCCGCCGCCGCTGGCCGGTGGGTGCACGCGACCCGGGCTCTCTACTAGGCTTCTTCAATGACATGTTGATGCCCGTACCGACGCATTTCGTCCCGGCGCCGCGATCGCCGCTCGGCCCTAGGCGGTGCTTGCTTAGCTCCTTCTTCCCCAACGCCGGTGGTTTATTAAAGGACGCGGTTCCACTGGCCTCGCGCTCCGGCCTCCTTCTTGTGCGCCTCCGCTCAAGCCTGTACTGGGATGATGATGAACGGGGACTCGTCCGCCTGGCACATGGGACGAACTACCACCGCTACACCGTGGATCATCCATCATGAGCGAAGAGGCCCAATGCGCCATTCTAACAGACACAGACCACGGTTCGAAGGGACGGCCACGAAAACCATTGCCAGGCTACACAACATTCTTCAAAGTGGCAGTCATCATCTTGTGATATCATAGGGGGCCTTACAGCATGCACACTTTCTCTTCCGCTGAGTCGAGTTGGAGCGCACCTAGAAGGTGCTTTGCACTTGTGGAGTATACCTTCGTCCATGGCAACCCTGTCGTGTCGTGTCTCGGGGCAAGGTGCACTGGCTCATCAAGGGCTTGGGCAACTTTTGGACCCTTGGATTCTGCATTGAGACCGAGCACATCTCCATAACACAGCTTTCGATTCCACAGGACTTTTGCGAATACAACAGCTTTAACCATGCACTGGTACTTAGCATGGCAGCTGATGGCAAATTATCAGTGATTTGCCTACATAAAAATTTCCTCCAGGTACATATATTTACATGTAAAGGTGACGAAGGGGATGGCAATGTCGTTGCTGATGCACTACATACTGAGGTCATCGAGCTCAAACACAAGCCAAGGCAGACCACCAAAGCACTCTACATGTATGTGGGCGAGAAGAGCGCGACACTGCTTGTCATTGACCAACGCAAGTTCATGTACATTGTCAATCTCGAAACAGGGACAATTGATGAGGTGACGAGCTTGTCTCGCAACCTTAAAGGACACACCGTCGTGCCTTTCGAGATTGATTGGCCAGCCTTCTTCATGTCTAGCTTGGAGGCCCACTAGTAGTTGGGGCGCCACCCGGTGGCGCCTCCTGGAAGAAACTTAGGCGGTGCCAGGTAGGAGGCGCCCTTTCACTTTCCCATCATAAAATTGATAATGCACATTACATAAGTTTTTTGAGGTGGTTTAGCAAGCTCTTCCACTCAGAGCAAACCCAAAAGGGGAAAACAGCAGCCCAAAACACCCTACAGGCCTTCAACAGCCAGCAACAGCAAGAACAAGTGCATTGTGCTATCATTGGAGTTGATCTTCCCCAAAAGGTCATGTATGAACAGAAGGAAGTTTACACATCAGTGGCCTGAATACTCTCTCTTTCATGATCTAGAGCATCTGTATGGTGCCTGGTAAGGCAACGCCCTTTTCAGTAGCTGCCAGTACAGGCAATGCCCTTTTGAGTAGCCTTTTTGGCACTGCCAATACACTGACACGAACATGTTGATGCTTGTTGCAAGAGAGAGATGCAGCAACAAACGTAGGACATTCATAAAGTACATCAGGAGCATCAATCGTTTGGCTGTCAAATCACTAAAGAGATTAGAACCAGGAGGTTAGGAACAAGGCCCGCATGTGAGTTCCTGATACAAATGATGTTATTACAAACTATTACAGCATACACCAATCCTGAAAATTATCAAAGGTAAAATTGAAGTTAAATGTCTTTCATTGGCTTTTTTACCAGTGCATCTGAAAAACTGCAGGTGTTCTGCAATCTACTCTGGCACATTCTTTCCTTCCAGGAGCTAGATCTAAGCCTATCTTGCTCGGAAAAGGCTTTTGAGGCATGAAAAGTGAAGGACAGAGGTAAACCCTGCAATGACATGGCAATTTTGTTGAACAAAATTGTTCAGTAACATCAATCGCAGCTCTAACAACAAAGTGTTAGCACATGGAGCATGTACAAAATCTAACCATCTACCGATAACTTTCAATGTGAACACACCATCAGATCCCTCAGGCCTATCTGCTGAAACAGATGTGTTGTGCGTGTCAGAGTTAGATGCTTGATTTGCATTCCAGCTTCTTACTTTTCACAACTGCCAAAGCGTGGTTAGCAATGTCGCCATACCTGGCGTAAAATGGTTAACGTCACAAAAGGGCATGTATGTTCCCTTGTTTAATATCTCAAACATGTTTATTCTGATGATAGAAAAGCAATACTGAGAAGAATAAAAGGTATGAATTGAACAGCTCCATTTGCCTAATGCAAAGACATATGTCATTTCTATATTTAGCTACATCTCTCAGAATCAGTAACAAACTTATGCACACATAAGCCTTTTTGAATGAAAATAGTTGCAACCAACTGGCCTGGAGCAAACCTATGGAATCGAAGAGCACAAGCACATGAAACCTTGGATATGTAACATGTAAACATTTACTCAACAAAAAAGGATTATTAATATTAGAAAACCGTATCATACAATAAATAAAATAAAATGTCAGGTTCTCAATCACATCCCAGGTTTGGACAATCATCCAAAATTGATGGAATAAGAATACCTAAGCTTTTTAGATGAAACAAAATCCAATGTGAAAGGAGAGGCTCATGATCGGTCTCCACATCTGTCATGGAGGTTGAGATTATTGAGAAAAGGGAAACCAGGAAGCAAGCCCGAGTACATAGATATATCAAAGAATGCAACAGAATTGTTGTACAGTGGTTTGCATAGGAAAGATCGATCAAAATCATACTCTGCCTATCATAGACAAAACTGAGAAGCTCATATGCATAAACCCCAAGTGACCATAGCATAAATACAGAGTCAAAGTGAACAAGCGTAGGGGATTTACCTTGCTCATCGGCAACACACTCGAACGGAGACCCTGCGCCAGTCACCAGAACCGCCGAGAAAAGCTCACTCCGTGCGTTTGTCTATCGTGTACGGAGAAGTGTCTTTGTATATGCTGGTCATGATGAGCAGAAGCAAGATAACTATCAACTCACCAAAGTTATCCATGTAAAAGGAAATTTACCTGGCATTTGCAAGAATCTTCCTCGGAACTGTGTTGTCGGTTAATGGGCATCAACGCCATCCTCGATGAGCACCGATTTTCCTGTCCCGTCTCCCCTAGGTGCCAGCAACCTGAAGCTGAAAGGGACAAATACATTCATCACCTGCAGCTCGAGGAAGATCAAACACAGATGTCGATTCACTAAGATAAAATCAGTTGTACTAAACATGCCAAGATTTTCAATCCGCTATTCAGTTCATGAATGTTTCAGTGTGCACGCACATGTTTCACTAACTTTTAACAGATGAAAACAAAAACATTGCATCACTTTGATTTTCACGAAATCAAAAGGTATGTACCTTCTGACAGGAAACAACATACTGCCATTTATACTGTCCAAAAAAAAAGGAAATTGGCTAGTATCAACCACCAACTCCTGGTAAAGCATAGTTAACCAAATGATCATAGCAATACAGAAGCATTAGCAAAGAAGAAAAGAAACAGACACGTCGAAAAAATTTCCAGTGAGCTCACACTTGATGCAGTTGAACCACGTAGCTTCCAATTCAAAGTGATTCTACATGACATAGCAACTAAAGCCTCTTTTGCTAAAATAAATACATGATACTGCATAATGACGAGAAAAGCGTAGGCCTGCAACATTTACCTCCTTGTTGGCGACGACGCCCTCCTTCCGCTGCTTCTTCCTCATCTCCTTGTGCCGGTTCTTTTTATTCTTCCTCACCAAGCTCCACCATGGCGTCCTTGTCGACCTCCTCGTCCAAGGACAGGGAGTTCGCCTCGGTAAACCCGGGCTGGCCTCCCGCGGCCTCGCGCCGCCGCACCAAGAGATCAATGCTCCTGCAAGGAATATGGACCCAGAGCTATGGATTAAGTCAGTAGAATCAACGTTGCGGTGGAAGAAGAAAAGAGAAGTGTGGATCTTACCTGCATCGTCCTAATCGACTCGTCTAAGTATACACAAGCTGCATGTTCTCTGTGACAAATTATACATTGTAGCAACCACTATGTTACTTTCTTACATACGTACATATATACGTGTGCGGCTCTGCAGAGGTCATCGGGGCACCTGCACAAGCACCCTGTGCTGCTGCATGATGAGCACGGAGCCCATCTCCATGGACGTATTGGACACCAGGATCTCCGCCATGGCGCCCAACTCCCGCCCGGCCTCCGCCCACTCGTCCAGCCCGACCTGCAACTCCTTGGGCTGCCGCCCGCCCCGCCCCACGACCACCAGCGAGAACATCCCGGCCATCGCGTCCAGCGTCTCCACCACATTGACGGGGCTCTCCACCACCTTCTCCACGTACATGGCCATCTCCCTCACCGCGTAGTTCTCGTAGAACCTCCACATCCAGCCTAAAAAATTTTACACAGAAATAAGGTTATGCATATTATATTTGTAAGTACAGGGTGAGTTTTGAGGGATTGTCGGTTTCTAACTGGAAACATAATCAGGGCTTTGCTGAATTTTCAGGCGTACATTCCTTTCGATTATGTTTCGATCATTAAATATTGTCTCCAGAAATATTGTCTGCAGAAAGTGCATCCAGTTAGCAAGCATTGTCCAAGATGACAAATGACAGAAATGTACCCAATGCACAAAAGCACATTAATTAGACTGACCCACAAACTGTTAGTGGTGTGACAGTATTATATGTTATAACTTTCATCAACATGAAACAATTTTAGCTCAATATAATCACGGAAGAAAGGTCAAAGAACCAAGTCTACTGTCAATCCAAATGTTACGAAATACCTTGCAGTTCCCTTCAGCCATCTTCATTAGCATATATCTTCTTTTCCTTGTGCTGTTTGTTGCATCAAATATACCAACCTACACACAGTAGGAACTGGTCAGAAGAAACATTACATTGTTAGAAGACTACGCAGCATAAAGCCAGCTTACCTGACCTCCTCCGTGCATCCAGTCTATCATGTCTTCCATTGCTAAAGCAGCCACCTGGAAACATTTCAGACAGAAAGATAATGTGGAAACTTGCTTACACAAAATTCGATGTTAAAATCCATCTTGTGGTGCTGTTGGTCAGCCAGTCAAATTTTACATCTGAAGTAGTATGCTAAACTGAATTATTATGGCCTTTATGGAACTTTCAAGAGAAGCATTCAGAATAATCCAAGCCAAAGAACATAGCATGAGTTTAAGGTGGCAGAGTAATCTTAGTATCAAATCCTAATACGTTAATGGGAAAATGTGAGTATAATATGACAATATTGTAGGGTTAAGATGTGCCAAATACTCTTGTTCATAAATAAATTTTGGTCTAGCAATCACAAGGACTAAACTGTTCAAAACTACCATGGTAGCCTTTATTAGTTATCTAAATATGTGTATAAAACAAGTTGTTAAATGGGAGGGTATAAAACGGAAATTGTGAGGAATTCGTGTTCAAAACATATAATGATGTATTTGTGAGCACGAAGGGTTATATAGAATTTAGAGTTCTACTACTTAGCAACAAATTGTAGAACAAAGCCTGCTGACCTCATTACGTGCCTCGATTCCCTCTTTGTTATCAGGACCGAAAAAATCTGCAGACTGAACCAACGAAACTACAACATTGTCAGATTTCTCTACAGTAAAGAACTGTAATTTTACTAACATAGACGCAAATAACTGCATTGCAAAAAACAAAATATAACTCCCCAACGCCATGGTGGCTGCCACCGCCTCCCCAGCGCCACCGGCCACGCGGTCCCGTAGCCCCCGCCGGCGCATCCGACGCCATGGTGGCTGGCCGAGCCCGGGCCCGCGCGGCCCCTGCTGTCATCTGCGTGCGCTGAGACAAGGCGAAGAAGGAATGGGAAGATGCCAGGGATCAGGCCCACCTCAGATGCCGTCATGCGTCCCCTGTGGCGGCGCTGGTGGCAGATGACAGATCAAAACCGCCACCGCCGCCGGCTTCTCTTCCCACCCAATCCGCACGGCCGGTGGCATGCTCGCAGCCGCGTCCCGTCATCCTTCTCCTACGCCCGACCTTTCCATCCGCTGGCTGCCTCCTCCCGATGGCCAAGAATTGGAATCCCCTAGAGGCGAGGGTTACAGGCTAGGGTTTTGGGCGCGGGCGGGGACTGGCAACTGTGGTGCCGGCGGCGGGGCGGCCACCGGCGGGGAGGGCGGGATCTGCGCGGGGCGGGGGGATTTGGGCAGGCGGTGGCGGCGAAGCAGCAGGGAGGGACGAGGGGCTGAAGGAGATGAAACGAGAGAGGTTGCGTGTGTTGGTTTCTTTCGAAGGCAATCTTGCACATAGCGACAGCCCCTCGCTGCCGATCGCTGGCTCGATTCTTTTTCTTTTCTCACGCCCAATCGCTAGGTGACGACGTGGCTAGTGCGAGGGATGGTTCTTGATGCACACCTTATTGTTTTTAATTGAAATCATGCTGCGGACTCCTGTATTTTTAGTGTTTAATTTTGAGAATATGTTGCTTAATGTTGATTTTGTAAGCTATGACAATGCGGCTAAAAGGTTACTGCAGGAATTACAAGTTCTTTATGATCACTAGTAGAATGCCCGTGCATTACTACGGGCTAAGATGCACATAAATATCTACTACTTAAACAGAATGTAAGGTTCTCATTTCAGCTCTTTTTCATCCAAGCTGCATACCGCCCCCCCCCCCCCCTTCCCCTCTACTTTTTGATATTTTTATCTTCCACCATGCATGGCCCAGGTTACCTAATTTATTGAGATAAAAATATTTGGTGCCTGTGGCAACGCACGGGCACGACCTATGAATTAAATAAATGATTAAAGTTGTCTCCAAGGTCGAAGACCATAACATGTCCAAATCATAAAAAATGTAAATGTTTCTCTCTTGTTCCCTCACTCGCGCACACATGCCTGATATCCGTTAGAGAATAGCAAAAAACTGCTTTTTGGCATGATTCGAAACATTTTAACATTATGCACTTAGGAGTAATAATTAGATCCATCTCTCTCTCTCTCTCTCTCTCTCTCTCTCCCCCTCCCTCCCTCCCTCCCTCCCTCTCTCTCTCTCAAATCTACGAGGAAGCAAGAGTCTGTTTTAAAGATGATTTTGCTTGATGATGTTTCTGCATTTGTAAGAAGTGTAAAAGGATCCCTTGTGCTGGTCATATTCTAGAGTGATATAAGAATTTCATATTCTTGAGTAAATAAAGACCTCCGTGCATTTTCTCGGAGCATTACTTGTCTTTACATATGAGGAAACTGGTTGAATGACAAATACACGCCATTGTATAAATATATATTGGTACAAATAAAGACATAAAATCAATAATCCTACACACTTCGACAGAATACACGTTGCCCATGACACTGGAGAAGATAGTGTGGCTGTCAACACCAACATAGTACTAATATTCTCTGGTGGGTCGATTGCAAAAGGAAAGAGCAATCACATATGTATTTCATGTTGCATTTGCAAACTAAAGCCACAAAATCACAGGTTACTCACCAAAAGATAAATTGTAGTGTTCTTTTTTCTATATTTCCTCACTTCGTCATCAAATGCCAACAGTAATATCCCATTTTAGTTTCATAATTCTTACCATATGTTTAGTATCTGAAAATGTGTCTGCAAAATCACATCAGATTGTTAGTACAAATCATATCAAATTTTACTGGATATGCACATACTCCCTCTGTACCATAACATAAGATGTTACTACAACTAAGAGAAAGACTTGAGAACTAATCTCCAAAAATATGAGAATAAAAACAGTTAATCTTAAGTATACTACGTTTCAAATGCATAGCCGAACAAAGTGAGTACCCGTGCGTTGCCATGGAATAAAAATAAATAAAGTAATAAGACAGTTTCTTTAATTAAAAATTGTGTGTTGAACATCATGGCATCTAATCTCCATTTATAATGCGACAAAGTGCAGCTGTCGTTTTTGGCTAACAATGTTCTTATTTGTGTAATAGACCTATCGAGAAACAACGAAGTTGCTTGAGAAAATAGTAGTACAATATTCTTAAAAATTTCCTTCTGTTAATAGAAGCCTTGGAAAGTTAGCAGTGACCGAGCCAGACAAAGGGGAAAGTAAAGGATTTTACTTGGGAAACAATATGTAGTTTGAGTATGGGCTCAATGTGCTTTCCTTTGGATACTTGGGAAACATTACAATTTGATCTACAAGATATCTGAAAAAGGTTTTCCCCGCTTTGTATTACAAAGCAACCATCACCGATACAGATAACGATAGGTGCTGGGACGGAAGCGATCTGATCACGCCCAAAAGAAACGAAGAGAAAACAAAAAAAGAAACAAATGCGAACAACGACGGATCAACGAAAACAATGAAGACCCACAACCGCTGCGCCCACCGGAGAATTCCACCACACTCCGAGCACTCTGGAACGCTGCATACCAAGCATCACCTTAAAGAAGGATCGCGACGCCGACGACGCTGCTGCCCGGACAAGTCCTAGGGTTTCCCCCGATACGTAGAGGAGTGTGGGCGAAGGGGTAAACCCGACGCCCTTCAGGAAGGCATGGTGGCACCCACAGGCGTCACCGCGTCGGTGCTCGACAAGCCGACAAGGATTTCTCCTGACCACCAACCACCCACGACTCCAGAAGATCCATCGCACGCCACGAAACACGCCACCCACCAACATGCGCCACCACGGCCGTGCAGTCTCCATCGCCGTCTCATCGTGGCAAACGAAGCGGGACCGGCGGGAACAGAGAAGGCAACCGGGAACGAGGAGCGGCAGCAACAGCAGCCACGCGGGAGGGGACAACCTCCACCACCCGTGGCAGGAACCGGCCGGACGTAGCAACAGGGGCAAACTGTTGGAAATATGCTCTAGAGGCAATAATAAATTAGTTATTATTATTATATTTCCTTGTTCATAATAATCGTTTATTATCCATGCTATAATTGTTTTGATAGGAAACTCAGATACATGTTTGGGTACATAAACAACACCATGTCCCTAGTAAGCCTCTAGTGGACTAGCTCGTTGATCAATAGATGGTTACGGTTTCCTGACCATGGATATTGGACGTCGTTGATAACGGGATCACATCATTAGGAGAATGATGTGATGGACAAGACCCAATCCTAAGCCTAGCACAAAGATCGTGTAGTTCGTATGCTAAAGCTTTTCTAATGTCAAGTATCATTTCCTTAGGCCATGAGATTGTGCAACTCCCGGATACCGTAGGAATGCTCTGGGTGTACCAATCATCACAACGTAACAGGGTGGCTATAAAGGTGCACTACGGGTATCTCCGAAAGTGTCTGTTGGGTTGGCATGAATCAAGACTGGGATTTGTCACTCCGTGTGACGGAGAGGTATCTCTGGGCCCACTCGGTTGGACATTATCATAATGTGCACAATGTGAGCAAGGAGTTGATCACGGGATTATGTGTTACGGAACGAGTAAAGAGACTTGCCGGTAACGAGATTGAACAAGGTATCGGGATACCGACGATCGAACCTCGGGCAAGTACTATACCGGTAGACAAAGGGAATTGAATAAGGGATTGATTAAATCCTCGACATCGTGGTTCATCCGATGAGATCATCGTGGAACATGTGGGAGCCAACATGGGTATCCAGATCCCGCTGTTGATTATTGGCCGGAGAGTTGTCTCGGTCATGTCTGCATGGTTCCCGAACCCGTAGGGTCTACACATTTAAGGTTCAGTGACGCTAGGGTTGTAGAGATATTAGTATGCGGTAACCCGAAAGTTGTTCGGAGTCCCGTATGAGATCCCGGATGTCATGAGGAGTTCCGGAATGGTCCGGAGGTAAAGATTTATATATAGGAAGTCCAGTTTCGGCCACCGGGAAAGTTTCGGGGGTCATCGGTATTGTACCGGGACCATCGGAAGGGTCCCGGGGGTCCATCGGGTGGGGCCACCTATCCCGTAGGGCCCCATGGGCTGAAGGGGCGTGGGAACCAGCCCCTGGTGGGCTGGTGCGCCCCCCCTTGGGCCTCCCATGCGCCTAGGGTTGGAAACCCTAAGGGGTGGGGGCGCCTCCACTTGGCTTGGAGGCCAAGCCACCCCTAGGGTAGCCGCCCCCCTCCCTAGATGGGATCTACAAGGGCCGGTGCCCCTCCTAGGCCCCTATATATAGTGGAGGGTAGGGAGGGCAGCCGCACCTGAGTCCCTGGCGCCTCCCTCCCTCCCGTGACACCTCTTCCTCCCCGCTTGCGCTTGGCGAAGCCTGCCGGGATCCGCTACTTCCACCACCACGCCGTCGTCTGCTGGATCTCCATCAACCTCTCCTTCCCTTGCTGGATCAAGAAGGAGGAGATGTCTCTCCCAACCGTATGTGTGTTGAGCGCGGAGGTGCCGTCCGTTCGGCGCTAGGATCATCGGTGATTTGGATCACGACAGTGCGACTCCATCAACCCGTTCACTTGAGCGCTTCGCTTAGCGATCTACAAGGGTATGTAGATGCACTCCCTTTCCCTCGTTGCTAGATTACTCCATAGATTGATCTTGGTGATGCGAGAAAATTTTGAATTTTCGCCTCGTTCCCCAACAGTAGCATCATGAGCTAGATCTATGCGTAGTTTCTATGCACGAGTAGAACACAAGTTGTTGTGGGCGTTGATTTTGTTCAATATGCTTACCGTTACTAGTCCAATCTTGTTTGACGGTATTGTGGGATGAAGCGGCCGGACCGACCTTACGTACACTTACGTGAGGCAGGTTCCACCGAATGACATGCACTTGTTGCATTAGGTGGCTAGCGGGTGCCAGTCTCTCCCACTTTAGTCGGATCGGATTCGATGAAAAGGGTCCTTATGAAGGGTAAAGAGCAATTGACATATCACGTTGTGGTTTTTGCGTAGGTAAGAAACGTTCTTGCTAGAAACCCATAGCAGCCACGTAAAACATGCAAACAACAATTAGAGGACGTCTAACTTGTTTTTGCAGGGTATGCTATGTGATGTGATATGGCCAAAAGAATGCGATGAATGATATGTGATGTATGATATTGATCATGTTCTTGTAATAGGAATCACGACTTGCATGTCGATGAGTATGACAACCGGCAGGAGCCATAGGAGTTGTCTTAATTATTGTATGACCTGCGTGTCAATGAACAACGCCATGTAATTACTTTACTTTATTGCTAAACCGTTAGCCTTAGTAGTAGAAGTAATAGTTGACGAGACAACTTCATGGAGACACAATGATGGAGATCATGGTGTCATGCCGGTGACAATGATGATCATGGAGCCCCGAAGATGCAGATCAAAAGGAGCAAAATGATATTGGCCATATCATGTCACTTTTCAATTGCATGTGATGTTTATCATGTTGATGCATCTTATTTGCTTAGAACGACGGTAGTAAATAAGATGATCCCTCATTAAAATTTCAAGAAAGTGTTCCCCCTAACTGTTCACCGTTGCGAAAGTTCGTTGTTTCGAAGCACCACGTGATGATCGGGTGTGATAGACTCTAACATTCACATACAACGGGTGTAAGCCAGATTTACACACGCGAAACACTTGGGTTGACTTGACGAGCCTAGCATGTACAGACATGGCCTTGGAACACAAGAGACCGAAAGGTCGAGCATGAGTCGTATGGTAGATACGATCAACATGAAGATGTTTACTGATGATGACTAGTCCGTCTCACGTGATAATCGGACACGGCCTAGTTGACTCGGATCATGTAATCACTTAGATGACTAGAGGGATGTCTATCTGAGTGGGAGTTCGTAAGATGAACTTAATTATCCTGAACATAGTCAAAAGGTCTTTGCAAATTATGTCGTAAGCTCGCGCTTTAGTTCTACTATTTAGATATGTTCCTAGAGAAAATTCAGTTGAAAGTTGATAGTGGCGATTATGCGGACTAGGTCCGTAAATGGCGAGATTGTCCTCATTGCTTCGTAGAAGGCTTATGTCCTTAATGCACCGCTCGGTGTCTTTGAACCTCGAGCGTCGTGCGTGGATGTTGCGAACATCTCGACATACACGTTTTGATAACTACGTGATAGTTGAGAATGTTAAGCGGTTTAGAGTTGAGGCACGAAGGCGATTTGAAACGTCATGAAACATATGAGATGTTTGAGGGCTGAATTGGGATTTCAGGCTCGTGCCCACGTCAAGAGGTATAAGACCTCCGTCGAGTCTCTTAGCCTGCAAACTAAGGGAGAAAGCTCAATCGTTGAGCTTGTGCTCAGATTGTCTGAGTACCACAATCACTTGAATCGAGTGGGAGTTAATCTTCTAGATGAGATAGTGATGTTTCTCCAAATTCATTGCCACCAAGCTACTAGAGCTCCGTGATGAACTATAACATATCAGGGATAGAGATGATGATCCTTGAAATATTCGTGATGTTTGACACCGCGAAAGTAGAAATCAAGAAGAAGCATCAATTGTTGATGGTTAGTGAAACCACTAGTTTCAAGAAGGGCAAGGGAAAAAAGGGATACTTCATGAAACGGCAAGTCAGCTGCTGCTCTAGTGAAGAAACCCAAGGTTGAACCCAAACCCGAGACTAAGTGCTTCTGTAATAAGGGGAACAATCACTAGAGCAGAATTACCCTAGATACTTGGTAGATGAGAAGGCTGGCAAGGTCGATAGAAGTATATTGGATATACATTATGTTAATGTGTACTTTACTAGTACTCCTAGTAGCACCAGGGTATTAGATATCGGTTCGGTTGCTAAGTGTTAGTAACTCGAAATAAAAGCTACGGAATAAACGGAGACTAGCTAAAGGTGAGCCGATGATATGTGTTGGAAGTGTTTCCAAGGTTGATGTGATCAAGCATCGCACGCTCCCTCTACCATCGAGATTGGTGTTAAACCTAAATAATTGTTATTTGGTGTTTGCGTTGAGCATAGACGTGATTGGATTATGTTTATCGCAACACGGTTATTCATTTAAGGAGAATAATGGTTACTCTGTTTATTTGAATAATACCTTCAATGGTCTTGCACCTAAAATGAATGGTTTATTGAATCTCGATCGTAGTGATACACATGTTCATGCCAAAAGATATAAGATAGTAATGATATAGTGCCACCTACTTGTGGCACTGCCATTTGAGTCACATTGGTATAAAACGCATGAAGAACCTCCATGTTGATGGATCTTTGGACTCACTCGTTTTTGAAAAGATTGAGACATGTGAACCATGTATATTGGTATATACGCATGAAGAAACTCCATGCAGATGGACCGTTTGGACTCACTTGATTTTGAATCACTTGAGACATGCAAATCATACCACATGAGCAAGATGACTGAAAGCCTCGTTTTCAGTAAAATGGAACAAGAAAGCAACTTTTTGGAAGTAATACATTTTGATGTGTGCAGTCCAATGAGTGTTGAGGCACGCAGTGGATATTGTTATGTTCTTACAAATGATTTGAGTAGATACTGAGTATATTTACTTGATGAAACACAAATCTGAATTATTGAAAGGTTCAAGTAATTTCAGAGTGAAGTTGGAGATCGTCGTGACAGGAGGATAAAATGTCTATGATATGATCATAGAGATGAGTATTTGAGTTGCGAGTTTGGCATACAATTAAGACATTGTGGAAATTGTTTCACAACCAATACCGCCTGGAACACCATAGTGTGATGGTGTGTCCGAACATCATAACTGCACCCTATTGGATATGGTACATACCATGATGTCTCTTATCAAATTACCACTACCGTTTATGGGTTAGGCATCAGAGACAACCACATTCACTTTAAATAGGGCACCACGTAATTCTGTTGAGATGACACCGTATGAACTATGGTTTAGAGAAACCTAAGCTGTCGTTTCTTAAAAGTTTGGGGCTGCGACGCTTATGTGAAAAGCCTGATAAGCTCGAACCCAAAGAGGATAAATGCATCTTCATAGGACACCCAAAACAGTTGGGTATACCTCCTGTCTCAGTTCCGGAAGCAAAAGGGATTGTTTCTAGAATCGGGTCCTTTCTCGAGGAAAAGTTTCTCTTGAAAGAATTGAGTGGGAGGATGGTGGAGACTTGATGAGGTTATTGAACCATCACTTCAACTAGTGTGTAGCAGGGCACAGGAAGTTGTTCCTATGGCGCCTACAACAATTGAAGTGGAAGCTAATGATAGTGATCATGAAACTTCAGATCAAGTCACTACCAAACCTCGTAGGTCGACAAGGATGCGTACTACTTCAGAGTGGTACTTAATCCTGTCTCAGAGGTCATGTTGCTAGACAACAATGAACCTACGGTCTATGGAGAAGCGATGGTGGGCCCGGATTCCAACAAATGGCTCGAGGCCATAAAATCCGAGAGGATCCATGTGTAAAAACAAAGTATAGACTTTGGAAGAACTACTTGATGGTCATAAGGCTGTTGGGTACAGATGTATTCTAAGAGGGAAGACAGACAATGATGGTATGTGTCACCATTAAGAAAGCTCGGCTTGTCGCTAAGATGTTTCCGACAAGTTCAAGGAGTTGACTACAATGAGACTTTCTCAATCGTAGCGATGCTAAGAGTCTGTTGGAATTATATTAGCAGTCACTGCATTATTTATGAAATCTTGCACATAGGATGTCAAAACATTATTTCCTCGACAGTTTTCTTGAGGAAAGGTTGTATGTGATACAACCAGAAGGTTTTGACAATCACGAAGATGCTAACAATATCTGAAGCTCCAGCAATCCTTCTAAGGATTTGGAGTAAGCGTCTCGGAGTTGGAATATACGCTTTGATGAGATGATCAAAGATTTTGGGTTTATACAAAGTTTATGAGAAACTTGTATTTCCAAAGAAGTGAGTGGGAGCACTATAGAATTTCTGATGAGTATATGTTGTTAACATATTGTTGATCAGAAATGTTGTAGAGTTTCTGGAAAGCATATAGGGTTATTTGTAAAGTGCTTTTCAATAGAAAATCTGGATTAAGCTGCTTGAACATTGAGCATCAAGATTTATAAGGATAGATAAAAAACGCTTAATGGTACTTTCAAATGAGCACATACCTTGACATGATCTTGAAGGTGTTCAAGATGGATCAGTCAAACAAAGAGTTCTTGCCTGAGTTGTAAGGTATGAAGTTAAGACTTAAAGCTCGACCACGGTAGAAGAAAGAGAAAGGACGAATGTCGTCCCCTATGCCTTAGCCATAGGCTCTATACAAGATGTCATGCTTTGTACACTTTTGATATGTGCCTTGCCACGTGTCTGGCAAGGGGGTACAAGAGTGATCCAGGAATGGATCATTGGACAGCGGTCAAAATTGTCCTTGGAGTAATAAGGACATGTTTCTCGATTATGGAGGTGAGTTCGGCGTAAAGGGTTACGTCGATGCAAGCTTTAACACCTATCCGAATGACTCTGAGTAGCAAACCGGATACGTATAGTGGAGCAATCATTTGGAATAGCTCCAAGTGGAGCATGGAAGCAGCATTTACAATATGACCTAGAGATTCGTGAAGTACATACAGATCTGAATGTTGCAGACCCGTTGATTAAACCTTTCTCACAAGCAAAACATGATCAAACCCCAGAACTCATTGAGTCTTAATCACATGATGATGTGAACTAGTTTATTGACACTAGTAAACTCTTTTAATCACATGCCGATGTGAACTAGATTATTGACTCTAGTGCAAGTGGGAGACTGTTGGAAATATGCTCTAGAGGCAATAATAAATTAGTTATTATTATTATATTTCCTTGTTCATGATAATCGTTTATTATCCATGCTATAATTGTTTTGATAGGAAACTCAGATACATGTGTGGGTACATAAACAACACCAAGTCCCTAGTAAGCCTCTAGTGGACTAGCTCGTTGATCAATAGATGGTTACGGTTTCCTGACCATGGACATTGGATGTCGTTGATAACGGGATCACATCATTAGGAGAATGATGTGATGGATAAGACCCAATCCTAAGCCTAGCACAAAGATCGTGTAGTTCGTATGCTAAAGCTTTTCTAATGTCAAGTATCATTTCCTTAGACCATGAGATTGTGCAACTCCGGATACCGTAGGAATGCTTTGGGTGTACCAAAGCGTCACAATATAAGCGGGTGGCTATAAAGGTGCACTACGGGTATCTCCGAAAGTGTCTGTTGGGTTGGCACGAATCAAGACTGGGATTTGTCACTCCGTGTGACAGAGAGGTATCTCTGGGCCCACTCGGTAGGACTGTTGGGAAACGTAATAATTTCAAAAAATTTCCTACGCACACGCAAGACCATGGTGATGGCATAGCAACGAGAGGGGAGAGTGTCTGTCCATGTACCCTCGTAGACCGAAAGCGGAAGCATTATAACAACGCGGTTGATGTAGTCGTACGTCTTCACGATCCGACCGATCCAAGCACCGAACATACGGCACCTCCGAGTTACGCACACGTTCAGCTCGATGGCGATCCCGGACTTCGATCCAGCAAAGTGTCGGGATGAGTTCCGTCGACCGACGACGGCGTGGTGGCGATGATGATGCTCCACCGACGCAGGGCTTCGCCTAAGCTCCATGACGATATGACTTCTCCGCGCAGGCTTCGCCTAAGCTCATGACGATATGACCGAAGTGGAATATGGTGGAGGGGGCACCGCACACGGCTAAGGAACGATCCGTAGATCAACTTGTGTCTCATGGGGTGCCCCTGCCCCGTATATAAAGGAGCAAGGGAGGGCGGCCAAGGAGGAGGAGGCGCCATGGGGGGAGTCCTACTCCCACGGGAGTAGGACTCCTCCTTTTCTAGTAGGAGTAGGAGAGAAGGAAGGGATGCGGCCCTCCCTAGTCAATTCGGACTAGGCCTTGGGCGCGGCCTGCCCTAGGCAGCCCCTCTCTCTTCCCGCAGGGCCCAATAAGGCCCAATACTTCTCCCGGCGAATTCCCGTAACTCTCCGGTACTCGAAAAATACCGAATCATTGGAACCTTTCCGAACTCGAATATAGTCGTCCAATATATCGATCTTTACGTCTCGACCATTTGAGACTCCTCGTCATGTCCCGATCTCATCCGGGACTCGAACTCCTTCGGTACATCAAAACTCATAAACTCATAATATAAGCATCATCGAAACCTTAGCGTGCGGACCCTACGGGTTCGAGAACTATGTAGACATGACCTAGAACTATTCTTGGTCAATAACCAATAGCGGAACCTGGATGCCCATATTGGCTCTACATATTCTACGAAGATCTTTATCGGTCAAACCGCATAACACCATACGTTGTTCCTTTTGTCATCGGTATGTTACTTGCCCGAGATTCGATCGTCGGTATCCAATACCTAGTTCAATCTCGTTACCGGCAAGTCTCTTTACTCGTTACGTAATGCATCATTCTGTAACTAACTCATTAGCTACATTGCTTGCAAGGCTTATAGTGATGTGCATTACCGAGAGGGCCCAGAGATACCTCTCCGACAATCGGAGTGACAAAACCTAATCTCAAATCGCCAACCCAACATGTACCTTTGGAGACACCTGTAGTACTCCTTTATAATCACCCGATTCGTTGTGACGTTTGGTAGCACCAAAGTGTTCCTCCGTGGCGGAGTTGCATAATCTCATAGTTACATGAACATGTATAAGTCATGAAGAAAGCAATAGCAACATACTAAGCGATCAAGTGCTAGGCTAACGGAATGGGTCATGTCAATCACATCATTCTCCTAATGATGTGATCCCGTTAATCAAATGACAACTCATGTCTATGGCTAGGAAACTTAACCATCTTTGATTCAACGAGCTAGTCAAGTAGAGGCATACTAGTGACACTATGTTTGTCTATGTATTCACACATGTATTATGTTTCCGGTTAATACAATTCTAGCATGAATAATAAACATTTATCATGAAATAAGGAAATAAATAATAACTTTATTATTGCCTCTAGGAATATTTCCTTGAGTCTCCCACTTGCACTAGAGTCAATAATCTAGTTCACATCATCATGTGATTCAACACTAATATTCACATCGTATGTGATTAACACCCATAGTTCACATCGTCATGTGACCAACACCCAAAGGGTTTACTAGAGTCAATAATCTAGTTCACATCGCTATGTGATTAACACCCAAAGAGTACTAAGGGATGATCATGTTTTGCTCGTGAGAGAAGCTTAGTCAACGGTCTCATCACATTTGAGCCATATGTATTTTGCAAATATTCTATGTCTACAATGCTCGCACGGGCTACTCTAGCTAATTGCTCCCACTTACAATATGTATCCAGATTGAGACTTAGAGTCATCTGGATCAGTGTAAAAAGCTTGCATCGATGTAACTCTTTACGACGGTCTCTTTTATCACCTCCATAATCGAGAAATATTTCCTTAGTCCTCACTAAGGATGTTCTTGACCAATGTCCAGTGATCTACTCCTAGATCACTATTGTACTCCCTTGCCAAATTCAGAGCAAGGTATACAATAGGTCTGGTACACAGCATAGCATACTTTATAGAACCTATGGTGAGGCATAGGGAATGACTTTCATTCTCTTTTCTATTTTCTGCTTTGTGGTCGGGATTTGAGTCTTACTCAATTTCACACCTTTGCAACACGAGCAAGAACTTTTCTTTGACTGTTCCATTTTGAACTTCTTCAAAATCTTGACAAGGTATGTACTTATTGAAAAACTTATCAAGCGTTTTTATCTATCTCAATAGATCTTGATGCTCAATTTGTAAGCAGCTTCACCGAGGTCCTTCTTTGAAAAATCCTTTCAAATACTCCTTTATGCTTTGAGAATAATTCTACATTATTTCCGATCAACAATATGTCATTCACATATACTTATCGAAATCTTTGTAGTGCTCCCACTCACTTTCTTGTAAATACAGGCTTCTCCAAAAGTCTCATATAAAACCATATGCTTTGATCACACTATCAAAGCGTTTATTCCAACTCGAGATGCTTGCACCAGTCCATAGATGGATCATTGGAGCTTGCACATTTTGTTAGCTCCTTTAGGATTGACAAAACCTTCTGGTTGCATCATATACAACTCTTCTTTAATAAATCCATTAAAGAATGTAGTTTTGACATCCATTTGCCAGATTTCATAAAATGTGGCAATTGCTAACATGATTCGGACAGACTTAAGTATCGCTTCTGATTGAGAAAATCTCATTGTAGTCAACACCTTGAACTTTGTCGAAAACCTTTCTGCGACAAGTCGAGCTTTGTAGATAGTAATACTACTATCAGCATTTGTCTTCCTCTTGAAGATCCATTTATATAATATGGCTTGCCGATCATCGGCAACTCCATCAAAGTCCACACTTTGTTCTCATACATGGATCCCATCTCAGATTTCATGGTCTCAAACCATTTCGCGGAATCTGGGCTCATCATCGCTTCCTCATAGTTCGTAGGTTCATCATGGTCTAGTAACATGACTTCCGAATAGGATTACCGTACCACTCAGTGCGGACTGTACTTTGGAAGACCTACGAGGTTTTGTAGTAACTTGATCTGAAGTTTCATGATCATCATCATTAGCTTCCTCACTAATTGGTGTAGGAATCACTTGGAACTGATTTACGTGATGAACTACTTTCCAATTCGGGAGAAGGTACAAATTACCTTATCAAGCTCTTACTTTCCTCCCACTCACTTCTTTCGAGAGAAACTTCTTCTCTAGAAAGGATTCACCTTAACAACAAATAACTTGCCTTCGGATCTGTGATAGAAGGTGTACCCAATAGTTGCCTTTGGGTATTCTATGAAGACGCACTTCTCGATTTGGGTTCGAGCTTATCGGTGAAACCTTTTTCACATAAGCATCACAACTCCAAACTTTAAGAAACGACGACTTAGGTTTCTTGTTAAACCATAGTTCATACGGTGTCGCCTCAGCGGGTTTAGATGGTGCCCTATTAAGCGTGAATGCAGCTGTCTCTAATGCATAACCCCAAAGCGATAGTGGTAAATCGATAAGAGACATCATAGATCGCACCATATCCAATAAAGTGCGGTTACGACTTTCGGACACACCATTATTTGTGGTGTTCCATATGGCGTGAGTTTGAAACTATTTCACATTGTTTCAAATGAAGACCAAACTCGTAACTCAAATATTTATCTCCACGATCAGATCGCGAAACTTTATTTTCTTGTTACGATGATTTTCCACTTCACTCTGAAATTCTTTGAACCTTTCAACTATTTCAGACTTATGTTTCATCAAGTAGATATACCCATATCTGCTCAAATCATCTTGTGAAGGTCAGAAAATAACGATACTTGCCACGAGCATCAACACTCATTGGATCGCATACATCGGTATGTATTATTTCCAATAAGTCGGTAGCTTGTTCCATTGTTCGGAGAAGCGGAGTTTTAGTCATCTTGCCCAAAGCGGCACGGTTCGCAAGCATCAAATGATTCATAACCAAGTGATTCGAAAGTCCATCGGCATGGAGTTTCTTCATGCGTTTACACCAATATGACCTAAGCGGCGAGTGCCACAAATAAGTTGCACTATCATTATTAACTTTGCATCTTTTGGCATCAATATTATGAATATGTGTATCACTACGATCGAGATCCAACAAACTATTTTCATTGGGTGCATAACCATGAAGGTCTTATTCATGTAAACAGAATAACAATTATTCTTTAACTTAAATGAATAACCGTATACGCAATAAACATGATCAAATCATATTCATGCTCAGCAAACGCTAAATAACATTTATTTGGCTTTTAACACTAATCTCGAAAATATAGGGAGTGTGTGATGATGATCATATCAATCTTGGAACTATTTCCAACACTCATCGTCACTTCCCTTCAACTAGTTTTGTTCATTACGCAACTCCTGTTTGAGTTACTACTCTTAGCAACCGTAACAAGTATCAAATACCGAGGGGTTGCTATGAACACTAGTAAAATACACATCAATAATATGTATATCAAATATACCTTTGTTCACTTTGCCATCCTTCTTATCCACCAAATATTCAGGGCATTTCCGCTTCAAAGTGACCATTTCCTTTGCGATTGTAAGCACTTTCGGTTTAGTGCTTTGGTCCAGCTTTGGGCTTCTTCGCGGGAGTGACAACTTACTTGTCTTTCTACTTGAAGTTCCCTTTCTTTCCCTTTGCCCTTCTCTTGAAACTAGTGGTCTTGTCAATCATCAACACTTGATGCTTTTTCTTGATTTCTACCTTCGTCGATTTCAACATCACGAAGAGCTCGGGAATCATTTTCGTCATCCCTTGCATACTGTAGTTCATCACGAAGTTCTAGTAACTTAGTGATGGTGACTAGAGAATTCTGTCAATCACTATCTTATCTGGAAGATTAACTCCCACTTGATTCAAGCGATTAAAGTACCCAGACAATCTGAGCACATGCTCACTAGTTGAGCGATTCTCCTCCATCTTTTAGCTATAGAACTTGTTGGAGACTTCATACCTCTCAACTCGGTATTTGCTTGAAATATTAACTTCAATTCTGGAACATCTCATATGGTCCATGACGTTCAAAACGTCTTTGAAGTCCCGATTCTAAGCCGTTAAGTATGGTGCACTAAACTATCAAGTAGTCATCATATTGAGCTAGCCAAAGCGTTCATAACGTCGCATTTGCTCCTGCAATAGGTCCATCACCTAGCGGTGCATTAAGGACATAATTCTTCTGCGCAGCAATGAGGATAAACCTCAGATCACGGATCCAATCCGCATCATTGCTACTAACATTTTCAATACAATTTTCTCTAGGAACACATATAAAAACATAGGGAAGCAACAACGCGAGCTATTGATCTACAACATAATTTGCAAAATACTACCGGGACTAAGTTCATGATAAATTAAAGTTCAATTAATCATATTACTTAAGAACTCCCACTTAGATAGACATCTCTCTAGTCATCTAAGTGATTACGTGATCCAAATCAACTAAACCATGTCCGATCATCACGTGAGATGGAGTAGTTTCAATGGTGAACATCACTATGTTGATCATATCTACTATATGATTCACGCTCGACCTTCGGTCTCCGTGTTCGAGGCCATATCTGTTATATGCTAGGCTCGTCAAGTTTAACCTGAGTATTCCGCGTGTGCAACTGTTTTGCACCGTTGTATTTGAGCGTAGAGCTTATCACACCCGATCATCACGTGGTGTCTCAAAGACGAAGAACTTTCGCATAGCGGTGCATACTCGTGGAGAACACTTCTTGATAATTTTAGTGAGAGATCATCTTATAATGCTACCGTCAATCAAAGCAAGATAAGATGCATAAAGGATAAACATCACATGCAATCAATATAAGTGATATGATATGGTCATCATCATCTTGTGCTTGTGATCTCCATCGCCAAGCACCGCATGATCACCATCGTCACCGGCGTGACACCTTGATCTCCATCGTAGCATCGTTGTCGTCTCGCCAACTATTGCTTCTCGACTATCGCTACTCCTTAGTGATAAAGTAAAGCAATTACATGGCGTTGCATTTCATACAATAAGCGACAACCATATGGCTCCTGCGATTGCCGATAACTTCGGTTACAAAACATGATCATCTCATACAATAAAATATAGCATTATGTCTTGACCACATCACATCACAACATGCCCTGCAAAAACAAGTTAGGCGTCCTCTACTTTGTTGTTGCAAGTTTTACGTGGCTGCTACGGGCTGAGCAAGAACCGTTCTTACCTACGCATCAAAACCACAGCGATAGTTTGTCAAGTTGGTGCTGTTTTAACCTTCGCAAGGACGGGCGTAGCCACACTCAGTTCAACTAAAGTGAGAGAGCAGACACCGCGGTCACCTTTAAGCAACGAGTGCTCAAGCGGTGAAACCAGTCTCGCGTAAGCGTGACGCGTAATGTCGGCCCGGGCGCTTCATCTCACAATACCGCTGAACCAAAGTATGACATGCTTTGGTAAGCAGTATGACTTATATCGCCCACAACTCACTTGTGTTCTACTCGTGCATATAACATCAGCGCATAAAACCAGGCTCGAATGCCCTTTGTTGGGGAGCGTAGTAATTTCAAAAATTTCCTACGCACACGCAAGACCATGGTGATGGCATAGCAGCGAGAGGGAGAGTGTCGTCCACGTACCCTCGAGACCGAAAGCGGAAGCATTATAAAACGCGGTTGATGTAGTCGTGCGTCTTCACGATCCGACCGATCCAAGCACCGAACATACGGCACCTCCGAGTTCTGCACACGTTCAGCTCGATGGCGATCCCGGACTCGATCCAGCAAAGTGTCGGGATGAGTTCCGTCAAGACGGCGTGGTGGCGATGATGATGCTCCACCGACGCGGGGCTTCGCCTAAGCTCATGACGATATGACTTCTCCGGCGCAGGGCTTCGCCTAAGCTCATGACGATATGACGAAGTGGAATATGGTGGAGGGGGCACCGACACGGCTAAGGAACGATCTGTAGATCAACTTGTGTCTCATGGGGTGCCCCCTGCCCCGTATATAAAGGAGCAAGGGAGGGCGGCCAAGGAGGAGGAGGCGCCCAAGGGGGGAGTCCTACTCCCGACTCCTCCTTTTCTAGTAGGAGTAGGAGAGAAGGAAGGGGATGCGGCCCTCCCCTAGTCAATTCGGACTAGGCCTTGGGGAAGCGCGCCTGCCCTAGGCAGCCCCTCTCTCTTTCCTTGCAGGGCCCAATAAGGCCCAATACTTCTCCCGGCGAATTCCGTAACTCTCGGTACTCGAAAAATACCGAATCATTGGAACCTTTCCGAACTCGAATATAGTCGTCCAATATATCGATCTTTACGTCTCGACCATTTGAGACTCCTCGTCATGTCCCCGATCTCATCCGGGACTCGAACTCCTTCGGTACATCAAAACTCATAAACTCATAATATAAGCATCATCGAAACCTTATGTATGCGGACCCTACGGGTTCGAGAACTATGTAGACATGACCTAGAACTATTCTTGGTCAATAACCAATAGCGGAACCTGGATGCCCATATTGGCTCCTACATATTCTCTGAAGATCTTTATCGGTCAAACCGCATAACAACATCGTTGTTCCTTTTGTCATCGGTATGTTACTTGCCGAGATTCGATCGTCGGTATCCAATACCTAGTTCAATCTCGTTACGGCAAGTCTCTTTACTCGTTACGTAATGCTGTTGGGGAGCGTAGTAATTTCAAAAATTTCCTACGATCACGCAAGACCATGGTGATGGCATAGCAAGCGAGAGGGAGAGTGTCCGTCCACGTACCCTCGTGAGACCGAAAGCGAAGCGTTATAACAACGCGGTTGATGTAGTCGATGCGTCTCCACGATCCGACCGATCCAAGCACCGAGCGTCACGGCACCTCCGAAGTTACGCACACGTTCAGCTCGATGGCGATCCCGGACTCGATCCAGCAAAGTGTCGGGGATGAGTTCCGTCGACCGACGGCGTGGTGACAATGTTGATGCTCCACCGACGCGGGGCTTCGCCTAAGCTCATGACGATATGACTTCTCGGCGCGGGGCTTCGCCTAAGCTCATGACGATATGACCGAAGTGGAATATGGTGGAAGGGGCACCGCACGGCTAAGGAAAGATCCGTAGATCAACTTGTGTGTATTGGGGTGCCCCTGCCCCATATATAAAGGAGACAAGGGGAGGTGGCGGCCCAGGGGAGGCGCGCAAGGAGAGTCCTACTCCCAGGGAGTAGGACTCCCCCTCTCCTAGTTGGAGTAGGATTGGGGAGGGAAAGAGGGAAGGCGCGCCCCTCTCCTTGTCCTATTCGGACTGGAAGGGGAGGGGGCGCAGCCCACCTGGCGGCCCTTCTCCTTCTCCATTGAGGCCCATGAAGGCCCATATACCCCGGGGTTCCGGTAACCCCGGTGTTCAATAACATCCTGTTTTCACTCGGAACCATTCCGAAGTCAAACATAGGCTTCAATATATCAATCTTTATGTCTCGACCATTTGAGACTCCTCGTCATGTCCGTGATCACATCCGGGACTCGAACAACCTTGGTGCATCAATACTTATAAACTCATTATGAAGCTGTCATCGAAGCGTTAAGCGTGCGGACCCTACGGGTTCGAGAACTATGTAGACATGACCTAGAACCATTCTCGGTCAATAACCAATAGCGGAACCTGGATGCCCATATTGGTTCCTACATATTCTCTGAAGATCTTTATCGGTCAAACCGCATAACGACATCGTTGTTCCCTTTGTCATCGGTATGTTACTTACCCGAGATTCGATCGTCGGTATCAATACCTAGTTCAATCTCGTTACGGTAAGTCTCTTTACTCGTTCCGTAATACATCATCTCACAACTAACTCATTAGTTGTAATGCTTGCAAGGCTTAAGTGATGTGCATTACCGAGAAGGCCTGGAGATACCTCTCCGACAATCGGAGTGACAAAACCTAATCTCAAAATCGCCAACCCAACAAGTACCTTTGGAGACACTGTAGTACTCCTTTATAATCACCCGATTCGTTGTGGACGTTTGGTAGTACCAAAGTGTTCCTCCGTAAGCGGAGTTGCATAATCTCATAGTTACAGGAACATGTATGGGTCATGAAGAAAGCATTAACATACTAAGCGATCAAGTGTTAAGCTAACGGAATGGGTCATGTCAATCAGATCATTCAACTAATGATGTGACCTTGTTAATCAAATAACAACTCCTTGTTCATGGTTAGGAAACATAACCATCTTTGATTAACAAGCTAGTCAAATAGAGGCATACTAGTGACATCTTGTTTGTCTATATATTCACACATGTATTATGTTTCCGGTTAATACAATTCTAGCATGAATAATAAACATTTATCATGATATAAGGAAATAAATAATAACTTTATTATTGCCTCTAGGGCATATTTCCTTGATCTCCCACTTGCACTAGAGTCAATAATCTAGATTACAAAGTAATGATCCTTACACCCATGGAGTCTTGGTGCTGATCATGTTTTGCTCGTGGAAGAGGCTTAGTCAGCGGGTCGCAACATTCAGATCCGTATGTATTTTGCAAATCTCTATGTCTCCCACTTGGACTTGGTCCCGAATGGAATTGAAGCGTCTCTTGATGTGCTTGGTCCTCTTGTGAAATCTGGATTCCTTTGCCAAGGCAATTGCACGATATTGTCACGAGAAGATCTTCATCGGTCCCGATGCACTAGGTATGACACCTAGATCGGAAATGAACTCTTTCATCCAGACTCCTTCATTCGCTGCTTCGAAGCAGCTATGTACTCCGCTTCACATGTAGATCCCGCCACGGCGCTTTGTTTAGAACTGCACCAACCGACAGCTCCACCGTTTAATAAAAACACGTATCCGGTTTGCGATTTAGAATCGTCCGGATCGTGTCAAAACTTACATCGGCGTAACCATTTACGACTAGCTCTTTGTCACCTCCATATCGAGAAACATATCCTTAGTCCTTTTCGGTATTTCAGGATGTTCTTGACCGCTGTCGATGATCCACTCCTAGATTACTTTGGTACCTTCCCCCAAGCTTACAGCTAAGCATCGTCGGTCTGGTACACACATTGCATACATGATAGAGCCTATGGCTGAAGCATAGGAACATCTTTCATTTCTCTCTATCTTCTGCTGTGGTGGGCATTGAGTCGACTCAATCTTACACCTTGTAACACAGGTAAAAACCTTTCTTTGCTGATCCATTTTGAACTTTTCAAAACTTTATCAAGGTATGTGCTTTGTGAAAGTCAATCAAGCGTCTTGATCTATCTCTATAGATCTTGATGCCCAATATGTAAGCAGCTTCACGAGGTCTTTCATTGAAAACTTTTATTCAAGTATCCTTTTATGCTATCCAGAAATTCTATATCATTTCCAATCAATAATATGTCGTCCACATATAATATTAGAAATGCTCTGAGCTCCCACTCACTTTCTTGTAAATCAGGCTTCTCCAAAAGTGCAGTACAAACCCATATGCTTTGATCACATTATCAAAGCGTTTATTCAACTCGAGAGGCTTGCACGGACCATAAATTGATCGTTGGAGCTTGCACACTTTGTTAGCACCTTTTGGATCGACAAAACCTTCTGGTTGCATCATATACAACTCTTCTTCTAGAAATCCATTCAAGAATGCAGTTTTACATCCATTTGCCAAATTTCATAATCATAAAATGCGGCAATTGCTAACATGATTCGGACAGACTTAAGCATCGCTCTGGTGAGAAAGTCTCATCGTAGTCAACTCCTTGAACTTGTCGAAAACCTTTTGCAACAAGTCGAGCTTTGTAGACAGTTACATTACCATCGGCGTCGGTCTTCTTCTTAAAGATCCATTTATTTTCAATGGCTTGCCGATCATCGGGCAAGTCAACCAAAGTCCATACTTTGTTCTCATACATGGATCCCATCTCAGATTTCATGGCTTCCAGCCATTTTGTGGAATCTGGGCTCACCATCGCTTCTTCATAGTTTGTAGGTTCGCCATGGTCAAGTAACATGACTTCCGAATAAGATTACCGTACCACTCAGTGCGTATTTTACTCTGGTTGACCTCACGAGGTTCAATAGCAA
The DNA here is from genome assembly GCA_021605205.1 of Aegilops longissima. NCBI lineage: Eukaryota > Viridiplantae > Streptophyta > Magnoliopsida > Poales > Poaceae > Aegilops > Aegilops longissima. The sequence continues at coordinate 595,155,945 of CM038676.1, read as the reverse complement.
CTTGATCGAAGCTTCATGATCATCATCATTAGTTTCCTCACTAATTGGTGTAGTTGTCACGGGAACCATTTCTTGTGATGAACTACTTTCCAATAAGGGAGTAGATCTGATTATCTCATCAAGTTCTACTTTCCTCCCACTCACTTCTTTCGAGAGAAACTCCTTCTCTAGAAAGGATCCGAATTTAGCAACGAAAATCTTGCCTTCAGATCTGTGATAGAAGGTGTACCCATGATCTCCTTTGGGTATCCTATGAAGACACATTTTTCGATTTGGGTTCGAGCTTATCTGGTTGAAGTTTCTTTACATAAGCATCGCAGCCCCAAACTTTAAGAAGCGACAACTTTGGTTTCTTGCCAAACCACAGTTCATAAGGTGTCGTCTCAGCGGATTTTGACGGTGTCCTATTCAACGTGAATGCGGCCGTCTCTAAAGCATAACCCCAAAGCGATAGCGGTAAATCGGAAATAGACATCATAGATCGCACCATATCTAGTAAAATACGATTCTGACGTTCGGACACACCATTTCTCTATGGTGTTCGGGTGGCGTGAGTTTTGAAACTATTCCACATTGTTTCAAATGTAAACCAAACTCGTAACTCAAATATTCTCCTCCACGATCAGATCGTAGAAACTTTATTTTCTTGTTACGATGATTTTCCACTTCACTCTGAAATTCTTTGAACTTTTCAAATGTTTCAGATTTGTGTTTCATTAAGTAGATATACCCATATCTGCTTAAATCATCTGTGAAGGTGAGAAAATAACGATACCGCCTTGGCGTGCCTCAACATTCATTGGACCACAAACATCGGTATGTATGATTTCCAACAAATCAGTTGCTCGCTCCATAGTTCCGGAGAAGCGGCGTTTTGGTCATCTTGCCCATGAGGCACGGTTACGCAAGTACCAAGTGATTCATAATCAAGTGATTCGAAGCCCATCGGTATGGAGTTTCTTCATGCGTTTTACACCGATATGACCTAAGCGGCAGTGCCACAAATAAGTTGCACTATCATTATCAACTCTGCATCTTTTGGCTTCAACATTATGAATATGTGTATCACTCTGTCGAGATTCAACAAGAATAGACCATTCTTCAAGGGTGCATGACCATAAAGATATTACTCATATAAATAGAACAACCATTATTCTCTGATTTAAATGAATAACCGTCTCGCATTAAACAAGATCCAGATATAATGTTCATGCTCAACGCTGGCACCAAATAACAATTATTTAGGTCTAAAACTAATCCCGAAGGTAGATGTAGAGGTAGCGTGCCGACCGCGATCACATTGACTTTGGAACCATTTCCCACGCGATCGTCACCTCGTCCTTTGCGGTGCTCGTCTATTCCGTAGTCCTGTTTGAGTTGCAAATATTAGCAATGAACCAGTATCAAATACCAGTGCTACTACGAGCTCTAGTAAGGTACACATCAATAACATGTATATCACATATACCTTTGTTCACCTTGCCATCCTTTTATCCGCCAAATACTTGGGGCAGTTCCGCTTCCGATGTCGGTCGCTTGCGGTAAAACACTCGATTTCAGGCTTAGGTCCAGACTTGGGTTTCTTCTCTTGATCAGCAACTTTCTTGCTGTTCTTTTGAAGTTTCCTTCTTCTTCCCTTTGCCCTTTTCTTGAAACTAGTGGTCTTGTTGACCATCAACACTTGATGCTCTTTCTTGATTTCTACCTCCATGGCTTTTAGCATCGCGAAGAGCTCGAGGAATTGTCTTAGTCATCCCTTGCATATTATAGTTCATCACGAAGCTCTTGTAGCTTGGTGGCGATGATTGGAGAATTCATCAATGACACTATCATCCGGAAGATTAACTCCCAGCTGAATTAAGTGATTGTTATACCCGGACATTTTGAGTATGTGCTCCGTGAACTATTCTCCTCCATCTTGCAGCTATAGAACTTATTGGAGACTTCATATCTCTCAATCCGGGCATTTGCTTGAAATATTAACTTCAACTCTGGAACATCTCATATGCTCCATAGCGTTCAAAACGTCGTTGAAGACCGGTTCTAAGCCGTAAAGCATGGCACCTTGAACTATAGAGTAGTCATCAGCTCTGCTTTGCCAAGCGTTCATAACCGGCTCGGCATCTGCAGCAGGCCTGTCACCCAGCGGTGCTTCCGGGGCGTAATTTTTACGTGCAGCAATGAGGATAATCCTCAAATTACGGACCCGATCCGTGTAATTGCTACCATCATCTTTCAACTTTGCTTTCTCAAGGAACGCATTAAAATTCAACGGAACAACAAAGACGAGCCATCTATCTACATTAAACATAGACAAGCAAAATACTATCGGTACTAAGTTCATGATAAATTTAAGTTCAATTAATCATATTAAAAACTCCCACTTAGGCAGACATCTCTCTAGTCATCTAAGTGATCACGTGATCCAAATCAACTAAACCATGTCCGATCATCACGTGAGATGGAGTAGTTTCAATGGTGAACATCACTATGTTGATCATATCTACTATATGATTCACGTTCGACCTTCGGTCTCCGTGTTCGAGGCCATATCTGTTATATGCTAGGCTCGTCAAGTTTAACTTGAGTATTCGCGTGTGCAACTGTTTTGCACCGTTGTAGATGGACGTAGAACTTATCACACCCGATCATCACGTGGTGTGCGGGTACTCTGAACTTTGGCAGCGGTGCATACTCGAGGAGAACACTTCTTGATAATTTTTAGTGAGAGATCATCTTATAATGCTACCGTCAAACAAAGCAAGATAAGATGCATAAAGGATAAACATCACATGCAATCAATATAAGTGATATGATATGGTCATCATCATCTTGTGCTTGTGATCTCCATCGCCGAAGCACCGTCATGATCACCATCGTCACCGGTAGCGACACCTTGATCTCCATCGTAGCATCGTTGTCGTCTCGCCAACTATTGCTTCTCGACTATCGCTACTCCTTAGTGATAAAGTAAAGCAATTACATGGCGTTGCATTTCATACAATAAGCGACAACCATATGGCTCCTGCCGATTGCCGATAACTCGGTTACAAAACATGATCATCTCATACAATAAAGTATAGCATCACGTCTTGACCATATCACATCACAACATGCCTGCAAAAACAAGTTAGGCGTCTTCTACTTTGTTGTTGCAAGTTTTACGTGGCTGCTACGGGCTGAGCAAGAACCGTTCTTACCTCGCATCAAAACCACAGCGATACTTCGTCAAATAGACTCCGTTTAACCTTCTCAAGGACCGGCGTAGCCACACTCGATTCAACTAAAGTGAGAGAGCAGACACCGCCGGTCACCTTTAAGCAACGAGTGCTCGGGCGGTGAAACCAGTCTCGCGTAAGCGTCTGGCGTAATGTCGGTCCGGGCGCTTCATCTCACAATACCGCTGAACCAAAGTATGACATGCTGGTAGGCGGTATGACTTGTATCGTCCACAACTCACTTGTGTTCTACTCGTGCACATGACATCAACGCATAAAACCAGGCTCGGATGCCCTTTGTTGGGGAACGTAGTAATTTCAAAAATTTCCTACGATCACGCAAGACCATGGTGATGGCATAGCAACGAGAGGAGAGTGTCCGTCCACGTACCCTCGTGAACGAAAGCGGAAGCGTTATAACAACGCGGTTGATGTAGTCGTCGTCTCCACGATCCGACCGATCCAAGCACCGAGCGTCACGGCACCTCCGAGTTACGCACACGTTCAGCTCGATGGCGATCCCGGACTCCGATCCAGCAAAGTGTCGGGATGAGTTCCGTCAAGACGACGGCGTGGTGGCGATGTTGATGCTCCACCGGCGCAGGGCTTCGCCTAAGCTCATGACGATATGACTTCTCCGCGCGAGGCTTCGCCTAAGCTCATGACGATATGACCGAAGTGGAATATGGTGGAAGGGGCACCGCACAGCTAAGGAAAGATCCGTAGATCAACTTGTGTGTATTGGGTGCCCCCTGCCCCGTATATAAAGGAGACAAGGGGAGGTGGCGGCCCAGGGGCGCGCAAGGAGGAGTCCTACTCCCGGGAGTAGGACTCCCCCTCTCCTAGTTGGAGTAGGATTGGGGAGGGAAAGAGGAAGGCGCGCCCCCTCTCCTTGTCCTATTCGGACTGGAAGGGAGGGGGCGCAGCCCACCTGGCGGCCCTTCTCCTTCTCCCTTGAGGCCCATGAAGGCCCATATACCCCCGGGGTTCAGTAACCCCGGTGTTCCGATAACATCCTGTTTTCACTCGGAACCATTCGAAGTCAAACATAGGCTTCCAATATATCAATCTTTATGTCTCGACCATTTGAGACTCCTCGTCATGTCCGTGATCACATCCGGACTCGAACAACCTTGGTGCATCAATACTTATAAACTCATTATGAGCTGTCATCGAAGCGTTAAGCGTGCGGACCCTACGGGTTCGAGAACTATGTAGACATGACCTAGAACCATTCTCGGTCAATAACCAATAGCGGAACCTGGATGCCCATATTGGTTCCTACATATTCTCGAAGATCTTTATCGGTCAAACCGCATAACGACATCGTTGTTCCCTTTGTCATCGGTATGTTACTTACCCGAGATTCGATCGTCGGTATCAATACCTAGTTCAATCTCGTTGCGGTAAGTCTCTTTACTCGTTCCGTAATACATCATCTCACAACTAACTCATTAGTTGTAATGCTTGCAAGGCTTAAGTGATGTGCATTACCGAGAAGGCCGGAGATACCTCTCCGACAATCGGAGTGACAAAACCTAATCTCGAAATCGCCAACCCAACAAGTACCTTTGGAGACACCTGTAGTACTCCTTTATAATCACCCGATTACGTTGTGACGTTTGGTAGTACCAAAGTGTTCCTCCGTAAGCGGAGTTGCATAATCTCATAGTTACAGGAACATGTATGGGTCATGAAGAAAGCATTAACATACTAAGCGATCAAGTGTTAAGCTAACGGAATGGGTCATGTCAATCAGATCATTCAACTAATGATGTGACCTTGTTAATCAAATAACAACTCCTTGTTCATGGTTAGGAAACATAACCATCTTTGATTAACAAGCTAGTCAAGTAGAGGCATACTAGTGACATACTGTTTGTCTATATATTCACACATGTATTATGTTTCCGGTTAATACAATTCTAGCATGAATAATAAACATTTATCATGATATAAGGAAATAAATAATAACTTTATTATTGCCTCTAGGGCATATTTCCTTCAAATGCATCATTCTGTAACTAACTCATTAGCTACATTGCTTGCAAGGCTTATAGTGATGTGCATTACCGAGAGGGCCCAGAGATACCTCTCCAGAGCAATCGGAGTGACAAAACCTAATCTCGAAATCGCCAACCCAACATGTACCTTTGGAGACACCTGTAGTACTCCTTTATAATCACCCGATTACGTTGTGACGTTTGGTAGCACCAAAGTGTTCCTCCGTAAGCAGGAGTTGCATAATCTCATAGTTACTGGGAACATGTATAAGTCATGAAGAAAGCAATAGCGGCATACTAAGCGATCAAGTGCTAGGCTAACGGAATGGGTCATGTCAATCACATCATTCTCCTAATGATGTGATCCCGTTAATCAAATGACAACTCATGTCTATGGCTAGGAAACTTAACCATCTTTGATTCAACGAGCTAGTCAAGTAGAGGCATACTAGTGACACTATGTTTGTCTATGTATTCACACATGTATTATGTTTCCGGTTAATACAATTCTAGCATGAATAATAAACATTTATCATGAAATAAGGAAATAAATAATAACTTTATTATTGCCTCTAGGGCATATTTCCTTCAAGGACATCATCATAATGTGCACAATGTGACCAAGGAGTTGATCACGGGATGATGTGTTACGGAACGAGTAAAGAGACTTGCCGGTAACGAGATTGAACAAGGTATCGGGATACCGACGATCGAATCTCGGGCAAGTACTATACCGATAGACAAAGGGAATTGAATACGGGATTGATTTGAATCCTCGACATCGTGGTTCATCCGATGAGATCATCATGGAACATGTGGGAGCCAACATGGGTATCCAGATCCCGCTGTTGGTTATTGGCGGAGAGTTGTCTCGGTCATATACGCATGGTTGTTCCCGAACCGTAGGGTCTACACATAAGGTTCGGTGGCGCTAGGGTTGTAGAGATATTAGTATCACGGTAACCGAAAGTTGTTGAGTCCGGATGAGATCCGGATGTCACGAGGAGTTCGGAATGGTCGGAGGTAAAGATTTATATATAGGAAGTCCAGTTTTGGCCACGAGAAAGTTTGGGGGTCATCGGTATTATCTGGGACCATCGGAAGGGTCGGGGTCCACCAGGTGGGGCCACCTATCCGGAGGGCCCCATGGGCTGAAGGCGTGGGAACCAGCCTGGTGGCTGGCGGCCCCTTGGGCCTCCCATGCGCTTAGGGTTGGAAACCCTAAGGGGTGGGGACGCCTCCACTTGGCCGAGGCCAAGCCACCCCTAGGGCAGCCGCCCCTCCTAGATGGGATCTACAAGGGGCGGCGCCCCTAGGCCCCTATATATAGTGGAGGGAGGAGGCAGCCGCTTTGAGTCCTGGCGCCTCCCTCCCTCCCGTGACACCTCTTCCTCCCCGCTTGCGCTTGGCGAAGCCCTGCCGGGATCCCACTACTTGCACCACTACGCCGTCGTGCTGCTAGATCTCCATCAACCTCTCCTTCCCTTGATGGATCAAGAAGGAGGAGATGTCTCTCCCAACCGTATGTGTGTTGAACGCGGAGGTGCCGTCCGTTCGGCACTAGGATCATCGGTGATTTGGATCTGACGGCAGTGCGACTCCATCAACCTGTTCATTTGAGCGCTTCCGCTTAGCGATCTACAAGGGTATGTAGATGCACTCCCCTTTCCCTCGTTGCTAGATTACTCCATAGATTGATCTTGGTGATGCGTAGAAATTTTTTGAATTTCTGCTATGTTCCCTAACACAAACCAGGCACCATGACCATAAATCGATCGGGGAAGGGAGGCAGATAGCCCATAGCCACGACCGGCTTTGTGCGGCTCTAGCTCCCCTCCCCGCGAAACCATGTTTTGCGCCGCGTAAAGGCCCATATAGGCCCGGCCGAGGCCAAGCAGGCTGGTGAAGCCCCCGTCGCTGCGCTGCAATACACGAGCCGCCATCGCAGCCACCCCCCGCACGAGTCGCCCCGCCGTCCACCGGAGACGCCACAGAGAAGCTCCGGCCAGGCCCGGCCAGACCCAGATGGGGCCCAAAGGGCCCAGATCTGGGCCGGGAGGGCACGCCGCCAACCACCGTGTCACCCGCCGCCAAGCAGCCACGCCGCCGCCACCTCGCCACCCGGCACGGCGCCACCAAGGGCCACTCTGCCAAGCGGATCCGCTGCCGTCGAAGTCGCCACCTCCGGCCGCCAGGCGCTTGAGTCGTGGCTTGATGCAGGGGAGAAGCGGCGAACGCCGCCCGCGGCACCACCACGAACAAGTCCCGGTGGCCCGGCCGCCCGGCGGACGGAGGGGAAGGGAGGGAGGCTGGGAAAGGGCGGGATGGGAGCCCCGTCGCCTCTCTGCTGGGGGAGACACCACAAACATTGAATTGGATTTTCTTTCTGATCTACAAGATATAGTTACTTAACTTGTATCGTAAAAGAAGTCAAGCAAGCAGAGTCTGACAACGTTTTATTGTATCTGCCGGTTGGCCATTACTTGACTCAATATTCAATATTTTTTGTTTGACGTCCAGACCTTCATTTGTCATTCATTATAATCTGAATGATAGTCATCATATGATGATGCCTTTCACGCTCATATGATAGTCTGAATGAATTTTACCATTCCCACGAGTCTCCAAAGGCATCCTAAGCCACAACTGCTTATTGGTCAGGTCTTGGAACGTACAACATATGTACAACTCTAGCATAATTGGCACATGATGATCTCATGAGAGGAGAAAATAACACACACCAGCAAGGACAGATGAGACGCCCAGGCTCAGGCAATCTCATGCTTGACCGTGAGCTCCTAGGGGATGCTTTCTTCGTCGTTCGGCCCCAGCTCCTAGGAGATGCTCGAACGTGCAACTGGTTGCCATTGTCCTGCTTGCTGCAGCTGTGTTCGAGTGCATGCACGAGGTCGTTATCGTCCTGCTAGTTGCCGCACTCATGCCACTGGTTTAAGCATGCTGTCATCCGCGAGGATGCTGCCGCTATCATCGACGAGTGGCTGGTTGCTGCCATCGTTCGCCACATTATTTTCCGTCTTTCAGCTGGGCGCGCACTCCTTGACACACCATCATCCGGTGGATGTTGGCCTCTGCGAGGTCGGCAGCCGCGCTGTCGTCCGGTGTCGCCGCCCTCTTCAAGCAATTCGTCCTCCATGTGGGCGCGGCGTTTTGTTGAGGCCGCCCTGCGTGAAATGCGTTTTCATCCGTGTGGGCCTTGGCGTTTTGTTGAGGCCGCCCTGCGTGATACGTTGTCATCCGTGTGGCCACCGTCGTCACGGTGGTTGTCGCTGTGGTTGAGCATGTGGACAACACCGTCCTGAGCAAGTTGGCATCAACTACAGATGCATCTTGACCATGGAAGCAAGCACTTCAAGCAGACACACATCAACAAGCAAGCGCACACACCTCCATCTAAGGATCCGGCCGTCTACCGCCTTGCTCATCGGGACAATCCGGCTGCCGCCAGGCTCATATAGCCAGATCCACCGTCCCCGGCCACAACCTTCTCGCCTGCGGAGAAGTCATCAGTGGACCGAGCACGGCCGCATCGTCCCTAGTCCGCAAAGGCCACCACGTCGACGGGCTAGTCATAGCAGCCGCGAGGGGTGAGGAAGAGGACACGATCTAGATGAGATCAAAGGAAAGATTTTAGACTGCTTTGTGATTTGGAAAGTGTCGCCTAATAAGGAAAGTTAAGATATGATTGTTTAAAAATAAGGAAGAGGGAGATCTTTACCCCAAGAAGGAAAGAATCATACGTGATGGGAAGTACCAGGATAGAAAAACGAGAGGAAGTATAGTAGGAATTGATTCGGTTTTTAACAGAGAGGCGGTGATGGAAGGTGAGGCGAAAACAAACCAGTGGGAGGGGATGGTGGGAGGTGGAAGAAATAAAACCGGACGAAAATAAAACCGGAGTACCAGCTTACCAACTGCTCCATTAGGAGTAGAGATTGGCGAAATCTACTATCATGGAAATATACCGTTTACAGTTATGCTTCTTGTAGGGCTGCATGCATCACTTGATGCAGAGGTCTCACATTTTGAATACAATTATGATTCTTGTATGTTTTTCCACAATAAATCCTATAGTGTGTTGATCAGGTTGGAACATGTGTGTCATGCATACAAGATGCAGAGAACAATCACTAGTCGCCCTTCATGAGTTCATGTCAACCTGGTGGGAACAAATTTCGACCTAAAGCAAGTCTAGCATGGATGTCCATCTCATGAACTTGCAATGACTCGTACATCAATTATATGCATATCTTGTTCATCATAATCACAAAATAATAGCAGGAATACAACCAGTGCAGAAGAAGTCACTAGACGAGAACCAAGTTCAAGTGAGAAAGGAGGCGCCCCACCGCTGTCAGTAAGATTGGTGAATGGTAACGTGGGTCATCCCTCACATTGTTGCTTAATTTTATTTTATTTTTTGAGGGTAACAAACCATACAGATCATCTAGGTGTGCTATTGCTACATTCATTAGGCATCAAAGCCTGTAAATCAGAGGTAACAGCAGCGATCACCACCAGGTCTTCATGTCTCCTCGCTTTTGCCGCAAGCTCATGGGACAATGAATTACCACTCAGTGCTGATCCTAGTGACCCGGTATGAGGCAAAGACCGTCTCCCGCAAACGTGTCCGTGGACTGGTCCCCCTGATCCATGGACGACTGCGGTGTCTGATTTGAGAGTCGGTATTGAAGATGCTCTAAGGGTTTCTTCTTGAGCGATGACCCAAGTCATCTTGCATTTAGTTTTGTTTTCGCATCAAAAACTATTATGCCACCATTTGTGGCCGTGAATATACCGTTTGTAGGGTAGTTACGACGATGATCTGTACTAGATGTGCATGAACGGCTGACATTCTTTTTTAATCGAATCATCCTTTACCTAAGACGAAGAACATTCGAGCGAATCAAATGGTCTTTTCCTCTAGTAGGACTTGGATTCTCTAAAAGTGCAGCAGGGGCATGTACAGTAAATTCTACTCCCTTCGTTACAAAATATTTGTTTTTTTAGAGATTTTAAATGGACTACCACATACGAATGTATATAAATATATTTTAGAGTGTAGATTCACTCATTTTACTTCGTATATAGTCAATTGTTAAAATCTCTAAAAAAATAAATATTTAGGAACGGAGGAAGTATAATGCACGAGAGCAGCTCGTGACAAATGAAAATTCCGATAGACAAGCAAGCGTGCGAAATACAGTGCATAGTGTGGTTTGGTACGAGGAAACTAATGTCCACACGACATAGCAACCATTGCACGAATGGTCCATCTAGCGGGAGTGCATATCAGGTGATACGGGAGCGAAAATGCTCCCATGATACGATGTGATCTTGGCCATGGGATTTTACATCCAACGGTGAGCCCAGGAGCCCCAGAACATTCTCAAAAGAGTCCTTTTGGAAGCCTAGAATCGCGTTCTGATCCGCATCCCTAGATGTTGACAGTTGGATGTGAGATCCAACGGACAAGATCACTTTGTATCATGGGAGCATTTTAGCTCCGGTATCACCGGATATTTTCCCCATCTAGCGGTATGCAAACAAATGTGGCCATGCATTTTTTTTTAAGAAGGAATACCCCGGCCTCTGCATCGATCGATGCATGCAGCCATATTTTTATATAAAAACGTAACAAGGTCATAAGGTCCAAAAACGCTCATAAACTGAGCAGTAGTCAAAAGTAAATAATCTGGAAAACGCCACACTCGACGATAAGAGACTCAAAAAGTGCCACATCCGGCGATATGAAAATAAGCTACGATGCCTACACACCTAGCCTATTATTAGTTCAAACTGTTGCCATGCATGGACGACTTCCCTGGATTGTAGCACTGCGCTCATGGTACGATAGTCGGATCATGGAGGTAAGTGTCAAAGGCAAGGGCTCTTCAAGTAGTGGTATATCTTGCCAAAGACATTTTTCCCCTACGCTCACGCCTAGGGTTTTCGGCGTCTAATCGCCCCCGAGTCCCACCACCATACCACGACCTGATCGGCGATCTCTCCGGCCGCTGTGCACCCCAGCCCGCGCCCGGATGGCCTCCCCCTCGGATGCCAACTCTGTTACAAGCGGCGGCGCCTCGGCAGCCGCCAACCCTGTCCTGGAGGATTTCTTCGTCCAGTTAGATCTAAACGACGAGGAGTTCAATGATGTGGAGATTGATGAGGAGGATCCCGGCATCAAGGAAAGCGTGAGGTGGCTGGCCCTGGCTAGGGTTCACACCGACAAAACCTTCTCTCCGGCGGCCTTCTACAAGGATATGAGGGCGGCCTGGAATCCGCCGCAACCAGTACGGTTTCGTCCGGTTGGCCCCGATAGATTCGTTGTCCAGGCCTCGTGCCTTGGGGATTGGGAGCGGATGATGAAGCAAGGGCCCTGGCTCTTCCGCAACATGGCGGTCCTTATGTGCTCGTATGATGGTTTTACCAAAGCAGATGATGTAGTCTTTGATCACATGCCTATTTGGCTCCAAATACATAAGCTACCGGATCCCTAAACAGGGGATCATGGAGAGGCTCCTTGTCGGTGTCAAAACCGGCGGATCTCGGGTAGGGGGTCCCGAACTGTGCGTCTAGGCGGATGGTAACAGGAGATAAGGGACACGATGTTTTTACCCAGGTTTGGGCCCTCTCGATGGAGGTAATACCCTACTCCTGCTTGATTAATATTGATGATATGGGTAGTACAAGAGTAGATCTACCACGAGATCGTAGAGGCTAAACCCTAGAAGCTAGCCTATGGTATGATTGTTGTTAGTCCTACGGACTAAAACCCTCTGGTTTATATAGACACGGATAGGTTAGGGTTACGAGTCGGTTACAATTGTAGGAGATCTACGTATCCGTATCGCCAAGCTTGCCTTCACGCCAAGGAAAGTCCCATCCGGACACGGGGCGAAGTCTTCAATCTTGTATCTTCATAGTCCGAGTCCGCCAGCGGTGATAGTTGACTATCCGGACACCCCTAATCCGGGACTCCTCGGTAGCCCCGAACCAGGCTTCAATGACGATGAGTCCGTAGCGTTGATTGTCTTGGCATTGCGGCGGGTTCTTCTCCAAATTCCATATACTTGTCGAATAGTGTCAAACCCGATAAATGCTGCGCTCCTTGGCTTCTCGCCCAATAATGGCCATCTTCCACGTGTTTGAATGAATGCGAAAGGCCAGGTATTTTACAATTACCCCCTAGCTGCGCAAATGAGCTGCCTATAAAAGGCGAGGATCTAGATCTGAGTCACATCATCCCTCCTTTGCGAGCTTTCATCGGGCGCTTGACCAAAGCCCATTCCATCATGGGCGAGTCGCGGCTCCTCCTCTCGCACTCCCGGCCCTCAGCCAGAAGCTGGGAGAGATGCTCGATCCCGCATAGCGAGCTAGTTATACTCCAAACCAAGGATTTCTTCCCCGGCCTTCATGGTTCGGTTAGAGACGGACTCGCCACCTACAAGGCGGAAAGCAAGCGGAGAGTGTCCCGATCCCTCTAAAGGAGGCGGGTATGCTTCATCTCTTACCTAGTAAGAGGCTCGGATTTCAATCCATCCGTTTCTCCGGGGCTCTTGGAGTTCTCTGACCTCTAGTTGCACCACCTTCGCTGCCTCCATTTTGCACATTGCGGGCTTCGTGGCCCTCTGCGAGCTGTTCTTGGGCGTCGAGGCTCATTTCGGGCTGTGGAAGAGATTATTACGCCTATTACCCCGTTCTCATGAGGGGTCAATATATCAAGTGGGCGGAGCCGAGCTATGGCGCATCGCGGGGCGGATACCTATCAGGAACCCCAAAGAAAGCGTCTGAAGCCCGGCCTTGAATGGTTTTATATGGAGGGCGTCCGCTGCGGATCCTGTTGGATCGGCCTTCCGGAGATTGATAATGCTCCTCGAAGAAGCGCCTAAGCTGGCGCCCTCGAAGCCCGGAGGGAAGATGACCGAGGCGTCCTCTATTTGATGAGGCGAATAAGGTTCTTGGCTCATGCGATTGACCATGATTGGAGTCATGGCAATCAGTATTATGAGGGGTTGCAGCCGCTCCAATATAGGGGCCACCCATGTGGGACTTCAGCGGGAGGGCGATGCCACCGCCATGGCGCAAAGGGCGGGATCGGTCACCGGCTGGTGAAGATCTTATGCGCCATGTATAAAGGGCGGGAGGAGGATTTCCTCGCGTCAATCCTTGAAGGAGTTTTCTTGAATAATCCTCGAAGCTGGGTAAGCAAACATCTTTGTGACCTGTCCGATCCATGTTCCGTGGTTAAATATCTCATTTCATGGTTTACGCGCGAGGCTGCGCCGAGCTATGGAGAAGATACAGCCCGCCCTCACAACCCGAGGATCGAGAGCGGTCCCTCGATTCGACCTCGAAGAGGATCCGGATATAAAGGTGGAGTCGATCGACGGGGTGTTCTACCAACTTAGCATCGACAATGCTTTGGTTTCCATTACGGCCGATTACCCCGGAATACTTCCAGCCTCACAGTGGCGAGACCGAGGTCCCAAAATTCTGATAATGACCCACCCATGCATATTTTTGATCACCGTATACCAATGGTGTTTCGCAGAGGGTACCTTGAGGCGAGGAAGCCGAGCCAGATGGCCAGCCAACAAGGGTAGTCACGACCCTTGAGCTAAAAAGAAGTGCGGTCGGATCGAAACTCCGCCCATAGCGGTATGGCGTGTCTCCATACTCTCGGGATTGATTCTGGAAGGCGTACTAACGCTGGTGCTCTTTTCGGGAAAAAGCGCTCGCGGGCCGAGTCCGGAGGGTTATAATCGAACCTTCACCGGACAGGCTTCAAAGCCGGGCCGGGAGGCTGGCGAGCACGAGGCGTCGTCGGATGCTCCTCCAGAGCAAAGGATGCCGACAAATTGTCCGCCACCAACTCCGAGGTGGAGGCGCCATGAATCATAAGCGCCGCGGAACAGTTCTTCGTGGCGTGTTTCTCCCAAGAGGCCTTGAATGCCTTGATTAGGAGATCGCACCTCCGTGCCGCTCAAGATGGTCTAGCGAGCCACAGAGCAGTATGTAAAGGACATCTGGTGAGAAAATTTGACAGATTATATATACAGTAGCCCGAGACTTAAAATAGTTAGAATAACTGATTTAAGGATCATTTGTTATCTGAGATCTTCTGAGAAAAGAATACCCACTGTCCCGGGGCTTGAACAATGCAAGGCCCAACTTGAGGGCACACTAGCTGCACGAGGGGAGCCAGAGACCCCTCTGGTAACATATGTTTCAAAAGATAAATAGTTTATGAAGTCGGCGGGTGTGTAGATCGACAAAAATATTGCAGATGGCGCGGACTAGATCCGGACAAGCAACAGCTCTTCGTCAGCTAAAGGCGGCGAGGCGTGCTTACGAGGTGGGGCAGGAGAAAAATAACCTCCAAGATGCCAACACCCAGGTGGGCGAGGAACTAAAGGATGTTCGTGCACGGTTATGCGACTCCGTAAAGGAGAATCGGCGGCCGTCACGGCATTTTCAGTAAGTGCTTGAGCGAACTTTGAAAGAGTTGGCGAGGAAGGCGACTAACATAAACATGTATGTAGGTTTGCTCACAGGTCGTCTGAAGAGGAGATGCCCAGTTCTTGGGCGATCTTCTTCCCCAAGCTGCGTCAGCTGCGAGCGAACGAGTTCGGCGGTGATGAAAAGCGTCGGCCAGGCCTTGTGGCCGTCTATCTCCTGCCGAAGGCATTGGAGAGCTGGCGGGCGGCTTCAAGGATCACAGCGGCGCTTCCGACTATGGAAGATATTGTTGGAAATATGCCCTAGAGGCAATAATAAATTAGTTATTAGTATATTTCCTTGTTCATGATAATCGTTTATTATCCATGCTATAATTGTATTGAAAGGAAACTCAGATACATGTGTGGGTACATAGACAACACCATGTCCCTAGTAAGCCTCTAGTTGACTAGCTCGTTGATCAATAGATGGTTACGGTTTCACGACCATGGACATTGGATGTCGTTGATAACGGGATCACATCATTAGGAGAATGATGTGATGGACAAGACAATCCTAAGCCTAGCACAAAGATCGTGGTTAGTATGCTAAAGCTTTTATAATGTCAAAGTATCATTTCCTTAGACCATGAGATTGTGCAACTCCGGATACCGTAGGAATGCTTTGGGTGTACCAAGCGTCTGGCGAATGGCTGGGTGACTATAAAGGTGCACTACAGGTATCTCCGAAAGTGTACATTGGGTTGGTACGAATCGAGGCTGGGATTTGTCACTCCGTGTAAGCGGAGAGGTATCTCGGGGCCCACTCGGTAGGACATCATCATAATGTGCACAATGTGACCAAGGGGTTGATCACGGAATGATGTGTTACGGAGCGAGTAAAGAGACTTGCGATAGCGAGATTGAACAAGGTATCGGGATACCGGCGATCGAATCTCGGGCAAGTACAATACCGCTAGACAAAGGGAATTGTATACAGGATCGATTGAGTCCTTGACATCGTGGTTCATCCGATAAGATCATCGTGGAACATGTAGGAGCCAACATGGGTATCCAGATCCGCTGTTGGTTATTGACGGGAGAACGTCTCGGTCATATGCGCATGGTTCCCGAACCCGTAGGGTCTACACATAAGGTTCGATGGCGCTAGGGTTATAAAGGAAGTTTGTATGTGGTTGCGAATGTTGTTGAGTCCGGATGAGATCCCGGGCGTCACGAGGAGTTCGGAATGGTCGGAGGTAAAGATTTATATATGGGAAGTCTGTTTTGGTCACAGGAAAAGTTTGGCGATATTGGTAATGTCTGGGACCAGGGAGGGTCCGGGGTCCATCAAGTGGGGCCACCTGCCCCGAGAAGGTTGCGTGGGCCAAGTGTGGGAGGAACAGCCCCTAGGAGGGCTGGTGCGCCCCCACAAGGGCCCAAGGCGCAAGGGGAGTGGGAGGGGGCAAACCCTAGTTCAGATGGGCCTTAAGGCCCACCTAGTGGGCGCCTCCCCTCTCCCCCCTCTTGGCCGCCCCCCCAAAACCCATCTAGGGCTGGCCGCCACCCCTAGGGGGTGGAAACCCTAGAGGGGGCGCAGCCCTCCCCTTCCCCTATATATATGAGGCCTATGGGGCTGCCCATAACACATGAGAACTACTCCTCTTGGTGCAGCCCTGCCTCTCCTCTTCCTCCTCTCCCTTGGTGCTTGGCGAAGCGCTGCGGGATTGCCACGCTCCTCCACCACCACCACGCCGTTGTGCTGCTGCTGGATGGAGTCTTCCTCAACCTCTCCCTCGCTCCTTGCTGGATCAAAGGCATGGGAGACGTCACCGGGCTGTATGTGTGTTGAACGCGGAGGTGCCGTCCGTTCGGCACTAGGATCTCTGGTGATTTGGATCACGACGAGTCGACTCCTTCAACCCCGTTCTCTTGAGCGCTTTCGCTTAGCGATCTACAAGGGTATGTAGATGCACTCTCCTTCCCTCGTTGCTGGTTTCTCCATAGATAGATCTTGGTGACACGTGGGAAAATTTTGAATTTACGCTCGTTCCCCAGCGATGGCATCATGAGCTAGGTCTATTGCGTAGATTCTTTGCGAGTAGAACACAAAGTAGTTGTGGGCGTTGATTTTGTTCAATATGCTTACCGTTACTAGTCCAATCTTGTTTGACGGTATTGTGGGATGAAGCGGCCGGACTGACCTTACGTACTCTTACGTGAGGCAGGTTCCACCGATGACATGCACTTGGTGCATAAGGTGGCTAGCGGTGCCGATCTCTCCCACTTTAGTCGAGCAGATTCGATGAAAAGGGTCCTTATGAAGGGTAAATAGCAATTGGCATATCACATTGTGGTTTTGCGTAGGTAAGAAAGCGTTCTTGCTAGAAACCCATAGCAGCCACGTAAAACATGCAAGCAACAATTAGAGGACGTCTAACTTGTTTTTGCAGGGTATGCTATGTGATGTGATATGGCCAAGAAGAATGTGATGAATGATATGTGATGTATGAGATTGATCATGTTCTTGTAATAGGATTCACGACTTGCATGTCGATGAGTATGACAACGGCAGGAGCCATAGGGGTTGTCTTTATTTATTGTATGACCTGCGTGTCATTAAACAACGCCATGTAATTACTTTACTTTATTGCTAACGGTAGCCATAATAGTAGAAGTAATATAGTTGGCGAGACAACTTCATGGAGACACGATGATGGAGATCATGATGATGGAGATCATGGTGTCATGCCGGTGACGATGATGATCATGGAGCCCCGAAGATGGAGATCAAAAGGAGCAAAAGGGATATTGGCCATATCATGTCACTATATAATTGCATGTGATGTTTATTATGTTTATGCATCTTGTTTACTTAGAACGACGGTAGTAAATAAGATGATCCCTTACAACAATTTCAAGAAGTGTTCTCCCTAACGTGCACCGTTGCCAAAAGTTCGTCGCTTCTAAGCACCACGTGATGATCGGGTGTGATGGATTCTTACGTTCACATACAGCGGTGTTGTGAGCCTAGCATGTCTGAGACATGGCCTCGAAACACCGCAATACACTTAGGGTTAACTTGCGAGCCTAGCATGTACGGACATGGCCTTGGAACACAGAGACCGAAAGGTCGAGCATGAGTCGTATAGTAGATACGATCAACATGAAGATGTTCACCGATGATGACTAGTCCGTCTCACGTGATGATCGGACACAGCCTAGTTGACTCGGATCATGTAATCACTTAGATGACCAGAAGGATGTCTATCGAGTGGGAGTTCATAAGATGAACTTAATTATCTTGAACATAGTCAAAAGACCTTTTGCAAATTATGTAAAAGCTCGCGCTTTAGTTCCCTTGTTTAGATATGTTCCTAGAGAAAATATAGTTGAAAGTTGTGATGGCGATTATGCGGACGTAGAAAGCTTGTGTCATTAATGCACGCTCGGTGTCTGAACCCGAGCGTCGTTTGTGGATGTTGCGAACATCGGACATACGTTTTGATAACTACGTGATAGTTCGGTTAAGCGGTTTAGAGTTGAGGCACGAAAGGCGTTTTGAAATGTCGCGGAACATATGAGATGTTTGAGGGCTGAAATTAGGATTTCAGGCTCGTGCCACGTCAAGAGGTATGAGACCTCCGGCGATTTTCTTAGCCTACAAACTAAGGAGAAAAGCTCAATCGTTGAGCTTGTGCTCAGATTGTCCGAGTGCAACAATCACTTGAACCGAGTGGGAGTTGATCTTCCGGATGAGATAGTGATGTTTCTCCAAAGTCATTGCCACCAAGCTGCTAGAGCTTCGTGATGAACTATAACATATCGAGGGATAGATATGATGATCCTTGAAGTATTCGCGATGTTTGACACGCGAAAGTAGAAATCAAGAAGGAGCATCAATTGTTGATGGTTGGTGAAACCACTAGTTTCAAGAAGGGATACTTCATGAAGCGGCAAATCAGCTGCTGCTCTAGTGAAGAAACCCAGGTTGAACCCAAACCCGAGACTAAGTGCTTACGTAATAAGGGAACAGACTTTGGAGCGAGAACCACCCTAGATACTTGGTAGATGAGAAGGCTGGCAAGGTCGATAGAAGTATATTGGATATACGTTATGTTAATGTGTACTTTACTAGTACTCCTAGTAGCACCAGGGTATTAGATACCGGTTCGGTTGCCAAGTGTTGGTAACTCGAAATAAAAGGCTACAGAATAAACGGAGACTAGCTAAAGGAGAGCTGACGATATGTGTTGGAAGTGTTTCCAATTTTGATGTGATCAAACATCGCACGCTCCCTCTACCATCAAGATTAGTATTAAACCAGAATAATTATCATTTGGTGTTTGCGTTGAGCATAGACATGATTGGATTATGTCTATCGCATGTCTGATTATTCATTTAAAGAGAATAATGGTTACTCTATTTATTTGAATAATACCTTGATGGTCTTGCACCTAAATAAATGGTTTATTGAATCTCGATCGTAGTGATACATTTTCATGCCAAAAATATAAGATAGTAATGATAGTACCACTTACTTGTGGCACGCCATACAAGTCATATTGGTATAAAAGCATGAAGAAGCTCCATGTTGATGGATCTTTGGACTCACTCATTTTGAAAAGTTTGAGACATGCGAACCATGTCTATTGGTGTATACGCATGAAGAAACTCCATGCAGATGGATCGTTTGGACTCACTTGATTTTGAATCACTTGAGATATGCAAAACATACCACATGGGCAAGATGAGTGAAAAACTTGGTTTGATAAGATGAAACAAGATAGCAACTTGTTGGAAGTAACACATTTTGATGTGTGCAGTCCAATGAGTGCTAAGGCATCTGATGAATATCGTTATGTTCTTACTTCACGGATGATTGAGTAGATGTTGAGTATATTTACTTGATGAAACACAAGTCTGAATTATTGAATGGTTCAAGTAATTTCAGAGTGAAGTTTAAAGATCTTCGTGACAAGAGGATAGAATGTCTATGATATGATCATAGAGATGAATATCTGAGTTCTGAGTTTTGGCACACAATTAAGACATTGTGCAAATTGTTTCACAATTAATACTTTGGAACACCATAGTGTGATGGTGTGTCCGAACATCATAGTTGCACCCTATTAGATATGGTGCGTACCATGATGTCTCTTATCGAATTACCACTATCGTTCATGGGTTAGGCATTAGAGACAACCACATTCACTTTAAATAGGGCACCACGTAATTCCGTTGAGATGACACCGTATGAACTATGGTTTAGAGAAACCTAAGCTGTCATTTCTTAAAGGTTTGGGGCTATGACGCTTATGTGAAAAAGTTTCAGGTTGATAAGCTCGAACCCAAAGCGGATAAAATGCATCTTCATAGGACACCCAAAACAGTTGGGTATACCTCCTAGTTCAGATCCGAAAGCAATAGGGATTGTTTCTTGAATCGGGTCCTTTCTCGAGGAAAAGTTCGTCTCGAAAAGTTGAGTGGGAGGATGGTGGAGACTTGATGAGGTTATTAAACCGTCACTTCAACTAGTGTGTAGCAGGGCACAGGAAGTCGTTCCCGTGGCACCTACACCAATCGAAGTAGAAGCTTATGATAGTGATCATGAAGTTTCGGATCAAGTCACTAACGTACCTCGTAGGGTGACAAGGATGCGTACTACTTCATAGTGGTACGCAATCCCGTCTTGAAGGTCATGTTGCTAGACAACAATGAACCTACGAGCTATGGAGAAGCGATGGTGGGCCCAGATTCTGACGAATGGCTCGAAGCCATGAAATCCGAGATAGGATCCATGTATCAGAACAAAGCATGGACTTTGGTGGACTTGCCTGTTGATCGGCAAGCCATTGAGATAAATGGATCTTTAAGAAGAAGACGGACGTGGACGGTAATGTCACCGTCAATGAAGCTCGACTTGTGGCAAAGAGTTTTTCACAAGTTCAAGGAGTTGACTACGATGAGATTTTCTCATCCGTAGCGATGCTTAAGTCCATCGGAATCATGTTAGCATTTAGCTGCATTTATGAAATCTGGCAGATGGATGTCAAAACGAGTTTCCTTACCAGTTTTGTAAGGAAAGGTTGTATCTGATACAATCAGAAAGTTTTTGTCGATCCTAAGGATGCTAAAAGGTATGCTGGCTCCAGCGATCCTTCTAAGGACTGGAGTAAGCATCTCGGAGTTGGAATATACGCTTTGATCAAAGATTTTGGGTTTATACAAAGTTTGTGAGAAACTTGTATTTCCAAATAAGTGAGTGGGAGCACTATAGAATTTCTAATGAGTATATGTTGTTGACATATTGTTGATCAGAAATGATGTAGAATTTTCTATAAAGCATATAGGGTTATTTGAAAAGTGTTTTTCAAGTGAAAACCTGGATTAAGCTACTTAAACATTGAGCATCAAGATCTATGAGGATAGATCAAAACCGCTTAATGGTACTTTCAAATGAGCATATACCTTGACATGATCTTGAAGGTGTTCAAGATGGATCAGTCAAAGAAAGAGTTCTTGCTTGAGATGTAAGGTATGAAGTTAAGACTTAAAGCTCGACCACGGCAGAAAAGAGAGAAAGGACGAAGGTCGTCCCCTATGCTTTAGACGTAGGCTCTATAGTATGCTATCTGTGTACCGCACGGAAGTGTGCCTTGCCATGAGTCGATCAAAGGGTACAAGAACGATCCAGGAATGGGGATCATTGGACAACGGTCAAAACTGTCCTTGGAGTAAATAAGGACATGTTTCTCGATTATGGAGGTGATAAAGAGTTCGACGTAAAGGGTTACGTCGGTGCAAGCTTTAACACCTATCCGAGTGACTCTGAGTAGCAAACCGGATACGTATAGTGGAGCAACCATTTGGAATAGCTTCAAGTGGGCGTGGAAGCAACATTTACAATATGACATAGAGAATTGCGAAGTACATACGGATCTGAATGTTCTGGACCGTTGACTAAAACCTCTCTCACAAGCAAAACATGATCAAACCCCGAACTCATTGAGTCTTAATCACATGATGATGTGAACTAGTTTAATGACACTAGTAAACTCTTTGGATGTTGGTCACATGGCGATGTGACCTGTGAGTGTTAATCACATGGCGATGTGAACTAGATTATTGACTCTAGTGCAAGTGGGAGACTGTTGGAAATATGCCCTAGAGGCAATAATAAATTAGTTATTAGTATATTTCCTTGTTCATGATAATCGTTTATTATCCATGCTATAATTGTATTGAAAGGAAACTCAGATACATGTGTGGGTACATAGACAACACCATGTCCCTAGTAAGCCTCTAGTTGACTAGCTCGTTGATCAATAGATGGTTACGGTTTCGACCATGGACATTGGATGTCGTTGATAGCGGGATCACATCATTAGGAGAATGATGTGATGGACAAGACAATCCTAAGCCTAGCACAAAGATCGTAGTTAGTATGCTAAAGCTTTTATAATGTCAAGTATCATTTCCTTAGACCATGAGATTGTGCAACTCCGGATACCGTAGGAATGCTTTGGGTGTACCAAGCGCCTGGCGTAAGCTGGGTGACTATAAAGGTGAACTACGGTATCTCCGAAAGTGTCATTGGGTTGGCACGAATCGAGGTAGGATTTGTCACTCCGTGTAAGCGGAGAGGTATCTCGGGCCCACTCGGTAGGACATCATCATAATGTGCACAATGTGACCAAGGGGTTGATCACGGGATGATGTGTTACGGAGCGAGTAAAGAGACTTGCGTAACGAGATTGAACAAGGTATCGGGATCGACGATCGAATCTCGGGCAAGTACAATACCGCTAGACAAAGGGAATTGTATACGGGATCGATTGAGTCCTTGACATCGTGGTTCATCCGATAAGATCATCGTGGAACATGTAGGAGCCAACATGGGTATCCAGATCCGCTGTTGGTTATTGACGGAAAGCGTCTCGGTCATATGCGCATGGTTCCCGAACCGTAGGGTCTACACATAAGGTTCGATGGCGCTAGGGTTATAAAGGAAGTTTGTATGTGGTTGCGAATGTTGTTGAGTCCGGATGAGATCCGGACGTCACGAGGAGTTCGGAATGGTCCGGAGGTAAAGATTTATATATGGAAGTCTGTTTTGGTCAGGAAAAGTTTGGGCGATATCGGTAATGTCTGGGACCACCGGGAGGGTCGGGGTCCATCAAGTGGGGCCACCTGCCCCGGAAGGTTGCGTGGGCCAAGTGTGGGAGGGACCAGCCCCTAGGAGGGCTGGTGCGCCCCACAAGGGGCCCAAGCGCAAGGGGAGTTGGAGGGGCAAACCCTAGTTCGGATGGGCCTTAAGGCCCACCTAGTGGCGCCTCCTCTCCCCCTCTTGGCCGCCCCAAAACCCATCTAGGGCTGGCCGCCACCCCTAGGGGTGGAAACCCTAGAGGCGCAGCCCTCCCTTCCCCTATATATATGAGGCCTATGGGGCTGCCCATAACACATGAGAACTACTCCTCTTGGTGCAGCCCTGCCTCTCCTCTTCCTCCTCTCCCTTGGTGCTTGGCGAAGCCCTGCGGGATTGCCACGCTCGTCCACCACCACCACGCCGTTGTGCTGCTGCTGGACAGAGTCTTCCTCAACCTCTCCCTCTCTCCTTGCTGGATCAAAGGCATGGGAGACGTCACCGGGCTGTATGTGTGTTGAACGCGGAGGTGCCGTCCGTTCGGCACTAGGATCTCCGGTGATTTGGATCACAAGTCGACTCCTTCAACCCCGTTCTCTTGAGCAGCTTCCGCTTAGCGATCTACAAGGGTATGTAGATGCACTCTCCTTCCCTCGTTGCTGGTTTCTCCATAGATAGATCTTGGTGACACGTAGGAAAATTTTGAATTTCTGCTACGTTCCCCAACAGATATCAGCCTGCCGTCAGGGCGCCAGGGAGGCCTTGGCCATGGTAAAGACGCGGTACACGAAGGCTGACCCAAACCACATGGCCAAGGTCGGACCTGTGGGGCCTGATGGGAAGGAGATCCCTGTAAGCTTAGTGTATGGCCAAGTAGAATTGGCCGCCAAGTATTCTCGGCAAGATTGTAAATTAGATAGCCTATTAGATGGCATTGAGGAGGAATACAATGAGTCAAGTTGACGATGTAAATAAATATGACATGAAAAATGTCTTCTAGCCGGATTGTAGATCGTTTGTCATAGCGGACCTTTTAACCCGACCTCGGGACCCAATAGTCGGAGTGTGTCCGAATACCTTCGTGGTTATATAAGAACCGTGGTATGCATGGAGACAAGGCGTAGGGGGCATTAGTGCTATATCAGACAAGTGCCCAACTAGTTATGTTATATTACATGGATAGTAAGAAACATCTTCCAGGGAGAATAGTTCCGTTAAGGGTTCCTTTCGCTGGGATGCATGCCCTAAAGTGCATGTCAAAGCTGCTAAAAAAGCAGAAAATCCTCTGGGGGCAGATGGATAAATAGTTTAAAAATCATCTTTCAGTTCACCGACCGAATATTTCCTTAAGAACGCTAGCTTTCGGCTTCACCCAGTCTGAGGTACACATTCGGCTGACCCGACAGTAACAATCGCAGATGTGCTCCCTTTACCACCTAGCCGAACCATCGGGAATGTAGGGGTAAGCAAAGGAGCCAGGAAACCCAGCTTGGCCAAAACTTAAGTCATATCGATGCATATAATGGTGAATAAAAGGTACATGCGGAAGTTTGACGCATGTGTTGGGCATGAAGCCCATATAAAATAAGCTTCGGTAAAAAGCCCCGTGTATAATGGTAGCGTACAGTAGCGTCAAATATCTTGAACAAAGCACAAAGCGAGCCTCTAGGGGCTGCAAAAAGGAAGGAGGAGGAAGGAGAGAAATAAAAGACAACAAAAATAAAAATGTGGATGGAGGAAGGAGGCGAACTTGGAGTCCGGCACTTAGGCGTAGAATCTTCAGAGGCGGGCTGCGTTCCATGGGTTCGGCTCGAGTCGGTTGTCCGACGCGCCATGACGGTATGCTCCGCCGGTCGGGACCTGGTCGATGATGAAGGACCTTCCATTTGGGCTTGAGTTTGTCCTTTTTCTTGTCCGGCGGGCATAGAACTAGTTCGCCAGCGTTATAAGCTTTGGCCCGTACTTCCCTGCTTTGATATCTTCGAGCCTGCTGTTGATAAAATGCGGAACGAGCCTTTGCCACGTCGTGCTCCTCCTCCAATGCGTCCAAATTGTCCTGCCGATCGAGCTCGGCTTCTCTTTCTTCATACATGCGCACGCCGAGGTGAGTCATGTATTATGTCATGAGGCAAGACTGCCTCTGCGTCGTACACCATAAAGAATGGTGTGAATCCGGTAGTACGATTGGCGTGATCCGCAGCCCCCGAGTCTGAGTCGAGCTCCTCAACCCAGTGCGTGTTAGATTCCTTTAGGGATCGCACTAGTCTGGGTTTAATGCCGCTCATGATTAGACCATTTGCTCGTTCGACTTGGCGTTGGTTTGAGGGTGGTAGGCGAGGCGTGTCGAGCTTGATGCCCATGTTTTGCACCATAATTTGACCTCATCGGCCGTGAAGTTGGTGTCGTTATCGGTGATGATCTTGTGGGGACACCGTAACGGTGCACTACCCCGATATGAAGTCTATCACCGGTCCGGATTGGCCGTTTAACGAGCTTGGCCTCTATCCATTTGGTGAATTTATCCACCATGACCAATAGGTATTTTTGCTTGTGGGTTCCTCCCTTAAGGGGTCCAACCATGTCAAGCCCGGACCATGACGGCCAGGTGATGGGTATAGTTTTGAGGGCGGTGGGTGGCATGTGGCTTTGGTTAGCAAAAAGCTGGCAACCGACGCATCATTGTACTAAATCCTGCGCATCTGCCCGGGCCGTCGGCCAATAAAATCTTGTACGGAAGGCCTTGCCTACAAGGGCCCAGGCTGCGGCGTGGTGCCCGCCCAGACCGGCATGAATTTCAGCCAGGAGATTTCGCCCTTCCTCTTCGGAGATACACCTTTGAAGGACTCCTGTAGTGCTTTTCTTATAAAGCTCTCCCTCATGGACTTTGTAGGCTTTAGATCGCCGTACTATGTAGCGAGCCTCATTTTGGTCTTCGGGGAGTTCCTGCCTAGTTAGGTAGGCTAGGAATGGTTCCGTCCATGGGGCGATAACCGCCATTATTTCATGAGCGGAGGGTGTTATCTCGGGGGCAGAGCCTCCGGTTGTGTCAGAGTGTTTGGCGTTAGGCAGTGCGGTTGGGTCCGGATTATTCTTGCGGACTCCCTTCCCATAATGCGGATGGCTTGAACAGCCGTTCCAAAAAGATATTGGGTGGGGCGACATCGCATTTTGCACCGATGCGTGCCAATATATCCGCCGCTGGTTGTTATCCGGGCTATATGATGAAATTGAGCCCTTGAACCGTCTTGACATTTTAGGACCGCATTGCGGTATGCAGCCATTTTCGGATCTTTGGCATCAAAGTCTCCGTTTATTTGAGATATTGCGAGGTTGAATCGCGCACCTCTAGGCGTTGAATGCCCATGGAGACTGCCATCCGGAGGCCGTGGAGATGGGCCTCATATTCGGCTGCGTTGTTGGAGTCCGTATACATTATCTGAAGGATGTATTGGACTGTGTCCCCGGTTGGGGACGTCAGTACGACGCCAGCCCCAGGCCGGCCAACATTTTGGAGCCGTCAAAGTGCATGATCCAATTGGGTATCGTCGTACTCTTTAGGGAGTTGACTTGATCCATTCGCCACGAAGTCGGCCAAAACCTGCGACTTAATAGCTCGTCGTGGCTTATAAGTTATGTCGAATGGAAGGAGCTCTATGGCCCATTTGGCAATCCGTCCCGTCGTGTCGCGGTTATTTATAATGTCGTTAAGAGGTACTTCGGAGGCTACCGTTATCGAGCACTCTTGAAAGTAGTGTCGCAGCTTCCGGGATGCCATGAACACCGCGTATGCTATCTTTTGATAGTGTGGGTACCGGGACTTGCATGGAGTTAGGACAGTGGACACATAGTAAACCGGTTTTTGAAGAGGGAACCGGTGTCCGTCCGTTTCTCGTTCGACAACGAGCACCGCGCTAACAACTTGATGTGTTGCGGCGATATATAATAGCATTGGTTCGCCCACATTGGGCGCGGCCAGACCGACGGTTGTTGCCAAGATGGCCTTTATTTCTTGAGTCCGGCCGTGGCGGCATCAAATCCACTCGAAGTGTTGGTCTTGCGGAGGAGGTAAATGGGTAGCGCCTTTTCTCCCAAGCGGAAATAAAGCGGCTTAGAGCCGCCACGCATCCAAATCAATTTTGTATTTGTTTGAGGTCTTTTGGAATATCCAATTGTGACAGAGCTCGGATCTTGGCTGGGTTTGCTTCAATTCCTCTACGGACACAATGAAGCCCGAGAGCTTTCCGGCGGAACGCCAAAACGCATTTTCGGATTGAGCTTGATGTCATATTTTGAAGATTGTCAAATGTGAGCCTCAAGTCGTCTACTAGAGTTTCGACGTGCTTGGTTTTGACGACCACGTCATCTACATATGCTTCCTTGTTTTGTCGATCTGGTTTGCGGACATGTACGAATCATCGCTGATATGTTTGCGCGGCGTTTTTGAGCCCAAAGAGCATTATGTTGAAGCGAGAATGGGCGTATGGAGTGATGAATCTTTGTTGCAGCTTGGTGCAGCTCTGCCATCTTGATTTGGTGGTAGCCGGAGTACGCGTCGAGGAAGCACAATGAGTCGTGTCCTGCTGTAGCGTCAATAATTTGATCAATTCGAGGGAGGGGGAAGGGATCCTTTGGGCAAGCCTTATTAAGGTCTTTAAAGTCAACACATAGGCAGCCAGGATTTATCCTTCTTTGGTACCATCACCAGGTTAGCTAGCCAGTCCGGATGTTTTATATCTCTGATGAATCCGGCTTCCAAAAGTTTGGCTAGCTCCTCTCCCATGGCATGTCTCTTGGGTTCGGAAAAGCGCCGAAGAGCCAGTTTGAGTGGCTTGAATCCTTTTAGGATATTTAGGCTGTGCTCGACCGGTGGCGTGGGATTCTGGCATGTCGAAGGGTGCCGGAAAAGATGTCGATTTTCTTATAGAAATTCTCGTAGTCTGGCGTCTACATCAGGGTTTAATTGTGCCCCAATGGAGGCCGTCTTTGCAGGGTCCGTTGGGTGGACTTGGAATTTGACTATTTCATCCGCTGGTTTAAAAGAAGTGGACTTGAATCTTTTATCAAGTATCACATCGTCCCTGTTCACCATGGAGCGCATCGCGGTGAGTTCCTCGACCGCTAGGGCTTCGGATAGTGCCTCAAGGGCTAGTGCGGCTGTCTTATTTTCCACGCGGAGTGCTATGTTCGGATCACTAGCGAGAGTGATGATTCCGTTAGGTCCGGGCATTTTAAGCTTCATGTACCCATAATGGGGTATAGCTTGAAAAATTGTGAATGCCTCTCGTCCTAATAAAGCATGATATCCGCTGTTGAACGGGGCCACTTGAAATGTGACCTCCTCGGACCTGTAATTGTCCGGCGAGCCGAACACTATGTCCAATGTGATTTTTCCTGTGCAGCATGCTTCCCGGCTAGGGATTATTCCTCTAAAGGTTGTACTGCTTCGCTCAATGCGGTTCCAGTCTATTTCCATTTTTCGGAGGGTTTCCTCATAGATGAGGTTTAGTCTGCTGCCGCCATCCATGAGTACCTTAGTAAGGCGAAAGCCGTCCACTATCGGACTGAGGACCAATGCGGCTAGTGCTTGGGCTGTTCGGAATTTAGGTTCGTCACCGGCATTAAAGGTAATAGCCGTGTCACTCCATGGATTTATTGTTGCTACTTGGTAGACTTCGGCAAGGTTGCGGAGTGTTTGTTTTCGCATGTTATTTGATGCGAAAGTCTCGAAGACTGTTAACACCGTACTGGTGTTGCTGGGCTGGGATTCTGAAGCTAGAAGCTCCTCGCCACTTTTGGCCACCGCCGTAGTATCCAACATGCTCGAAGGCTATGAGTTGGAGTGGCGCCCTCGTGCTATGAATTTTGCAGGTCCGTTTAGCCAACCCTCGATGCAGTTCCGTACCCTTTAGGGGTTTTGGTTTTTGGTATTTAACCAGGTGCTTGATAATGATGCACCCTTTTATTTCGGACTAGGGATGTATTGGGGCGGATTATCCCAAAATTTACTTTCGGTTTTCTAGGCGCTCTCCATCGCGAGTACTTTTGTACTATGGTCACCAAGTCAACAAAGCGTGTAATTTATGACGACTTATGGCGTTTAGGATTCCCTTGTCCGTGCAATTATTGCAGAAAATTGGGATTCGTCCTCCTCTCGGCGATCCTTTATCCTGTCCATAACCGGGAGGAATCGCCCGATAATGATGTACTATTTCAGCGGGCTCTTGCGAATTCGAGAGATCGCTGATGTTTGAGTGGGCGGTGGAACTAGATTCGGAACCCGTCAATTTAGGACTCGAGGACCAAGAAGTTTCGAACTTCGGAAGTTTGGATTTTTAGTGTTATCAATGAGTCCAACCCGCGCTGACTTAAAGTTGAGGGCTTGATCGACATCCGTCCCTCTGCGGGAATCCGGCATGGAGGATCGGGAATCGGACGTAGCTAGTCCTTAAGATAGAAGAAGAATCGCCGCATTGCTCCTCTATCACAGCAACATGATGGGTAGCACAGGGAGAGTTGATCTCTCGGATCGGTTTTAGGCCCGATCCGGTTGTAGTCTGAGCGCGACTCCCGGCGGCGATGTGATCCAAGAGCTCGTTTACGAGGAGAGCTCGATCGGATCTAACTGCTCGGCAAGTTCGAATTAACATGGAGATTGGTTTCGATGACTCGAGAGGTCATCGTCGGTATGATGACCGGATGGCGGTCATAAGAAAACCACCTAGCCGGAGAGTCCGGCGGTGGCCAAGCTCCTTTGGCGATAGAATAAATCTTTAAAGGCGGGATGAGGCATCCTTCCCGACGGCGGCGCACAGAGGAACTCTCAATGAAAGCACCAATGTCGGTGTCAAAACCGGCGGATCTCGGTAGGGGTCCCGAAGCGTGCGTCTAGGCGGATGGTAACGGAGACAAGGGACACGATGTTTTTACCCAGGTTGGGCCCTCTCGATGGAGGTAATACCCTACTCCTGCTTGATTAATATTGATGATATGGGTAGTACAAGAGTAGATCTACCACGAGATCGTAGAGGCTAAACCCTAGAAGCTAGCCTATGGTATGATTGTTGTTCGTCCTACGGACTAAAACCCTCCGGTTTATATAGACACCGGATAGGTTAGGGTTAGACAGAGTCGGTTACAATGGTAGGACATCTACATATCCGTATCGCCAAGCTTGCCTTCCACGCCAAGGAAAGTCCCATCCGGACACGGGACGAAGTCTTCAATCTTGTATCTTCATAGTCCAGGAGTCCGGCCAACGGTGATAGTTCGGCTATCCGGACACCCCCTAATCCGGGACTCCCTCACTCCTCAAGGGGGCTGGCGAAATCTTGGAGATGAGATTGAACGGCAATACCCGTGGGGATTATGTTAGGGTTAGGGTTAACCATGACATCAAACAGCCGCTTACAAAGTTGGTGAGCGTGGTAAGAGCTCAAGAGAGACAAATTTACCTGGCTCGATATGAGAAGCTGGCTCGTTTTTGCAAATTCTGTGGTCTAATTGGACATGATCATAAGGAGTGTGGTTCTGGTGTTCACGATCAGAAGAAACTTAAGTTTGGAGATTGGTTGTACGCGGATGGGCCTAGCCGCCCGCGTCCTGAGCAAAACCCTACCAGGGCCAGCGAGCCACGACAAAAGAAGAACAACGGTAGCCCGAGTTCTCCGTTGGTTCCTGGCGGTAAGGGAGTTGATCCTGAGACCCTGGATACGGCCACGAATCCTATGAAGAACCTGGGGGTGAGCATGGAGGTTGATAGAGAAGCTAGGACTTAATATGGACAACTCTGGTGATGATGTTCTGAATACTACCAGTACTCCGAAGGCGATCTTGGCAATCACCGATGGCAATGGTCAGGACCTAGGGGATAATGTCTCCCCTTCCAGCAGTACCTCAGCAGTAAACGTGTTAAACTCAGTTTGCTCCATGACACAAATGAGATATCGGCGGCTTCCCGTGAGGAAGACCGCCGGACACAATGAATACCATGTTCTGGAACTGCCAGGGGGGGGGGGCGTCGGACAGTTTATGAGGTTTTGGCCCTCTCAAAAGCCAATAACCCCAAGCTAGTTTTCCTTTGTGAAACTAGGCAAGTATCAGTTAAAGTGGAGAAGTTGCGTTGGAGACTCGGTCTGAAAGGATTTCATGGCGTGGATAGTGATGGTAGAAGTGGTGGCTTGACACTTTTCTGGGATGAGTCTTTGTCTGTTACGGTTCTTGATTCTTGCAGTCACTTTATCGATGTTAGTGTGGTTGATGCTGGTTCACGCACGGCATGGCATGCCACGTTTGTCTATGGCGAACCTCGGGTGGAAAATCGATACCGTATGTGGGAGCACCTGTGCAGGCTCAGGGCGAGTTCACGTTTGCCATGGATGGTGTGTGGTGATTTCAATGAGGCTTTATGGTAGCATGAGCACCTCTCGACGACCATGCGCTCAGAGTCTCAGATGGTGGCATTTAGGGACTGCCTGGAGGTCTGTGAGCTGGAGGACCTTGGCTTCTCAGGCATCCGGTACACATACAATAATGGTCAGGACTCATTCCGTAATGTACAGGTTCGGTTGGATCGTGCATGTGCGGATGAAGCATGGAAAGATATGTTCCCGTTTACAAAAGTGGTACACTTGGCCACTTCATGCTCTGATCACTGCCCCGTGGTGATTATGAAAGAGGGGATGCAAGACCAGCGGCGCCGGGCGTCTTTCCCACGCTATGAAATTATGTGGGAGCGGGATGAAATCCTACCGGACGTGATCGCCGGGGCCTGGACCAAAAGGAAGCTCATGGGAGGCCTGGGTTCGGTGGCCCGGTCACTGAAGGAAACATTGAAGGATTTGAAGGATTGGAGCAAGGAAAAATTTGGAAACGTGTTGAAGGAGATTGAAAGGCTACTTTCGCAGTTTGAGGAGCTACAAAATTTGGGTGCGGACCGAGCTGAAATCCGGTTCAAAATGAACCAACTTGACGAGCTGTCGTATAGGGAGGAAATGCTTTGGCTCCAAAGATCACGAATCACTTGGTTGAAGGAGGGAGAACGCAATACCAAATACTTGCATCGTAGAGCGGTATGGCGTGGCCGCAGGAACGTTATTCAACGCTTACAGAAGCAGGACGGGACTTGGTGCAATGCTCCAACGGAGATGGAGAGGATGGCTCTATCCTACTTCAAGGAGATTTTCACTAAGGATCCAACTCTTTCCCCGGATGAGGTTCTTGATTGTATAGTACCGAAGGTCACTGATGATATGAATGATACGTTATGCAAGCCGTACTCTGATGATGAAATTTCTAACGCCCTGTTCTAGATCGGTCCCCTCAAAGCTCCGGGTTGTGACGGTCTGCCGGCCAGGTTCTATCAGCGTAACTGGGCACTGCTGAAGGTGGAAATTGTTGCTGCAGTCCGTGATTTTTTGTGACTAGTGTTATGCCTGAAGGAGTTAATGACACGGCTATTGTGCTAATTCCGAAGGGCCCTCACCCTAAGGACCTGAAAGATTTTCGGCCAATAAGCTTGTGTAATGTCATCTACAAGATTATCTCCAAGTGTATGGTGAATAGATTGCGGCCTATTCTGACAGAGCTTATTTCGGAGAACCAAAGCGCCTTCATTCCTGGGAGGCTAATTACTGACAATTCCATAATTGCATTTGAGTGTCTCCATCACATTCGGACTGCGAGAAACAATGCGCCAAGTCTATGTGCATACAAACTTGATTTATCTAAAGCCTATGACCGGGTGGATTGGTTTTTCTTGGAGAAAGCCCTGGCTAGGTGGGGCTTTTCAGAGCTATGGATTTCTCGTGTTATGGCATGTGTGTCCTCGGTCAAGTATTCGGTGAAATTTAATGGCAAGTTATTGGAGTCCTTCTCTCCCTCTAGGGGACTCCGCCAAGGTGACCCCTTGTCCCCTTTCCTCTTCTTATTTGTTGTTGATGCCATGTCTTTGTTGATGGAGAAGGCTGCAAGAGAGGACGGGCTCAAAGGTGTTACGATTTGTAGAGGTGCGCCGAAGATCACACATCTCTTATTTGCGGATGACTCACTCTTGTTCTTCCATGCTACACAACAACATGCATTGTTGGTGAAAGGAGTGTTGAACACATTTGCGGCGGCGACTGGACAACTTATCAACCTGTCGAAGTGTTCCATTCTATTCTCAAGCCAATGCCCATCTAATGTGGTACAAGAGATAAAGTTTACGTTGGAAATTTCACAGGAGGCCTTTGAACCCAAGTACTTGGGCCTGCCTATGCCCGAGGGGAGGATGCACAAGGGGAACTTTGAGTCCACCCAAGAGCGTTTAAGGAAAATACTCGTTGACTGGAGTGAGCAATATATGTCCACGTGGAACAAAGAGATCCTTACCAAATCTGTTGCACAGGCCATCCCTGCATATGTTATGAGCGTATTTAAACTCCCCGCCTCGGTTTGCGATGATATCACACATATGATACGCCAGTATTGATGGGGAGTTGAGAATGGAAAGAAGAAGATGGCTTGGTTGAGTTGGGAAAAGTTGAGATTACCTAAACCCATGGGAGGATTGGGTTTTAGAGACATGAGGGCTCTGTTGGAAAAGGCAGTGCCTTGGGGGCGCTTAGGCACGCCTAGGCGCTAGGCAATGGCCAAACGCCTCGCCTAGGGCACAAATGGAGGTCTAGTCAGGGCAAGCAAGGAATTGCCTACCCAAGCAAGAAATCATGCCATGTACTGCACTGATATGCCAAACAGGTTATATTACAATGGCAGTAGCAGGTAATTAACTTATTTATATGCCCTAAATTAATATCTACACCCATATAATAATCAAAAATACACTTCGAGTAAAAACTATATTACCGCCTAGGCCGCACCTAGGGCGCTTAGGCACTAGGCGAAGGCCAACCGCCCCGCTTACGCCTACCGCTTTTTTCAACCTTGATGAGGGCGTTCAACCAGGCTTTGCTCGCTAAACAAGCCTGGAGATTACTGGACAGACCGGGCAGCTATTGTGCGCGTTTGATCAAGGCGAGATACTACCCCTCAGGCCAGCTTTTGGACACAGTGTTCCCGGGCACTGGCTCAGAAGTTTGGAAAGGAATCTTGCATGGTCTTGAGCTGATTAAAAAGGGTGTCATTTGGCGTGTCGGTAACGGTACGAAGATCCGCACTTGGCATGACCCATGGCTCCCCCGACCTTACTCCTTCCGCCCAATCACCCTGAAGGGATATTGCCGCTTCAACAGGGTTTCAGATTTCCTGGATGGCAACGGTGCATGGCGGCAGGATCGGCTCGGCGAGTTCTTCTGGCCTATGGATGTCGACCAGATACTAAAGATACGTACATCGCCTCGCCAGAGGGACGACTTTCTGTCCTGGTATCCTGAGAAGAGTGGTTGCTTTACTGTGAGAAGTGCATACAAATTGGCCACGCACGATCAGAATGTTGCAGCGGCCAATGGTGCGTCCAGCAGCGCCCCTGAGGGGAACCGTTCAGCTTGGAACCTCGTCTGGAAGGCTGCGGTTCCTCAAAAAATGAAGATACACGCATGGAGATGCATTACAGGGACGCTGGCGACTCAAAGATGCAAGGTTTATAGACATATATCGATAAGGTCTACCTGTCAGCTCTGTGGGTTGAGGAGGAAGACTCATTTCATGCTTTGATCGTTTGTACTCATGCGAGAATTTTATGGACTAACATGAGGCGCCGTTGGCCGATTCCGGGTGATGATCTTCTTATATTTGATGGGAAGGAATGGTTTGCCTCCCTCTTGGCAAAATGCACGGTCCAGGTCCAGGATATGCTCATCATGTTGATCTGGAGGATCTGGCATCTACGCAATGAGCTGACACATGGGAAAGAAGTTCTACCAGTGCCGGCCACGGTCGAATATCTGG
The DNA here is from genome assembly GCA_021605205.1 of Aegilops longissima. Taxonomy (NCBI): domain Eukaryota; kingdom Viridiplantae; phylum Streptophyta; class Magnoliopsida; order Poales; family Poaceae; genus Aegilops; species Aegilops longissima. The sequence continues at coordinate 595,121,234 of CM038676.1, read as the reverse complement.
ACAACTACTACAAGTCAATCTCGATCGCTGGGAGCTGCTCAACGGAGGAAATTATCAAGGGCAAGATACCACTTTCGGCTGTTCCGGTTCCTTGTCGTAGTGACAAGCCACCCGAAGCCCCCTGGCCGGCGCCGTGCCAGGGAAGACTGGCGCTGTCCGTCGACGGCTCATTCCTCAAGGACGACGGCTCAGCTGCTATCGGCATGGTACTCAGAAATGAGAAGGGAGAGGTCCTCATGGCGGCCTATCGTTTCATCTTCTATTGCAATGACCCGCTTGAGGCAGAACTACATGCGATAATGCAGGGCTTGGCCCTTGCAATTCATCATTCTCATCTCCCGGTGGTGGTGCAAACGGACTCCTCGGAAGCGCTATCATGTCTGACTAATGGCGCACTTCTTCGCTCGGCTTTCGGACAGATTGTCTTGGAGATCAAGGACCTGTTAGGTAGTAGGGAGTTTTTTCCTCAAAAGATTTCTAGATTTCAGAATAGAGTTGCTGATCAATTGGCTAAGTATAGTCGCACCGAGCGTGCCACTGCTGTTTGGCTAGGCTTGGTTCCACCTTGTATCGAGGACTTATGGCCTCGTGACTGTAATTCTTTACCCATGCAAAACTCCCTTTACCCTCGCAAAAAAAAGTGTCAAAGGCAAGGAGCTTGTTTCCAATGTAGCACACGGCCGGTCACCTTTCTAATCCGTGTTTGTTTGGACTTTGGACTCTTTTTACACGGGGTACTTTGGATCGACTTAGGCGTGCTGCGCCTTTGATGCCCTGTTGAACAAAACAAATCGTCGCAAAGGTGTCGAACAGTAGGTGTCGGTGATCTAGGACGCTGGCGATCGAAGACGACGTGCGAGCCCACATAGAGGGAAACCGGGAAAGGAATCGTCCCACCCCAAAACCAATCGGCGGCTTTTCCTCGATCCGATCAAGCACTACAAGCATGCACGATAGGATGATCCCCTATCTAGGATCATGTTTGCGATGGTAGTGGGCTAGTGGCTATATCCATTGTTAGGTCATTAGCACAAATGCCCGTGCGTTGCGACGGGGCATACATAGTCTATTGCACAATATCAATTTTGGGTGACATATCTTTAGGATACATATTCTATTGTTCAATATCTACAGTGTATATCACATATCTTTTTAAATATCACGTGCATCAGGCGACAATGTCAACCTTTTTTTACTATTGAATTACTCTATCCTCCACACTACATATATGTCTCTTTGTGTTATGCGTCATCTTAGAACGACTCTCTTTCTCTACCGGGCGATCTTCCGATGACTCTGTAAAGAGGTTGATGTTAGCTGGGGTTGCTCATCTTGATTGGATATTGAATGATGGACGTTGCCTCATGTTGTAAGAAATGTTTAAATTTGCATTATTCCATTTTTCTATTTGTCCGAGGGTGGTTGGTAAATGTGTCTACCTGGTAGAAACCTCAAAAAACCGTATGAGTATTGTAGGAGTACCAAGGAACGTCTACAATAGCTTAATGAGATAGCTTATTAAGCCACTATCGAATATGTACAAAATAAAATTTGACAAACATTTTAATGGGTATATTTCCAACAATGCACTGACCCTTTAGAAATGCAAATATTTCCTCAAACCTGGTGTAGAGTATGCAAAGTTCATATATTAAAAAGTGGGTTTCTACGTAAATTCTCATACATATAACTTAAACATTCCTGTAATGACGTGCATGAAGAAAACATACAATAGAGCGGGAAAACACTGAGGAAAAATTAGATAGCAAAGAGATAGTTTCCCAAACTATGATTTTAGGCATGGAATAATATTATCGTTCATCAGATAAAAGAACAATTCATATGATAATAAAAATCACAATAATTGGCCAAATCTACAAGTATTTTGATGTTGAACAGATTTTCAATCATTAATAGTCATATTCAACAGCACACTTGTCCAGTTTAGTTTAGTTTTGTCCTTCCAGCCGAAGAAACTATTTTTCGCTCGAGATTAGGCCCAGCATCGGCCCATGTGCGTGATAGAGCCTACGGCCCCCTTTGTTTGAGCTACAGATTCTTGAGAATCGGCTCTGGCTTGGATTGTGAGAATCAGCTGCAGATGCAGATTCTCAGAATCAGAAGCGGGCTGTTTGTTTGCCCTGCTTTATGAAAATCAGAAGCGATTTGAAATGTCTGCAACACCCCTGGCACTATCCAGCGCAGGTTGGTGCAGATTGGTGTCGATCTGGGAGGAAGAACGGGGAAGCCCACAGGGAGACGAGGGAGGAAGTGCAGATTGGTGTCGATCTGGGAGGGGCGACGCAGACGGACCTGGACACTGGCGGGGGCTGTGCTGGTGGAGCTCGAGGGATGCGGGGACGAGAGAGCTTGCTGGAGGTCGGGGTGGAGCCGCTCGAATCCATCCCCTTCACCGCCGACCGGAGATTGGGGGCGGCGCAGGCAGAGATTGGGGGCGGCGCAGGCAGAGATTCGGGGAGGCGACCTAGGTGGATCTAGGGGACGGCGGTGCAGTGGAGCTCGTGGCCGAAATACGGGGAGGAGTGGAGGCGCTGGAGGAAATCCCCTCTCTCTCTCTGATCGGGTGGGTGAGAAAGAGCGAGGTGAGGAGGACCTGTCGCCGGAGGAAATTGGGCTGGGGCAGTGGCATTTCTAGGGTAATAACGGGCAGAACTTGGTCCCTTCCTAAACCTGGGTAAGTGGCAGCTCGGGAATCTCGGGAATCAGCAAATTCGCAGCTTCCGGCTAGCGCGTCTACGTAGTTCAGTTTTTAGAATCGATTCTTGAAAGCTAAGGTAGAAATCTGATTGTTTGTTTGAGATTCTGATTTTGGATGGGCTAGAATCCGAGAATCTGTAGCTAAAGCCCAAACAAAGGCCACCTACATAAGCTTGTTAGTACATATATCAAGAGGCAAACTCGCTTTTTTAGCACAGAAGAGAGCTAGCAGAATTGGCAACAGGCCTTGTCTGTCCGCAGATCAGGCCCATGTGCGGGATAGAGGGTCCAGACCCCTAAAGAACAATCAGTTTGTTTGTACGTATTAAGTAGAGGGTAACTCTATTTTCCATCACTACTGAGAGCTAGCTCAACTGTCCTTGATCCTTGTAACAAGGGCGGAGCTCTGGTGTTCGACTCCAATCGGGCCCTAATGGAGAAACAATATATATATATATGGGCAAGTGCATCGAGGGAACGAGCACCTGGCTTTATTTTTTTAAGGAAGATTTTCTGTCGATGAACCGTAATCTTCCATAACGGGCATCGTTGTAGCATACCGATTTTTTTTATCGGTCTCGAGGGCGGAAGGGGGAAATCGCTGGGTTGCGGGAGGTGGGATCGAGGACGAAAATTAACCGTCTCTGGTGGGACAAAAATTAATCGGCGGAGACTACCAACTGCTCCATTAATAGTAGAGATATGATGACCCCAACGAATGAGAAAAAACAACGATGCCCTAATGGAGAAACAATATATATATATATGGGCAAGTGCATCGAGGGAACGAGCACCTGGCTTTATTTTTTTAAGGAAGATTTTCTGTCGATGAACCGTAATCTTCCATAACGGGCATCGTTGTAGCATACCGATTTTTTTTATCGGTCTCGAGGGCGGAAGGGGGAAATCGCTGGGTTGCGGGAGGTGGGATCGAGGACGAAAATTAACCGTCTCTGGTGGGACAAAAATTAATCGGCGGAGACTACCAACTGCTCCATTAATAGTAGAGATATGATGACCCCAACGAATGAGAAAAAACAACTAATAAAGACAAGCCTCTGCGACAGATTCCCTGATCTCTACATGCAGTGCACCTTGCGAAAAAATAGCATCCATGCAGCAATCTCTACTCCTAATGGACGAATTGGTTGAATAGTCCTCCCCACTTTCAACCGGTTTATTTTCAACCGGTTTTTCTTCGTCCCACCTCCCACCAGCCCCTCCCACCGGTTTTTCTCTTTTCTCGTCTGATCGGCAATACCCAACGTATTTATGGTAATCTCTACTCCTAATGGACGAATTGGTTGAATAGTCCCCCCACTTTCAACCGGTTTATTTTCAACCGGTTTTTCTTCGTCCTACCTCCCACTAGCCCCTCCCACCGGTTTTTCTCTTTTCTCGTCTGACCGGCAATACCCAACGTATTTATGGTAATCAATCATAATTAATCCACGTATAGTAATAAATCAATCCAAGTATGGTAAGGTCATAACTCAGGAAATTTTGAATATGGTAATTATATGGTAATAAATTTAAATTACCCCAAAGGCTATCAATCCGGTATGGTAAGGCCATAACTCGAAATATCGAATATGGTAATAAATTTAAATTACCACCAGGTATGGTAAGGCTATCCACGCATAGTAATAAATCATATAGTAATAAATCATAATTAATCCACGATAGTAATAAATCAATCTAGGTATGGTAAGGTCATAACTCAGGAAATTTTGAATATGGTAATTATATGGTAATAAATTTAAATTACCCCAAAGGCTATCAATCCGGTATGGTAAGGCCATAACTGGAAATATCAAATATGGTAATAAATTTAAATTACCACCAGGTATGGTAAGGCTATCGATCCGGTATGGCACGCCTCACCGATCATCTATCACAATCTCCATTTCACGCACGCACCAAAGAACCCACCCGCACCAACGCAGCTCCTCTCGATCCTCGAGTAAACGCCGCCGTCGTGCGATCTTCCCGACACAGACGTCGTCGCCGCCTCCTTCCCACCCACGGCGCCCCCACGTCCATGGTGACGGCGCTCGCGCCCTACATCGACCCTCCGCCTCATATAGGTTGGTCGTTGATGGAGTGGGATGTGCCGCTGCGGTTTGGGGAGGCGCAATCACGATCTAGTTGGGATCTCGGTGTGGAATCGTTCTCTGCGATGAAGGATGGCGCCTCCCCGGCAAATGGGATCGAAGGAAGGGGCTCTACGTCGTGAATGTCGGCGAGGCAGCGGCAAGGCGCAGCATGGGTGTTAAATCCCATGAAATAGGCGGCCACGAGGGCGGATCCGAGGCCACCCCAACCGCCGGTGGCCCTTCCTCCCATCGATCATCGCCCCATTCTCTCTCCTCTAAATCTTTGTCGCCCCGCCGATTTCGCCGACGCCATCCGGCTCTCGATCGACCACCACCAAAGACGGTGCAGACGAGGCGCAACCGCAGACGCCGCCGCTGCCATCCTCATCCACCTCCTCCACCATCCTTCCCAGCCGCCGTCGGGGCACCCGCCATCCGCGCTCTAGCCCACCCGCTCCCTCCTATCCCTCCCCACCCGCCAGCCCCGTGATCCATCGCACGGATGGCGGTACTACAAACGACCTCCTCCCCAGCGGATCCGCCTCCTCCGATGGAGATCCATCCCGGCACCGCCTTATTCTCATGCGTGCACGCCTATATCAACGCCTCATTCCACCTCACCGAGCCTTTACCTTCCCACTCGCTTCAGATCCACATCACTTTGCAAGGTATGTGCTTGATTGTTCCGAACTGGATCGATGGATTGTGCAAGGTACTTTGGGTGTCGTCATTGACGGCAATTGTCACGCCATGCTACCATCGGAGGGGTCCCTCATCGATGATTAGGGTCTTCCGAACTGCACGAGCTCCATTGAGAAGGATGTTTTTAATTCTGGTTTTGCCTACATGCTTTCTTTGCCTGTATCTACTTAGCTAATGTCTTCTTATAGATAGTAGCTGCTGAAGTGGTGATCAAAGTTGTTCACTATAAGGAAACAACCATGATAACAAAAGTGTATATTCCCTGACCTTTGACCTGAAGTACTTTTTCACTAGAAACTTGCAACAGCCAGGCATTGAAATTAGCAACAGCTTCAGACGCATTGAACTAATTTGCAGCAACACGCACTGAACTAAGTTAGGTTATGCTCATCGTTCCAACATGCTTAGTGATAACCACCTAGCAAGCTGATCAAACATGAAAAAATTGAAGTGCTACTGCTAATCATACTATTCTGAATGTGAAAATCTATTTAATTGGCTCTTCTCTAATTGTACACTTGCATAAATCTCAGATCTTGCAAATTACAGTATAACCATAAAAGTCATGCTTTGACTCCTATAGGGCCTTTTGCACTTTAATATGACTAATAGTTTGCCTTAATATCACAGATTGTATTACTACCTTTCTAAGTGAATGACATTCAAGAAGGTCATTAAATAAAACCAAGAAATCCTTCGGTATTGGAGTGTAGGAAAGTTGAGACTATAAAACCAAAAGGTTATATTTACGTTTATTAGAGAAGGTTCTTTACTTTTTATAGGAAAACACAAAATGTTGCGATGTAGAGTCTAGGTGGTGGACCTCCTTGATCCACTTGGTGGATGAGGGCGACTCGGTCCTGGCACCCATAGTGCCAGTGATCCAAAATCATAGGGCCTGGATATAGCTCTAGCAGACGATGCGGCTTATGACGAGCTTGGTCGTCTCGAGCATGGAGATAGGCGAGTTGTAGACCAAGAGCTGGTACAGAGATAGGCGAGTTGTAGACAAGAGCTGGTGGACAGCAAGAAACGCATGCACACCAAAGAACAAATCTGAGTCACATGCCTACTTCTATTGGTTTCTACAAAGAGCGGCTAGCTTAGATCTTAGACCAGTCGTCAGTGTCGAGGTCGCCAAGGTGATCTTACAAGACCGCCGTGGAGATTTCTCATGATTTTATGTAGGCAAGCGCAAGCGGTGGTGGTGATTGGCTGGGTGGTGTCGCTGCCTTGGGAAGAGACGAAGTGATGGTAAAAGTAAGCAGGATCCGATGATTCTTCCGTGGGGATAGCCAAAGTCAAGATGTCGACTACAGACTCGCCGCAGACTTGCAAGTGAACCTGGATGCGGCGAGCCTGATTTGTGGATCGATGGCGGGTCTTGACTTTGTTAGGCTGGGATTGGATGGTTGCGGAGGGTGGTGTGCTTGGTTGGGTTCCCATGGAAGAATGTGGCCTCCTCGTGGATCTGGTCATGCCCATCCTAGAGAAAATTGTGTCCCTAGCTCCCTCGAGGAGCAAGGACGGTCTGTGCAGCAGGGGGTAGGGGTAGATGTGGGGAGGGATGTCATGGCTGCTCGAGGTCATCATGATGAAACCCTTGACGCCCCATCTTTATCAATGGAAGTGGAAGAGCACGAAGTCAAGATTGGATAGGAGTTTGAGTTCTTTTGGCACCGATCGGTTCCCCACTTTAGAGATGTATTTTTTTTTTTTGCGTGCGAGCAAACAGTGGGTTGATTCTAAAGGGATAGGCACTTTTCAATGAAGTGCATGACGGACCAAAAATATAACCTCATTTTATTCGCTTGATAGATATCGTATTATTCGTTGTTGTTCGTTCGTGAAATTTCCTAACATTTGATTGTTGTGTTTCTAATTAGAGCACCCCATAATCACCCAATATGAGGGGATGATAAATGAAAGATACTGATTATAAATTTTGAAGAGCCCGTGGCAACGCACGGGCGTTATACTAGTGCAAGGTAATGAATGGCTTCATCACTTCAAAGACGATAACCTGTCGGCTGAAGCTATCCACTTCCTTGATCTCTGGAACGAGGATCGGCTCTTGCAAGTGCTTCCGCATAGGACAGACTCCCTGACTTGGAGATGGACGTCGAGTGGAAATTTCAGCACGACCCAAACTATGCCATCTACTCGTTCGCTGCTTGCATCCAGCCTCCTTTTGCAAAGTTGGCCTCGAAATCCGATGCTCCTCCAAACTGCCAATCTTCTGTTTGGTTGGCTACTCAGGGCCGCTTTCTGACTGTTGATAACCTAACAAAGCATGCATGGCCTCACAATCCAGTCTGCACCCTCTGTATGCAAGCTAAGAGGACTTGACTCATCCATTGCCTGCTTGCCCCTACCCCCAAGACTTGTGGAAAGACACTCCTGTCAAGTCGAACCTGAATGTTTCCTTCCTTCACGCAGGCGACAAGAATCTATTTGAGTGGTGGTTGTGCTCCTTCGTAAACATGAGTAAGGATTCGGCAAAATCTTGGTGTTCGGTCATTGCGCTCGCATGGTGGAGCCTATCGAAGGAGCGCAAGGAGAGGATTCACAAACACTGCTTGCCCCTACTAACTAAATAACTAGTACTATATTAACATGCATGAATTGCCAGTACACATTTACTAGTGTGGACAAACTAATAATTATGCGAAGGCTAATTATTAAGTGGATGCAAACCAACCTGTTGTTGAATGGTTAGAGGACGATGGATTCTATACAATCGAGTTCAATTACGATCGACGCATTATTTTCAGATTTAACTAATTGTGCGGGGCCAAAATTATTGAGTGAGTGAAAGGTACCATCGAAAGTTGATAGGGCGGAAATTTGAATAATATATCGCCGGCACGAAGGCCATGCGATTCATCTGAGTTATCATGAATCATCGGATCAGCGAGCAGAGCCCACTAATTATGAAGAGCCTAATTAGGAAGCCATAATATAGGAGTGATTTTTACTTAGTGTACTCTCAAAAACGTTCCGACGGACGGATTATTTGTATCGACGAAACGAACTGCAAATGGGCCTACCCGATAAAAAAAGGAACGACCACCACGCCATGCGCACACAGCAATTAAGACGAATCAGCAAATTAAAGACTTCAATCAATTCAGCAAAACACGCGCGGGGTTAGCTAAGGCTGGTCATAGTGGGGAGTAACTTAGACTAGAATACGTATACGTTATTAGGCTTATGTTATTACCTCTATAGTGGTAATAATATATATGTAGTGCCACGCATCACTTTATTTATTACTTCATGTACTCATTTAAGTTGGAGCCGCTAGATGATGGTAACATATTATGTTACTTTATTTGTCTCTCTCCTCATTAACTACTTGACACATCATCATTTTTGCTTATGTGGCATCTATGTTACTACTTATGTTATTCCCACTATGACCAGCCTAACAACAGAGATCGGACGGCGGGCGTAAATCCGACGAGTCCAACGAAATAAACGGAGCCGAAAAGAAAGCGAGAGGTAGAACCGCCTGACGCGTGAGATCTGCGGTTTCATTTTGCCTCCGTTGGCATGGACGTCGCTCGCGTTGCGCCGTCGAGGAGGCGGAAGAAGACGAGGGCAGCAGCCCCCGCCGCCGCCGCCGCCACCGCCACGCTGCCTGAAGACGTGGTCATCGAGATCCTCGTGCGCGTGGCCGATGCCGCCGCCCTCTTCCGTTGCGCCGTGGCGTGCAAGCCATGGCTGGGCCTCGTGGCTGACCGCGACTTCCTCCGCCGCCGCTGGCCGGACGGCCCGGGCCCGCCCTCTCTCATCGGCTTCTTCGCTCAGCAGCGGCGCCACACGTCACGGGTCGTCCCCACGGATCCTCTTGCCGGCCCCCGCTCGCCTGCGTTCGTACCTGCGCCGCGATCGCCGCTCGGCACCAACCGCCGCTCCCTCGGCTCCTTCGTCTCCGGCGCCACGGCCTCCTTGGACTTGGACGGCGCCGGCATGCTTGACGACGCGGTGCCGCTCACGTCGCGCCAGGGCCTCCTCCTCGTGCGCCTCGCCCCGCGCGGCGTCGCACCGGCCGTCGGCACAAGCCAGACCCTCTTCCACCTGGCGGTCTGCGACCTGCTTGCCGGCACGTGCGACGCGCTACCCCCGCTGGAATGCAACGCCTCCTCCAGCATCAACAACTGCGCCATTCTAACCGACGCGGACCGGAGCGCGTACAAACGACGGCGGTCGCCGTCGCCGGTCCGCTCATCCCTGTTCAAGGTGCTGGTCATCGTCTTCGACCCCGATACGTCCTACTACTACCTCCGCACTTTCTCGTCCACCAAGTCGGCCTGGAGCGAGCCGACGCCGTGCTTCAGCAAGACGGCGCTCAGGATCACAGACGGCAGCGCCGCCGTGTGCCGCGGCGTGGCACACTGGTTCGCTTGCGACAGTTGGGAGACCTGCCGCACGCTCGGTGTGAGCACCGGCACTGGCCGTCCGTCATCGACAGAGGTTTATATTCCACAGAGCCGCTACGACTTCGGCCTTTACATCACACCATGGCTCGGCGCCGCCATGGACGGCACACTCTCCTTGTTTCACCTGCACGGTGGATGCCGTTCGCTGCATGTTTGGACACGCCATGGACGGCACAATGTGAACTGGTCCCACAGTAAGGAGATCGAGCTAAGACCGCCGGAGCAGAAGGCGATTTGCGAGGACGTGCAATGCCTGTGCGCAGACCAGGGGAGCGGCATGCTGCTCGTCATGGATCGCCTCGAGCGCGTGTACATTGTCGATCTCCAAACTGGAGGGGTGGACGAGGTAACGGAGCAATTTCAGAGACTCGAACTGCAGACTGTCGTGCCCTTTGAGATGGATTGGCAGACTTTCTTCTTCTCTCGTCTGGAGGGCCACAAAGGTACGTAAACTATGAGAATTCTATATGGGTATTTCTTTTTTCTCGTGTGCTATTTGTAAGTTTCTTGGAATGAAAGTAAAGTGGATTTGATATATAGAAGAAGAAAATAAGAAGAAGAAGGGGGGAAGCAACGCTGAGCCGAAGACAGAGATGATGTGCCGGCGCTCTCGACGACGCCTTCTCTAGGTCTGCCTAGGCCCTGCCATGCACTTGCCGACATCCTCTTGGCGCAATAGGTGGTGGTACGTTGGTATGTATTGTTCTCGGGTCTTGGTCATGTTGTAGAGGTCTTCGATGTTGGTTGTGACGCAGCTTGATTGCTCTGCGGTTTGCCTCATTGCCATTGGCATGAGACTGGTCTAGGTGATGCTTGTCTCGTAGTACATGTGGGGTGTGTGGCTACTAATCCTAGTAATTAGAGTTGTAACGGCCGAAAATATTGTGACCGGCTTCTTTGCCGCTTTTTCTATAATGCAATGATTAGCATGTTTATGTGTATTCTACAAAAAAAAGCCGGGACGTCATGGTGGAGGCAGGGAAGAAGGTTGGCTGGGTAGGGGGCACAACATCGCCACTAGAGGAGAGGGAACTCTGACTGGTTACTATTTGACTTGAACTTGTTAAATTGTAACTTAATGATATTTGTAAGCCATGTCCAGTCATGTAAGAATCTTAAACTCTTAATAGTCAGCAACAAAGTTGTAGTACACTTATAATTCTTGTTGACATCAAAACCGCCTCCTCAACTCATGCAGCCACCGCCTCCTAAAGAAGAAGAAAAAGCTAGGGTTCCTCTGCATCCCTCCAGCGCCGCCAATGGTATGCCTCATCTTCGGTGGACGTAGAGCCATGGAGGCGGGATGGGCCATGGCCCTTGCCGGTGGCCGGTGACAGGAATCTGAGTTATTTACCTAAAACCACCACACTTGGGGCTAGGGTAACAGGTCAGTACCAGATTTGAGCCAGGTCACAAAAAACCACCAACTTGTGCCTAATGACTAACGAAGAGCACTGATTGTCTGATAAGCTCACGGAAACAGTGAAACTGACAAGTTGGGCCCACCTTCCAGGCTGACGTGGCGTGCTTGTGTGGACAATATGTTGAGTCGGACGAGGGTCCCACCTGTAACTGACTCAAGTGTTTATCTTTTTTTCCATTTTCCTTTTCTCCTGGGCATTTTCCTCCTGGACATTTCAACAAACAGGTAACGTCGTGTACCGACATCCGTGCACTGCACACCACCAGCGCCGCCGCCCTTGTTAGCCGGGCGGTCACCCGAGACCTGGCCTCACTCGTGCTCATGGCGCCTGCCGGAGGCCCTAGCCGTGCTCGTGCTCATGGCGCCGCCCATTGGCCTTGGCGCGCCGTGCTCGCGTGCACCATGGAGGAGCGCCATGGCGCGCCCGTGCTCGCGGTGACAGCCAATGGCCCTGGTCGGGGGTGCTCCGTGGTGGAGCGAGCTGGTCACGCCCGTGCTCGCGGTGCGGCCCTTGCCACGCGCGCCGTCAAGGAGCGCCATGGCCACCGCCACGCTCGCGGCGGTACCCGGTGGTGGCTTCCCAGACCGAAGCGTGCCGACGACCTTTGGACCCAGAGAGGTGCTCGGCATCCAGACGCCTCCCAGCACGCGCGGCCGCGCCTTCGACTCTGAAGCAGGTGAAGCCCTCCGCGTGGCGGCGCGACCCTGGACGGCTAGCCGCAGCGGCTCGGCAGTGGTCTGGGTGGCAGGGCGGACAAGAGCTGGAGGTGTGGCTGGGGTTGGATCCCGCCCGGGGCAGTGGCTTGTGGCGGCGGGTTGTAGGTGGCTGGGGCGGCGGACGGTAGGTCGCTAGGGCGGCGGGGAGGCTCTCTGGTGGTGGCGTGGCTCGCCGGGGTAAGGCTCCGGCGGCGGCACTGGATATGGCTGGGGTGGTGGGGAAGAAGGTGCTTGGGGGAGAGAGAGAGAGGCCGACAGGTGGGCCTTTGGCCACCTCAGCAAATTTATCCATGTAGGCATGCCACATCGGCCCGACAGGTGGGTCCCATATGTCGGTTTCGCTGTTTTCGCGGCCAAATCAGCCCGTCAGTGCTCCACGTTACGTATTAGGCTCAGAACCGGTGGTTTTTTGTGACCTGGCTCAAATCTGGTACTGACCTGTTACCTTAGCCCCAAGTGTGGTGCTTTTGGGTAAATAACTCCAGGAATCTTGCTCCATTTTTTGGTGTTTTTATGTCATTTAGGGTTTTGTTCTGTTCAGAAAGACGAGGCGACGGCAGCTCTCTGAAGATAGAATGAGGTTCTCCCTGCCTAGCTCTGCTTCAGTGATGCATCTAGCGTTGTCGAAGGGCGTGTGGAGGTGTCTTTGGCGGTTCTCATGGAATTCGGTCGATGTTGGTCTTCGATGTATCTGCTTAGATCCAGTCTTTGTTTGTCTTCATATGTGTGTCTACAGGTTGGATTATTTCGATGTATACTTCTCTTCATCAACTGTTGTTGTTCTGGTGCGTCGATCCTCTGGAGCATTAACATGACAACTTCCTGATTGTCTACTACGACAAGTTTGATCCAGCTCCTGTGAGTGTCTGTAGTCGCCGCTACTCGCTAGATGGTCTACGAATAAGAATGTAATATTTATTATTTTTGTGTTCTTTCTATTGACATGGCACGATGACTAGATCAAAGTTTTCTCTAAAAGAAATAGTTGTTGACATCGGTTTGCACTCAGAGTACAATTGCTAGGACGCTGGCATCCGAACACGAGGCAATCCGTACACGAGCTGGATAAGGAAACTGTTGGAAACGATTGTTTTGGCAATGCTTCACGATGTATTGATCGGTGCAAAGCGCACGTATATATGGAGTACAAAGTGGGCCACAACCTCAACTATACAAAGACTAGGAGGTGGGCCAGACTATACAATAGACATGTACAAACCATATATTCAACACCTCCCACCCCCGCAGCAGATCGAGCGCGCGAAGACGCAAAGACTGGACCTGAACTCCTCGAAAACAGAAGTAGGCAGTCCCTTCATCATGACGTCGGCGAACTACTGCGCCGTCGGGACGTGGAGGACCCGGATGCGCCCGAGAGCCACCTGCTCACGAATGAAGTGTATATGGAGCTCAATATGCTTCGTTCGACGATGATGGACCGGGTTGGCGGAGAGGTAAACGGCGGAGACGTTGTCGTAGTAGACGAGCGTAGCCTTGTGAACATCACAAAGCAACTCCTGAAGCAGCTGACGGAGCCAAGAGCATTCAGCAACGGCGTTAGCCACTGCTCGATACTCAGCCTCGGCACTCGAGCGGGAGACGGTGAGCTGTCGCTTGAAGACCAAGAGATCGGGACGGCCCAAGGTAGACACAAGACCGAGGTGGAGCGCCGTGTGTCCGGACAGCCAGCCCAGTCCGCATCAGAGTAGGCGACGAGGTCGGTGGAGGTGGAGGCCGTCAGCGTAAGTCCCAAGGACTGGGTGCCGCGTATATATCGGAGGATACGCTTCACCAGAGTCCAGTGAGAGTCGCGCGGAGCGTGCATGTGAAGACAGACCTGCTGAACGGCATACTGCAAGTCGGGGCGCGTCAGGGTCAGGTACTGCAGGGCGCCCACAATGGAGCGGTAGAAGGCCGCATCAGAGGCAGGCGAACCCTCCAAAGCGGAGACCTTGGCCTTGGTGTCGACTGGCGTGGGAGCGGGCTTGCAGTTAAGCATGCCAGTTCGGTCAAGAAGCTCATGGGCATAGCGCTGCTGATGCAGGAAGAACCCATCTGGCGTCGAACCACCTCAATGCCAAGAAAATAATGCAGAGGACCCAAATCCAAATCCTTCAGGGCAAACTCATCACGAAGACGAGCAGTGAGCCACTGGAGGAGCGCGACAATGGATGCCGTCAGAATGATGTCGTCGACGTATAGCAGCAAGTAGGCCGTGTCAGCTCCGTGATGATACACGAAGAGGGACGACGGAGCGAAGTCGATGTAAACCGGCGTCTGCAGGAAGGCGGCGATGCGCCGGTACCAGGCTCGGGTGCTCGCTTCAACCCATAGAGCGAACGGGAGAGCAAGCACACATGATCTGGATGCGTGGCGTCGACGAAGCCGGTGGGCTGCTCACAGAACACCTGCTCAGCCAGGTGGCCGTGCAAGAAGGCGTTGGACACGTCCAACTGATGCACAGGCCATGCTCGGGACACGGCTAGCTGGAGCACGGCGCGGATCGTGCCCGGTTTAACAACCGGGGCAAATGTCGGTGAAGTCCATGCCCGCGTGTTGCCGAAAACCCCGAACCACCCAGCGAGCTTTATAGCGCTCGAGAGTGCCATCCGGACGAGTCTTGTGCCGAAAGACCCACTTGCCCGTGATGATGTTGGCACGGGGCGGCCGAGGGACGAGCTGCCAGGTACGGTTCCGCTGGAGCGCATCGAACTCTTCCTGCATCGCAGCGAGCCAATGAGGATCCCGGCGGCGGCTCGGAGCCGACGATGGGAGAGGAGACGGCTCGAGGCGGAAGCAGCGAAGATACTCATCGCTGGGGTACCGCGTGCTCGGGCGAAGGTGCCAGCCCAGAGCGAGTCATCGGGCGGGCAGCGGGTCCGGGGAGGCGGGCGAGGACGAAGACGAGACCGCCTCGATGTGACCGCCATGGGCGAGGCCTCAGCGGACGAGGCCGCGGTGTGGCGGCGGCGAGGCCGCCGGGCGTGGCGGCGACGAGGCTGCCGGCATGGCGGAGGCAGCCGGCGAGGTGGCGGATGAGCCGCCGCAGGGTCGAGGCCGGGACGCCGGGGCGTCGCGGGCGTCGGCGAGGTGCAGCCCTAGGGCAGCCAAACGGGAGAGACTCGACCCGCGGGCGCTGGGGCACCTCAAAGCCGGAGGCGGCTCAAGAGAGGCACGTGGCGGCCATCACCGGAAGCGGGCAAGGCCGCATCATCCGAAGGTACCTGCTGAAACGGAAAAACCATCTCATCAAAGTAAACGTGTCGTGAAGTGATCACCCGATGAGAGATAGGATCATAGCAGCGGTAGCCTTTAGTGTTAGGAGGATAGCCGAGAAAGATGCAAGCCACAGACCTAGGTGCGAGCTTATGAGAAGCGGTGGAAGTGATGCTGGGGTAGCACAGGCAACCGAAGATGCGGAGCTCAGCATAGGAGGGTGGCGTGCCAAACAAGAGCTGATGAGGTGCGAAATTCCCGCGAGTGCGACAGAGACGAATGTTAATGAGTAGTGATGCGGTGGCAAGCGCGTCGGGCCAAAAACGTGGTGGCACGTTGGCGTGAAAGAGGAGGGTGCGAACGCAGTCATTGAGAGGCGAGCAGCGCGCTCAGCGCCGTTTTGTTGCGCGGTGTACGGGCAAGTGAGACGAAAGATCGTGGCGTGTGTGGCGAGAAGGTTGCGGATCGCAAGGTTATCGAACTCCTTCCCGTTGTCTGTTTGCAACGCATGAATGGGACGTCCAAACTGCGTGGAGACATAGGAGTAGAAGGCGGTGAGAGTGGCAACAGAGTCCGACTTTCGCCGCAACGGGAAGGTCCACATATAGTGCGAAAAATCATCAAGTATGACAAGATAAAAAAGATATCCCGTGTTACTTGCAACAGGAGAGGTCCAGACATCACTATGAATTAACTCAAACGGGTATGATGCGACATGCGAGGAATTGCTAAAAGGAAGACGGACATGTTTGCCGAGGCGACAAGCATGACAAGTGTGATCGTCGATCTTATTACACGTGAATGAAAAACTCCAAAGAATATGACGAAGGGTGGCGATGTTGGGATGACCGAGACGAGCGTGCCAAAGGTCCACTCCGGCAGAAAGCGCCATGGGTGCAGCAACGGATGAGGTAGGTGAGTGGACCGGGTAGAGCTCGTCGGGGCTGTCACATCGGTGGAGCACCATTCGGGTACGGGCATCCTTGACAGAAAAGCCAAACATGTCAAATTCAACGGTAACAGGATTTTCACGTGTAAGAGAACGAACGGAAACAAGATTTTTAATGATGTCAGGAGAAACAATCACATTAGAAAGATATAATGGCATGGAGTTAGAAGGAAAAACAGCATGGCCGACATGAGTAATGGGCATGGAAGAACCGTCACCCACGGTAATGCGAGCAGCGGTGTGAACGAGGTGAGCGGCAAGAAGGTTACCGGGGTTGGCGGCCATGTGAGCCGTGGCTCCAGTGTCCATATACCAGTCGCCACCGACAATGTACTGCTGCGGCATGGGGGCGGTGTGGAGAGCCGCTAGGAGCGCGGGATCCCAAGGCGCCGGCCGGAGGGCCGGGGCAGACGGCGCCGGCTGAGGCGGGGGCGCCACATACCCATAGCCCGAAGGGCCGTAGAGCGGCGCGGGCTGGTACGCCTGAGGGGCCGCGTACAGGGCCTGATGAGGGGCCGGGCGGGCGCCAAAGGAGCCGGGGACGGGGGCACGCGGTATAGGCATGGAGTACGCGTGCACAACCCCCGTCCAGGGGTTCTGGCTGGCCTGCCAGGGCGCCGGCGGCAGCGGGTGCTGCGGCTGGCGGGGCGCCCCGCCGTGGGCAGCTGGCTGCTGCTGCCCCGCCCGCGCCTGTGGCTGCTCGGTGGGGCGGAGGGGCTCTGGCGGCGCCGGTAGGGAAACCAGGCGGCGGCGGCACTGGAAGGGGCTCGGGCGGGCAGCGCGGGGGGCGGGCGGTGGGCGGCGCACCGCCCACGGTACCGGCGGTGAGGGCCGTGTAGGTGGCCCGGTGCGTGACATCCGCATCCGCCGCTCCTCCAGCTTCAGTACGCGACGATCTTGGGAAGGTCGGGTTGGTGATGAGGGGATGTTGGGCGGCGTTCGAAGTCATCGTTCAGCCGGGCGATGAGGGTGCTGAGGAGAAGCTCATCGGAGACCTTCTCGCCGAGGTCACAGAGCTCGTCAACAAGCTTCTTGAGGCGCATGCAATAATCGTCAACAGACGACTCAAGCTGCTGGCACCCAAAAAACTCGCCGTGCAAGAAGACCTTGCGTTGGAGCGCGTTGTTGGTGAAGAGGCCGTTGAGCTTGGTCCAAACGGTGTGAGCGTCATCGTCGGCGGAGACCACCGTGTGGAAGAGGTCCTTCGAGATGGTGGTGTAGAACCAACGGATGAAAGTGGCGTCGATGGTCGTCCACTCCTCATCGTCCTCCATGAAGCGGGAGTCCACGGAGCCATCGATGTGATCCCGGAGATTGTACTCATGGAACACGAGGGAGAAGTACGTCTTCCAGGCATAGTACGTGGAGGTGAGGTGGTCGAGGACGACGGGAACCCGGGCGAGAATGTTGAGGTCGCGGATGACGACGGGATCGGGACCTTCGAACGGGTTGGTGCGGCGGCTGCGGGAAGTACCGGTGGAACCGGGGGAGGCCATGGCGGAAAGGGGAGAGGGCGGCGTGGCTTGGAGGCGGCGCGGCAGGGAAGAGGGCGGCGCGGGCGGGCTGGCGGAAGCGCATGGCGGCGGCAAACCGAGGCGGCGGCGGCGCGAGGATCGCGCGCGGCGGCGGCACGAGGTGGCAGCGGCGATGGGATCGTGGCGGCGGCGGCGGCACTGGATGGGTTAGGATCGTAGGTATGATACCATGTTGGAAACGATTGTTTTGGCAATGCTTCACGATATATTGATTGGTGCAAAGCGCACGTATATATGAAATATAAAGTAAGTCACAACCTCAACTATACAAAGACTAGAAAGTGAGCCAGATTATACAATAGACATGTACAAACCATATATTCAACAGGGTGCCTGGCGCGTACGCCCTGAACCCAAATCCAACCCGCGGCTTTGCCTCCGATTGCATGGAGGTCGCTGGAGTCGCCCCCTGGAGGACGCAGAAGAAGACGAGGGCAGCCGCCGGCAACGCCACGCTCCCGGAGGACGTGGTCCTCGAGGTCCTCGTCCGCGTTGCCGACGTCGCCGCCCTCTTTCGCTGCGCCGTGGCGTGCAAGCGATGGCGGGGCCTGGTGTCCGACGCCGCCTTCCTCCGCCGCCGCTGGCCGGCGGACCCGCCCTCTCTCATCGGCTTCTTCGCCCGGCAGCGGCGCTACAGGGCGCGAGCACGGGCCGCCGCCTCCGTCCCGTCTCCGGCCGCCGGCGCCCGCCGCGGCCCGGCTCTCGTCCCGGCGCCGGGATGCCCACTCAGCCCCGCGCGCCGCTACCTGCACCCCTTCGTCTCGTGCGCCGCGGGGCTGCTGGACGACGCGGTGCCGCTCGCCTCGCGTGACGGCCTCCTCCTCGTGCGCCTCGCCGACGCGCCGGCCGGCCACGTCGACGCGGACGCCCGGCTAGCCGTGTGCAACCTGATCGCCGGCACGTGCGACGTGCTGCCCCCGCTGCGGTGCGACTTCGCCTTCCGCATCAACAGCTGCGCCGTCCAGACCTTCGCCGACGGCTGCTGCTCAGCCTTCTTCAGAGTGCTGGTCCTCGTCTTGGACAGTGACACACTGAGCTACACCCTCTGCGCCTTCTCGTCCACCGAGCCGAGCTGGAGCGCGCCGATAGAGTGCTTCAGCAGCGCGGAGATCGGCGTCGTGGACGGCGGCGGCGCCGTCGTGCACCGGGGCACCGCGCACTGGCTCGTCACCGACACGTCGAACAACATGCACACCCTCGAAGCGAGCGACGACGTCTTCTTGAACGAAACCCCGATTCCACCAGGAGGCGACCATGACTTCATTCTTCACCACACACCATGCCTCAACGTCGCCATTGACGGGGCACTGTCGCTGCTTCGCCTGTGCAAAGAGTGCCTCTGTCTAGAGGTCTGGGCACGTCCGGACGAGAAAAGTAGCGGCGATGGCGTCGCCGCAGAGTGGCTGCAAACGAAGGCGATCCGGCTAAAAAGGCCGACGGACAAGAACGAGATTGAGAAAGTACAGTGCTTGTGCCTGGACGAGAGAAGCGGCGCATTGTTCGTCGAGGACACCGACGAGCGCATGTACGCTGTCGATCTCGAGACCGGGGAGATGGATGAGGTGACCGACCAGTTTTGGAGGCTCAAATCGCAGACCGCGGTGCCCTTCGAGATGGATTGGCCGGCTTTCTTCGCGTCTCGCTTGGGCGGCCGGCAAAAGACGAAACCAAGTGTGAACCCCTGAGAATTCCTAGTGTTTGATTTGAACTTGACATTTGTAACTCACCACTGTTGTTCGTAAGGCATGATAAGCCGGGCAGTAAGAGCTACAGGAACCTTAAAATTCCTGACAATGAACAAAAAGACATTGATGGACACCATTTTGCAGTTTACAGTTGTGACCCTTCTTGACAACCTTTTGCACTCTCTCTCTCTCTCTCTCTCTCTCTCTCTCTCTCTTCATAAGATAGAAATATGCTTTCTTTTTTCCCTTGCGAAGTTTTGCCGAGGCATACATGCATGGATATAGATGGTTTCTTTCGCTCCAATGTGGTTTAGCTTAGGGGTTGATTTTCTATCCGGATCTACACCGGTACGAAATAAAGACGGATAGGGCGCTATTGATTAATGTTCCACCCTAAATAGCATTTTGAAAAATTGAACAAGTAACACAACATCATATTCAGATTCTACGCAATCAATTTCCATATGTAACATGTCAAAATTGAAGTTAGGATTTAAAAGATATGATTATTTTTAAAAAGCATTTTAATATGCCAAAAAAATGTTATTTTCTAGACGAATTGTGGGTATATTAACTGAAATATCAGGGAAAAGTGAAGTGTTTTCTGAACTCACATAAAATAGGACTATTGGTTGATTGACCGAAAGATCAGTGGGGTTTCCACAAAACTCGAATTGTTTTTCTAGACTCACTTAAAACAAGACCGCATATTGATTTCAAAAAACCACAGGGGGGTTTATGTAAAAAGCATGATGGACGGGTAGAGACGTTTCTTCCTTTATTAGTAGGTATATAGTTTGTTTGCTAAAAATGTAAGCATAGATTTGTACATAAAAAACATGAACATATACATCACCAAATCGATATCATTAAATTATTATTTTTCCGAGAAACTTTCAGTATATTCATGTTCAACCATGACAGTACAACGAATATAAAAAAAATAAAAATTATATCCAGATCCATAGACCAGTTAACGGCAACTTACAAGCATTGAAGCAAAGCCGAAAGCGCGCCACCGTCATCGCCCCTCCCTCGCCGAAGCCAGGAACACTTGTTGTAGTAGACAGTCAGGAAGTTGTGGTGCTAAGGCCCCATAGAACCAGCGCATCAGAACATCAACCACTGCCGATGAAGAGAAGCATAGATCTAAATAATCCAACCGCACCAGAACCTATCATTAGATTCATCATTGAACATATTTTATACCATACATATTCGTTATTGTGAATGTTCACATTGTTTTCTGTAAACTTGATCATACTATTTAAAAAGTTTAACTTCATAGAAAACTAATATGCATAGTACATAAAAAAGAGTGTATAACAATCTTAAACTTTTAAATGTGAGTGAGAAATTCGATGAGCAACAAATTTCACCGGCTGATTTAAAAAAAATCGGTCAGGCTGCGAGCCATCTGATTAAGTGATGTGAGCTGCCCGTTCCTCTATTCTAATTTTCTGCAATAATGCTCTTATTGTAAAACTTTCTCTTCTCTAACTTCCTGCAACAAGACCCCTATTGCATAAACTCGTCTTCTCTAATTTCTTGCAACAAGACCCTGTTGCAAAACCTTTTCTTCTCCAATTTCCTGGAACAAGACCCTTGTTGCAAAACCTCCTCTTCTCTAATTTTGTACAACAGAACTCATGTTGCGGAATCTCTTCTTCTCTAATTTTCGGCAACAAGACCCTTGTTACAAAACCTCCATTACAAACGAACTTAGCATCGATCTCTGGCCTCTTCTATGTATTCCTGCAACAAGCCCGTTGTTGAAAAAACTTACAACAACGCCGACGACTGCAACGGAGAGAGCACCCCGTGGTGGTTGATCTTTGCATAACGGGCTTGCTACATATACACGTTGTTGCAGCAGAGGAAGCACGCCGGTGGCCATCTCCGATGTGGTCGGGTTGCAGCGGTGTGCTTGTTTGAGAAGAGGTGGGGATGGGATCCGTGGAAAGATAGAGGCAGGGGATGGGGAGGACGTATCCGGTGCACCGGAGATTCTTGTGCTACCGGTGCACCAGAAGTGTAAAAAAGTTCAAAAAAATCCAAGAAAAAATTGATGTATTGAAAAAACATCAATCTATGTTGTCACAAAATTTTAAACTATAATTTGAAACACCGCTCGAGATATAAAAATGACAAATGTGACATCAATGTAATAATGGGCCAAATCTAGTGCCCAACTTGTGTTATGTTCTATTCAATGTCGAATTTGTCATTTTTATATATTGAGCTATGTTCCAAATTTTGATTTGAATTTTTATGACAACATACATTAATGTTATGTGAATGTCCTAACAAAAAAATTCAGAATTTTTTGAACATCTGAAAATATGCTAAGCGAGTCTGGTGCACCGGTAGCACAAGAAGCTACGGTGCACCAGATACGTTCTCAGGGGATGGGCGAAGGAAATATGCCCTAGAGGCAATAATAAAGTTATTATTTATTTCCTTATATCATGATAAATATTTATTATTCATGCTAGAATTGTATTAACCGGAAACATGATACACGTGTGAATACATAGACAAACAGAGTGTCACTAGTATGCCTCTACTTGACTAGCTCGTTGATCAAAGATGGTTATGTTTCCTAGCCATAGACAAACAGTTGTTATTTGATTAACGGGATCACATCATTAGGAGAATGATGTGATTGACTTGACCCATTCCATTAGCTTAGCACTTGATCGTTTAGTATGTTGCTATTGCTTTCTTCATGACTTATACATGTTCCTATGACTATGAGATTATGCAACTATCGTTTACCGGAGGAACACTTTGTGTGCTACCAAACGTCACATGATTATAAAGGTGCTCTACAGGTGTCTCCGGAGGTACTTGTTGGGTTGGCGTATTTCGAGATTAGGATCTGTCACTCCGGTTGTCGGAGAGGTATCTCTGGGCCCACTCGGTAATGCACATCACTATAAGCCTTGCAAGCATTGCAACTAACGAGTTAGTTGCAGGATGATGTATTACGGAACGAGTAAAGAGACTTGCCGGTAACGAGATTGAACTAGGTATTGAAATACCGACGATCGAATCTCGGGCAAGTAACATACCGATGACAAAGGAAACAACATATGTTGTTATGCGGTTTGACCGATAAAGATCTTCATAGAATATGTGGGAGCCAATATGAGCATCCAGGTTCCGCTATTGGTTATTAACCGGAGACGTGTCTCGGTCATGTCTACATAGTTCTCGAACCCATAGGGTCCGCACGCTTAAAGTTCGATGACGGTTATACTATGAGTTTATGTGTTTTATGTATCGAAGGTAGTTCGGAGTCCCGGATGTGATCATGGACATGACGAGGAGTCTTGAAATGGTCGAGACATAAAGATCGATATATTGGACGACTATATTTGGATACCGGAATGGTTTCGGGTGAGATCGGGATAATACCGGAGCACCGGGAGGTTATCGGAACCCCCGGGAGGTATATGGGCCTTAATGGGCTTTAGTGGAAAGGGGGAAAGGAGCAAGGAGGGCCCCCCAAGCCCAATCCGACTGGGAGGCGGGGGCCCCCTTCCTTCCTCCCTCCTTCCTCTTCCTTCCCTCTCCCTCTCCAAATAGGAAAAGGAGGAGTCCTACTCCCGGTGGGAGTAGGACTCCCCCCTTGGGCGCGCCTCCTCCCCTTAGCCGGCCTTTTCCTCCCCCCTTTATATATGGAGGATAGGGGCACCCCATAGACACAACAATTGATCTCTTGGATCTTTTAGCCTTGTGCGGTGCCCCTCTCCACCATAGTCCACCTCGATAATATCGTAGCGGTGCTTAGGCGAAGCCCTGCGTCGGTAGAACATCATCATCGTCACCATGTCGTCGTGCTGACGGAACTCTCCCTCAAAGCTCGCCTGGATCGGAGTTCGAGGGACGTCATCGAGTTGAACGTGTGCAGAACTCGGAGGTGCCGTGCGTTCGGTACTTGATCGGTCGGATCATGAAGACGTACGACTACATCAACCGCGTTGTGCTAACGCTTCCGCTTTCGGTCTACGAGGGTAAGTGGACGCACTCTCCCCTCTCATTGCTATGCATCACCATGATCATGTGTGTGCGTAGGAAATTTTTTGAAATTACTACGTTCCCCAACAATGGGAGGGTCAACGGGGGAACGTGTTGCTTTGTGTCGCTGTTGAGATAAGGATACAAAGGTGAGCGGTTGATGAGACCCACATGGGATGCGTGGCAAGTGGGGAAGGCGGGCGGTCGGGTGGGGTGGATGTGACTCTGTGTTTTCGATTCATTGTCAGCATACAGCAGTCGACAACAGCCCCCCTGCCCCCTCCCCCGCGTCGTCTCCTCTGAGGCGACTCGGGGGTTGCCCTAACCGCCGTAGCCGCCACCCCTCCCTCCCCTTTCCCTACCCTCCGCCGCCACCCGAGGTGCACTCCGGCTCACGCGCGCGACACCGATGAAGGTGGCGGCGGGGATCTGGCAGCTTCACCTGCGTGGAGGGCCTGGGCCGCCCCGGATCTGGCAAGGCGGCGGCGCCTGGGTGGCAGGCGCGCTCGCGGGTGTGGGTCATCGTCCTCGGCCGCGCGGGCGGCGAATCGACGGTGGACACGGTGTGTGGTCGGTGGGCTGCTCCGGTGGCCCTCTGACCTCATATCTGAAGGTTGCTTCTCGTCTTCCCTCTACCCCGCTCACAACATGTGCTAGCGCCCGTGCTTCTTCGCCGGTTTGTTGGTGGCTGGTTGTGGTGGTGTTTGCCGGGACCGGGAGAAATCCCTGGTTGATGTCTCCGACCACGGCGGTGGCCAGGCCCGCAGGCGCGGCTCCCCTTCTTGAAGGCACCGTCGAGATCCCCTTTACCCACCCCTTCCCCTCCGCTCCAAGGTTAAATCATGTAATCCCTTGTGGATTTGGCGGCGGCGGTGCTCGGCGTCGTAACCTCCCTGGGGGCGTCGTCTGGTTAGAAGGGTGTAGGTGTGTGGTGCTAGATTCGAGGTTTGTGATTGCAGCGGGGGTCCGTGTGACAACTTGGGTTCCAGCGATGCCAGGCTTGCCATTCTTTGTTTGGTGCTTGCTGGCCGACCACTGTTCGCCGGTGCTCGGCTCCCTTGAGCCTGGGTGGGAGAGGAAAGGGTTCCCCTTCCCGGCAACAGATCCATGGCAGCTCAGTGAGCACCAGGGCCATATCCCTCGCATCCTGTGCGTGCTCTGTTTCCCTGTTGTTCGCCGCAAGCTCGCTGCTTCTTCAGCTCCGATGTGTCGTTTCCTGCAGCTTACTCTCTTCTTGTTTGGACACCGGCGGTTTGTGCTTACATGCCCAGTGAGATATGCCCGTTGCTGCGACACGGATGCGTGCAAATGTTTTGTGTCTGCAACCCCAAGACCGTGCCTTTCCTTGTTCTAGGGTGAACTCATCCCTCGCTCGACGGTGCGGCGTCCTTCGAGCCAGGACGAGGGGGTAGGGTCCCTCTTCGGCGAGGGAGAAGGAAGGTGTGGTATCTTTCTGGTCCAGTGCAGGAGTTTTGGCGTGTTTGTGGCCAAGGCGGTCGGCAATGCCATTGTCGCTCATGTTTTCTTTGGCGACGGTGTTTCGAGCTTGAAGGGCGGTCCTTTCTTCAAGCGGTTCTTCATCTCTAACTAGTTTAGGTGCTGGTAGGTTGGGACTGTGTTGTAAGCTGTGTTCTTCAGCACCCATGTATCTTTGGGCCGCTCGTGTTTTATTTTCTTTGTAAGTGTCGTTGGGCTGGCACTTGTTGGCTGTAATACATGGCCGGTTGATGGCTTTGTTAATTCAAAGCCGGGCTCATCCTCGAGCCTTTGTTCTAAAAAAAGTTTTCAGCCCGATGAAACGAAGTGTTTCTTGACATCGATTTGCACATGTAGTACAACACAATTGCTAGGACGCTGGCATCCGAAGACGAGGCAATCCGTACACGAGCTCGAAAACAAAACAAAAGAAAACTAGGTAGACTTATCCAGAGCCGGAGGTGCCTGGCGCGCACGGTGGCCGTGTGCGACCTGATCGCCGGCACGTGCGACGAGCTGCCCCCGCTGCGATGCCGTTTCGGCTTCCGCATCAACAGCTGCGCCGTCGTGGCCTTCGCCGACGCCGGCCGCCGCTCGGCCTTCTTCAAGGTGCTGCTCCTCGTCTTCAACCGCGACACGTTCAACTACGACCTCTGCGCTTACTCGTCCACCGAGCCGGGCTGGCGCGCGCCGATAGTGTGCTTCAGCAGCGTCATGCTCGCCGCCGTGGACGGCGGCGCCGTAGTGCGCCGGGGCACGGTGCACTGGCTCGTCAGAGACCGGTGGAACGGGCTGTACACCCTCGAAATGAGCGACGGCGACGACGCCTCCTTGGTAGGAACCTCGATTCCACCACCAAGCGACCACCATGACCACACGGCATGCCTCGGCGTCGCCATTGACGGGGCACTGTCGCTGCTTCGCCTGTGCAAAGACTGCCTCCGGCTAGAGGTCTGGACACGTCGAGACGCGGAAAGGAGCGGCGATGCAGAGTGGCTGCAAACTAAGGCGATCGAGCTGAAATGGCCAGAGAAGAACAAGACTCACAAAGTAGAATGCTTGCGCCTGCACGAGAGAAGCGGCGCACTGTTCGTCGAGGATAACCACGAGCGCATGTACGCTGTCGATCTCGAGACCGGGGAGATGGATGAGGTGACAGGCCTGCTTTGGCATCTCCGGTCGCAGACGTCGGCGCCCTTCGACATGGACTGGCCGGCTTTCTTCGAGTTTCGCCTGGGGGGCACCAGACTGACTAAACCGACTGAGAAGCCATGAGAATTCCTATATTCCTAGTGTTTGATTTGAACTTCTCATTTGGAACTTTCTATTGTTGTTCGTCAAGGCATGACAAGCCAGGTAAGATCTTCAGGGACCTACGAGTCATTAACGATGAACCGAACAAAAAAAACTTGATGAACACCAGTTTGCAGTTTGCAGTTTAAAGTTGTGATTATTCTTGACATCCATTTGCATCTGTCGCCCTATCGTAGCTTTTTATTCTGTCCTTTTTCGTGAGGAACCCTACGGTGTTGATCGACGATACTCGGATATATACGTTTTCATCTCACAATTAGGATGAACTATTCTCACGCAACTATCCAGAGAATAGCCAATGTCTCCTAGCTCCGTCTGGTCCAAAAAGACCCCCAAAAGAAAAACAAGGGCACAACCGGTGGTTTCATGACAACCAGAGTGGTGCTATGCTGATTGCTGGATGGCACTGCTTGTGTTGCCTTGCCTGTGGTTATCATCTTGCGGCCTTGTAGGGCCCTGATGAATAAGCAACAAGTGCCAGCATAAACACGACCATCTGTTTGGCCCAATTTTGGAGACTCTCAAATCACACGTGGCGGTGCCCTTCGAGATTGATTGGCCGGCTTTCTTCGCGTCTCGCTTGGGGAGAAACAGACAGAACCGAGTGCGAACCCATGAGAATTCCTATACTCCTAGTGTTTGATTTGAGCTTGACATTTGTAGCTTACCACTGTTGTTCATGAAGGCATGACAAGAGTAAGAGCTATAGGAACCTTAAAATCCTTGACAATGGACAAAAAAACATGGACACCAGTTTGCAGTTTACAGTTGTGACTCTTCTTGACAACCTTCTGCAATTTGCACCCTTCGCTCTATCATAGCTCTTCTTCTTTTTTTCCTTTTATGCTAGGAACCCAACAGTGTTGATCGGGTATCGTATTCATATATCTATACCTTTTTATCTCACAGATTAGTTGGTGTGTGCTAGCTCCATCTCATCTAAAAGCCCGCCCCACCCCAAAAAAAAAAATACAAGGGCGGTTTATGCTGGATGCAACTGCTTGCCTTGACTGTGGTTATCCTCTTGCAGATCCTGATGAATAAGCAACAAGTGTCAGCATAAACATGACCATCTGTTTGAGAAAGGGGTCTACGAACTAGGGCTGAAGTTGGACGAGGAATTCAAATACCCAGTACCATATGAGCATTGAATTAATGGATGTCATTTTATACAACAGCTATGTAAATATTGTCTAAAAAACTGTAGGTATCAAGGACCACCTAATCACACCTAGATACCAGAATACACGTACCAATTATAAAAAAATGCCCCAAGGCTACTACATTATATAGCAAGATAAACCACTATGCAATGCTGATACATCAGCAAGAAAATGAACTTCTGCAAATAAGAGAGAATTTAGCAAGGAAATAGCATTGTACGAGTGTGGAAAAGCATAAAAGGAAATCTGAATAGCACACTGAACTTACAATCTTACTGTCAGATTGAAGTTGCTGAATTGGGAAATGATGCTTAGGAGTAGTCACAACAAAAATGTGCAACATCCTGGATTCCGCCACGTCTGCTGTACCATTCTTCTCATTCAAGTCTGGTGCTAGTTTCTGTCAAATGAATAAAAAATTAGCAAAGCTAGCGGCAGATTGACCAGCCATGCAATTATACGGTGTTGACTGATAACATTAGAAGGCACAACATAGCCAGAAGATTTCATTTAATGGAATGGACGGAAGAATTCTCAACAAGGAAAATATATTTTTGCTAGATTTATTATGTACTTCCTCCGGTCCTTTTTACTCCGAATATAAGATTTGTCTGAAGTCAAACTTTGTAAAGTTTGACCATATTTGTATGCAAAAATATCAACATCTACAATAATAAAGTATAACATAAGAATTAAATTCACGACGCACCTAATGATATTGATTTCGTATTGTGAATGTGGATATTTTTTTCAATAAAGTTGGTCAAACTTTCTGAAGTTTGATTTCAGACAAATCTATATGCGAAATAAAAAGGACCAGAGGGAGTATAGCATTTATTTGCAATTCCATTTGGTTCAAGAATGAACTGAACCATCAGTACATAACTACAAACATCTCACATAGTATTCAACAATGTCAGTCAGAAATAACAATATCGAACCTGCATGTTCTCATTTCATTACAACGGAAAACATCTCACCTACATATGTCTTTTCTCAGAGAATGAACCACATTTCTAATGTTCAACGGCAAATTTTGAAATCAGATACATTCTTCGAAGCAATATTGGTTGGGCTAAAAGATTTAATAATCTCACAATATTACCGGTGAAGTTGAATGAACTATAGGAGATTAGGAGACGGTGCAGAGTAGCAGCTTGAGGAGTTGCAATTACTTTTCCAAGTTGCAGTCCTCTAACGTACTGGTGTTAGTGTAGGAATCAACTAAGAGTATTTCATTTATGCATACAGTAAAGATGAAATAGCAGCAAGGAGGTATTAGTAAAATTGTATGCCTAAGTCACAGCATCCAAGCTCAAGCAAGTAATGATGTACTACCTCGGAGGTAGTATTAGTAAAGCAATATGCATAAGTACCACAATCTTTGTCAACTCGATGCGATAATCAATGCTCAAGCAAGCAAAGAGGTATTAGTAAGAATGTGTGCCTAAGCACCATAAATGTTTGTTAACTTACAGCAGTGAACAAAGCTCAAGCTGACTTTTCCGAGCCTGCTACCTCCTGTCATGGAAGTGCTTGAAGAGAGGAGTTGTCCCCTGCATGAAAGAGAATGTGTGAAAATCATGAGTTGTTCACCATAACTAAAAGATTAGAACAAGTACCAACTAAATATGGTATAGCTAACTATTTCGTGCTAACCTGTTCGACATTCTTGATCTATTCTTCCATGCAACTAAACCATCCAGCGGTTGGAGAACTTCAAAGCAGTGTTTGGTTTACTTTAACTTGGTGTAAACATCTCCCATGAAAATGCAAAGAGATATTGGGTTTTCATGGTCATATGGTGTGCATCATGTGAAAGTTCATAGACGTGATGTGGATTTGAGGAGTGAATGATGCATGAACTCATAACCCAACTCAGAGGTTGCTTTCCTTGCATGCTTTTCTGATATGCCAACATGATGATTCAGCTTTGTTGCATGAGAAATAACAGGGCCAGTAAGTAGTTTTCGTACTGCACAATAACTTGTCAAGGAGGAATGCCGAGTGCTGGTGCCACACCAGATCTTACTAACTCGGTATTAACAAATCTTGTATCCTTTATCTTAAGGCTATTGTCAATGAAGACAACTAGGACGAATTGGTCAGATCCAGTGCTGTCCACGTGTAACAAGCTAAACAGCTTGTGAGATCCACCTCTGTTTCCCTGATATCGTGTATCTAGAAAAACATTGCTTTCACTGCCCTTCTCATTTCTTCCACTCCACATGATAGTGTTCATCCTAAGTTCCTGTCCAACCACATGGATGGGAAGTGGAGTTCCGTAGTACTGAGAAGCAGCACCAATAGAAATATTCCGCACATCAGCATAAGTTTCATGATTTTTCTCTTCTTCCAACGTAAACAGCCCAATTTCTTCAAGGTCGCTACTTCCATCCCTTTGTTCTGAATAGCAGCTATCTTCAGTATTCTGTTCTGGACCATTTCCTGCCAAAATTTCTTGAGAGTCTCTTCTTGGTTCCATCAAACCGTCAGATCTTTTATACATTCCTACAAGTGCATTTGCGACATATACATCAGAGATCAAACCCATCTTTATAATAGAAGCATGCACTTGTCTCCCTAAATCAATAGCACATAGGTCAGCACATCCACGCAAAATTCTTGCAAAGGTAACACGGTTTGCACGCAATCCACTGTGCTGCATTTTGGAGAAAAGATTAAGAGCTTCATCACCACATCTGTTCTGAATATAACCCAACATTAGCATTGCATATGAATTTATGCTCCAACTTCTCATGCTATGGAAAAAACTACAAGCACTGGCAATGCATCCACACTTGACATAAAGTTCTATGATAGCATTTCCAACAATGGCATCCATGTATTCAGAACCAATCTTTACAAGATAGCCATGAACCTGTTCACCAGCCTCCTTTGCTCCTATATCGGCGCATGCACTGAGAACAGTTGAACAAGTGAAATGATCAGGACGCAGACCAGAACGATATTCACTGCAGAAGAGCAGAAGAGCTTTCTCTGGCAGGAAATTCCAGCAATACCCTGAGAGCATCGCATTAGTTAAAACTAGATTTCTCGGAAAAGGTGTGTGGGAGAAAAGCTCAGCAGCACACTTTATATGATGGCATTTTGCATACATGTTCACTAGGGAAGCACTAACAAAGTCAGCAACCAATATCCCAACTTTAAGAGCCAGAGCGTGAATCTGCTCTCCCTTATCCATGTCTTCAAGTCCTGTGCATGAATTTATGATAGTAGCAACACAGTGCTGATCTAATAGTGCTCCAGAATTTCTTAACCCTCTAAAATAACAAAATGCTTTTTCAAATTGGAGGTTCTTGACACAGCCTGCCATGACTGCAGCCCATGATACAACATCTCGTGACTCTGAAGTTCTGAAGATTGCTTCGGCGTGCATCAGCGATCCTATTTCAGAGTATACCGATATAAGAGCATTACATACATTAATATAACTGAAGCATCCAGATTTCAATGTATAAGCATGTAGTTGCTGAACTTCCTCTTTGATATGACAGACATCTAGAACGGTGACCAGATCCCCTTCCCTTAAACTGAGGCCTGAAGAAAGAAGATGTTCAACTAGCTTCACTGCTTCATCCTGGCAACCATTTGAGTGATAGCCTGATATAGCTAAAGAATACAAAGATGCATCACGCCTTCTAGCTGCAGCAACAAGCTGTTCAATGTACTGAGTATCACCTACCCTCCCGGCTGACTTAACCAGCTCAGACAGAACATAACAATCTCTTCCCAGCCCCACTTTAAGTGCATAAACATGAACATTCCTACAAAGCTCAATCATTCCAAGAAAAGTAGCAACGCCAGCAGCTAGCCTCAATGTTACCACATCCATTGCAATGCCAACTCTATGCATATCCCTGCAAAGCTCAGCAGCCTCCACAACACAGCTATTCTCAATAAAACCTGAAATCATTGCATTCCAAGCAACTGAGCTCTTCACCGGAATTTCACTGAAGAACCTAAAAGAGCAGCCTACATTGCCACATTTCGCATACATATCGACGAATCCAACCTCCACAAACCTATCAGCACCCAATCCAGACTTGATCACCAATCCATGTACCATGAGCCCCAGCTCCATGACACCAGACCTGGCACATGCATTCAGCGTCGCCGAGATGACAAACCGGTTTGGCTTCACCTCAGAGGACAACAGCCCCTTGAACACCCCGATGGCATCAACCCAGAGGCCCCGGCTGGCGTGCGCGGAAATGACGGTGCACCAGGACGCGACGTCCCTGTGAGGCATTTCGTCGAACAGGTGGCGGCAGGCCGCCAGGGAGCCGCCCTTGGCGTAGGTGTCCATCAGGACGTTGGAGACGAGTGTGTCGGGGGCAAACCCGCGCTTGAGGACGTGCCCGTGGACGGCGCCGGCGCCGGCGGCGAGCGCGTCGAGCGCGCAGCGCCGCAGGAGGCGCACGTAGAGGCGCGCCTCGGAGGACGGCAAGAGGAGCTCGATGGGTCCCACGATGGCCAGCACGGCCGAGACGGTGCCATTCGCCCCGCCGCCCCGCGCAACGGAGCCGGTGGCGGCCGCGGCGGCGGCGGCGGCGGAGGAGGAGAGGAGCCTAGATGGGATCGGCTTGGAGGAGAACGCGGAGTGGAGGAGTAGAATGGGGAGAGACCGTAACATAAGCGAGTTGGCGGGTGGGTCACCGGGGATGGGCGACGGCGGCGGCGGCGGCGGCGGTGGAGAAGGACGGGATCTCCACGCGCATAGTCGCCGGCAAAATGGGCTTGGAGGCGATGGCCCAGATTGCTAAGGGCGTGTTTGGTTCCTTGGCTCGCACCTGGCTCACACGGCATGCAATTTTTAGCCTGTATGGTATCCTGTGTGGCGTCCTCAGCCTGGGGCGATCGATGCAAACAGTGGCCTCTCAACCAGGCTGAGAGGAACGCAGGATTCAGTCGTTTCCGCGTGCAGGCCCAACTGGTGTAAATTGGCTGCACCCGCAATGCAGGCGTGGGTAGCGATTCCCTCACGATCGTGGGGGTCAGAGCGTTCCTCACCTCTCGCCCTCACTTTTTTCGTTCCCGCTCGAGCTCTCACCTCGCCTCTCGTCGCCGTCCCCAAATCGCGACGGAGTTGGTGAATCCCCATCAATCTCCTCCCCGACGCGACCCCACCGTCCGCCATCGAACTCCCATGCCAGCGCCACGTTAACGGTCGTTGCTCTGTCGAGATCCAGACCCCATCGGCCGGCGGCGGCGGCGGGGTGGGTGGCGGGAGTCCGCACTAACGCCTCCTTCCGGCGTCCCTTGCTCGGCGGATCTACCATCCCATCGATCGGGCGGTGTGGATGGGGCCGAGGCCCAGTCACGACTGGAGGTGCCAACTTGTTCGTCCATTGTCCTTCCAAAATGGATCAGCAGCCGCGCCAATGTCAACCACGTTCGTTCAACTTTTTCTTGCAAGGTCTTGTGAATTGCTCATGGATAGCGCATGTGCTTCGTCGTTGATACATATTTTGTTTCAGATCTTGTATTTCGTATTCCTAATCTTCCAATCTGTGCCTTGTTTTTTCTGTGAATGTTGACGAACAAGAAAGTGTTCAGTTACTCACAAGGATAGCCTGAGAATTTAATGTCGACTGGTGCTAACCTTTTCATCGGTTGTTTGTTAGCATCTGCAATCGATGTACTAATTGCTAGCTGGTCGTCTTATTTGGTTGTGAATTGCCCTTTAAAAGTCATCTACTAGTCATTGTGTCTACTTTGCAATTTGAGACCGAAACAGTGGTTTAATTCATGGAATTAAGGTCTAATACAACTTGTTTTTTGGTTCAGATTTCTTTTACTTGTTTGAGGAATTTCTGATAAATAAAACTAAAACTTGATTTTTTGGTTCAAAATTTCTAATGCAACCCACCAAACAACATCTGTCGTATACAACACCTCTCGTGCAGCGATATCCTACAGTCCACCAAACATACATCTCAATTCAACTTTGCATCAGCTCAACCAGGCCAAGCTCAGCCAGGATCCTTCATGCGATGCAGGCTGGAGCTACCCAGGCAACCAAACACGCCCTAAGAGAGTGATGGGCTCCTCCAGCCACTGGCTGTAAGAACTGTTGGAGGTTCTCCTGACCGTCTGATCAATGTTTGGAGGGCCTGGATTGAAACGGATGAATCTGGTGAGAGTTTCACTGAAGAGGGAAAAAAGGACCTTGAACGATCTTACTACTAGTTTACTGTAGTAACTGAATAAAAAAATGATTAGAATGATCTACAAAGTCAAAGCTCTTTTTTTTCATCCCCGCTATCTGTCCTGATCCTCTCCTTTGGCGGAAAATGTGGTTGTCCAAACTATTTGTAATGTTATCTCTAGTACATGGGCCCAACAAAAAAGCCATCCCACGTATCTTTTACTTTTTCTGTCGGACCCTTCCCTTCTCGCTCGATTTCGCGCCATAGCGGGACATTTCTCGCTGAAGCTCTCTCCTTTAAAACCGAATGACGCCAACCTCACCTTCGTCATTGACGCATTTTATTTATTTTATTTTATTTTGTATTTCATTTTATCTATCTACCACTATAAGATTTAACCTTTGCAAATAACCGCCAAGGGGATTGACAACTCTCTTGTTTGCATTGGGTGTAAGTATTAGTTTTTGTCCGTGTAGGTGCTGCTAACGAGGTTCTGTATGGTTTTCCTACTGAATAATTTTGGTTCTTAACTGAGGAAAATACTTATCTTATTGTACTGCATCTTCTCTCCTCTTCAAGAAAATCCCAACGCAGCTCCCAAGTGGCAATCCACCACGCCTCCATGGCCCTAAGGCCACAGGAGATGAAGCAGACCGGCGTCAGCGGGAGGCAGAAGAAACCCTAGCGGCGGCTGCGTAGGCGCGCTCTTTCCTGGTGGTTGGCTAAGAGCACATCGCCACCGTGTCCGTTATTAACTCTCGAAGCAACTAAGCAATGCATATAACCTTCTATCCTAACTAAAAAATTATACAACTTGATGGAAAAAATGTGAATAGTTCGCTCATGCAATTTGTTGCAAGTACACTCTATCGAAATGCAATTTGTCACATTTTCTAAAGTAGGAAAATTATTCCGCTCAGACAGACATAACTAAACAGAAAAAACCCAACTCCCATCCAGATCCAGATCCACATCCACATGTGCCGCGTAATATAAGTAGGAGGCCTATATGTGTCCACATAACTTTTGACAGGACAAGTATACATTTTACATAATCTAACGTCAATAATAGATTCAACTAAACTGCTATACCACAACACAATACACTCCAAGTAACCTATTGCTAATCCTAGTGAATTTCCCCATGCGTTCCAACAAGCATATATATTTTAGTAACGCAACATTAATTGTCTCTCACATACATATTCAAGATATTCTTGCACACCAGGCTACCTTGGCGACTTCTTTTTTTTCAGTTTATCACTCTCCTTTTATTTCTTTGTTTTTTCTTCCAACAAACAATGTTTCTCAGAGTGATATGTGAATGGATATATCGACAACCATAATAAAATATCAAGAGCTAAAAAATCTTTAATTAAAGAATTTAAGAATGTATCCATGATGCATTTGACATTGATCGCTTTCTATAAATGTTGCCTTTCCATAGATTTGGGATTTAAAGATTGATTAGAGATCACCGTGATTGATTCTTTCCCATAACAACATTACTAAATCTAGAAAATAAAAATCCAGTTAAGAATATCAGTGGGCTAAAACCAGTGAGGGGAAGTTTAATCGGAATGGAGGCGACACTACAAACTCACCAAGACGTATAGGTTTGTGCCGATTTTGATAGTATGCCGAGTAGAAACCAACCTATTGGTCATAGAAAAATGAAACCGTAAAAATATAAAAAAAGAACGGAAAAACTAACGCCCACACGTATGGGTGTTTGCACATCGCCCACACGCCTCCATCACCACTCATTTTGTCACGTATGAACAGATGACATCAGCAGAAATTTTTTTGGTTTTCGGCTTAAAATGTTTTATCTCCTAATTAAAAAAATGAATTAAAAATCCGTTTTCACCATTAAATTCGTCTCGACGAGATCTTCAAAACTAAAACCCATGTTCATATGTTTCGACGAATTTTTTTTCTCCCAAAGTTGCCATGATGTTTACGCTGTAGTTGCCATAGTGCTTAAACTAAAGTTGCCATGTAGCAATTTTAGTTTGTAGATCATGGCAATTTTAGTTTTCGATGATGGCAATTTCAGTATTTTGACCATGAAAATATATTTTTGTATGAACCATGGCAATTTTAAGTGCATGTATCATGGCAATTTTAATTTATGATGCATGGCAAGTCTAGTTTCTTAATTTTCCGTTCTATAATATGTCAAAATTTACTTTTAAATATAGAAGAAAATAGCTAAACTTCTAAAGGTTCAAAAGGTTACTCGGCCAAGTTCAACAACTTTTAAAACAAAATGCCTGGTCAGCTAAACTTCTAGCACCTCCAAATCACACCTAAGTAGATCAATAACCATAGGCTTTCCCCACCAGCAAAAACAGAATGCACAGCGGGCCTGCTCAAGGGAGACTGGAACGACGTTGCTGCAGAGCTAGCTAGGTGGGCGCGACGTGAGTAGTAAGCTTGTAAGCTTAGAACCCTCCTCGTAGAGGAGTAGTAGATGTGGCATGCTTAGGCCACGATGTAAACCTTCATGTGGATTTGGGTTCTTCACCCATCCCTTCTTTATAATATAATACGCACACTCGTGCGTATTCAAGAAGAAAAAAAAAAGAGGCCTGGTCAGTCAAACTTGTAGCAGCTGACACCTAATTAGATCAAAAAATGGCGCACAGCGAAAAAGTGAGAAAAATCAGATGAATCACACAGCACAGAAATGGTGATCTCCACCTAGTAAACTCCTATTGGTGCTCGGTGTCAGTAGGCCTCGAACATTCCTCCTCACTGACCTGATCACTACGCCTCATGCACTGATATTTCCGTGCCCAATACGGCAACAGGTGTACAACAATTTACAAAGAAAAAATGTATTGTTTTTTCTCTATTTCCAGACAATAAATATGCTATGAACGACAAATCATGGACATCCCAGCTTCATATCCATGTAATTCTAGCCAGATAACTCTGTTCCTTGCTCATGTACTAGAAGGCGATCAACAAATTTTTACTAGAGAAGAAAAGAGAAGAGAAGAACGGTGAAACAAAAAGAAAAAAGATGTATGGAGAACCATCTAATACAATGGCCAATGGCGGATCAGTAGTTCTTATCTTATTGGTTTAGCAGATCAAGGGTCTGCAGCAGCACGGGCCTGAACCTGTTGCAGTCAAGCCTGACATTCTGCTTGTCCATGAAGGTCTCCTTGATGAACTCGAACCCCTTGTGGAAAGCCAGCGGGTTCTTGAAGATCTCATGGTCCAGCGGGTACTGGTCGGTGAGGCTGCTCTCGTGCACGGCGATGCTGTACTGCTTGTACCGCAGGCCCATCTGCTCCGCCGGGTCGCCGAAATCGATCCGGCACACGCCTTCTATGCCGCCCCACGGCACGATCTGGATCAACGTGGCGTTGTGCGGCAGGAACACACAGTTTGTGAGCCCGGCGCCATGGACACCCATCATCACATCCACAGAGTTCACCACCTTGGAGAACTGGGAGAGGTCGGAGCTCACGTTGGCTTCCTCGACCACGACCTCGAAACCCAGCCCCTCGGCCATTGCGATGATCTCCGGGAGGTTGAGGAACATTCTTGTTCTCTGCCTTGAGATGATGAGCAGCCTCGGCTTGGCCTTGGGGATCTCGCCGAGCGCAGACACGGCCTCCCTAGGCAACTCATACGTCCTGCGCATGAATCTGTTGAAATCCACCATGGTGTAGTTGTGAGGAGCCTTGGAGGGGTCAATGGTGAACTCCATGTAAGCATGAAGGCCAACAATGGCATGCTTGGCGCAATGCACGTCAGTGTCTTTGTTGAAATCTATCAAGGGGTAGTTGGATAGCTTCTTAAACACCACATGGTACTTCCTTGTCCACCAAATAGCCATATCTGTGATGAGGAACTGGACCTCGCCATTGAACTCGCTTGCCGTCGTGAAGAGGGGGACGAGCGCGTCGGTGAAGTCGTGGAACAGATTTCCGGTGTATCCAGTCAGAGCAAAGACCACGACAGGCACATTGTGGTACTTGGTGCACTCAGGTGCCACCTTGCTTGATTTCACCGTCAGCTCTGTAACCTTGCTGAGGCAGAGCTCATCACCTTTACGAGGGTAGGGCTTAAGTTTCCATAGCTCGTTTCTCTTTGAGCTGGCAGGTTCCATGTACATCACCGAACTCGCATTCGGGTGAATCCTGATGTTGCCCCGCATCTCGCAGACATTAGCTCTGAAGTTTGAGAAATCACAAAGTGGTTTGCTCTCCCATTCCGCGTCATTCCAATCTGCAAGATGCATGAAGTATATAACTGAATCAGAGGAAATAGAAAGAGTTGGACATATGCATATGACATTATCTCATTGCGGATGTGATCTTTTCACATGAACATATGAATCAATAGAACAGTGTTCTATGAACTACTCTAGGAACAAAACCACCAGATTCAGATGAACATATGATGAATTTGATCTCATGGCATATGTTTTCATTTTGTACTACCTTGTTGCTGAGATCCGTCGCCTTTGCCGGCGACCATTTCAAGCTTACTTTCTGTTTCTGGTTTGCTACCTGCAGACACATCAGTAGAGTCAAGTCAGCACACCCACCAGAAGAGCAAGCAAGTACCATCACAGTCATTAATTAACAATTCTCAAATCAAACACCTAATTACCAACAGCTAGACCAAGAAACATGAGAAGTACTGTCAATCATCATCTACCTTGCTGCTGCTTGGCATTGTTGTCGCTGTCCTCGGCGTCACGGATGGTATAGTTAGAGACGGTTGGGAGGGTCACCTTGCGATGCCCTTTCTTGTTCTCCCCTTCACCTCCACTACTGCCTAAAAGATGGTAAAGTTGACACAAAAAGCAGGAAGTTGAGCATCGTTTCAGGGAGGCCAAACCCGTTGCAATCTGGAGCCCGTGGATGGGATCGCAAGGCAACAAGCTCGGTGGGCATCGGACAAAGAAATTATTGAGGGATTCGAGGGCAACCGCTCACCTAACAGCCGGGGTTCAGGCCCCTTTTTGGCGCTCTGCTGAGGATCACGGACGGTGTGCGCCCTCTCCTCCGAGTCTTTGGTGGTCGCTGTCGCCGAGGGACATCTCAGTCGAGAAATTCCAAGGTAAAATAGTACTGCTAGGCTAACTAATTGAGGCTAGGCCCCAGGAATTGATTTGAAGGTGGTAATTGGCTCGAACCTTTGGTGTTGGCTTCGGCGTCCTCGAAGTCGTCCAGCACTTTGGGGTCCTGGGCGGCGGCGGATCTCTGGTCGGCGGTGGCGTCGGTGGCCTGGCGGATCAGGAGCGAGCGCGGCGCGTCGTCCACCGACAGCCGGCCGTTCACTGCGAATGGGGGCAAGCGGGCGGTCCGGTCAGTTACCATCTTACCAGCGAGCGAATGATTCCTTGCTTTGCTGCAAGAAGGGGATAAAGAATCGAAGGAGGAAAGAAAGGAAGGAAGGAAGAAAGAATCGGGGGATGAGTGCGGCGTGCGTACGGTTGAAGAGCAGGGCGTCGGGCTTGGAGAGGACGACGAAGGTGAGGGTGACGAGGAAGAAGCCGATGACGAGCACGAGCAGGCGCAGCCGCCGCGACTCCTGCCGCAGGCTCCGCACCAGCTTCGCCCGCTCCACCGCCTTCATCGCCGCCGCTCGATCCCTCCTTCCCCCTCCTCCTCCGCCTCCTCCTCTTCCTCGCTCCTGGCTGGCGAGCTAGATGCGGGGCAGCGGAAGAGGAAGGCGGGCGCCCCTCCTCCGGCCCAGATCCGGCGGTGGAGCTGGCCGGATGCGTGGAGCTCGGTGGGGACGGAGGGAATGAACGGGCAGGCACAGTGGGGAGGGGAGGTGTGAGTTAGGCTGCTCGTGCTCGTGCTCTGCTCTGCTCTGCTCTTGTGTTGCCGGGTGTGTGTGTGTGTGTGTGTAGGGTGGGGGTGTGGGTGTGGACGAGGGGAAGGAGCGCAGACCGCCGCTTTTGGTTTGGATCGGCAGCTTTCCTTTCCCGGGCCTGGTGGCCCTTATCATTCCCGCATGTCCCTCCCTTCTTTCCAGCCACCCGGCTTTCCTCGTCTCACAAAATAAATAAAATCACTACTAGAAAAACCACCGGCATACCATGGCACCACACCCTACACGTTGCGGTCACCAGACCAGGCCGACGGTGCAGATGGGTTGGCCT
The DNA here is from genome assembly GCA_021605205.1 of Aegilops longissima. Taxonomy (NCBI): domain Eukaryota; kingdom Viridiplantae; phylum Streptophyta; class Magnoliopsida; order Poales; family Poaceae; genus Aegilops; species Aegilops longissima. The sequence continues at coordinate 595,081,460 of CM038676.1, read as the reverse complement.
CCGCAAGGAGGAGGCTTCCCTGTCACTCCTGTTAGCATCCATCTGCCGACGGGTCGACGGACGCCGCTCTGCGTCTGGCCGCGTGCCGGCCTCATCAATCCCGTTCGCCTCTGGCGCGGTCCAAGCGGTGACGCTTGTCCGCCTGGTTGTTGTGGCTGCCGAGCAGATCCGATCTCAGCTCAGCTGGCCTCTTGGGTCTCCATTCGTTCGGCGCCGGTTGTCGGCTCGCCCCCGCCTCGTGCGCGCGTCCAATTCGTCGCCTCCGCCGATCACGCCGCGCGCTCTCTGGCCGGACGCGCGCCTCCGGTCCTGACTTTCCGATGTAGCTGGACTGCGGTGGAGCCAGCCGGTGCGTGTGCGGTGCAGCAAAATCCTCGTCGTGTTCGCACTTTGCCGTGCCTTTGGATTGGATCGTAGCACAACGGTTTATGTTGTTTTCTAGCACAAACTTTTCCCCGTTTTGGGAACGTGCTGCCTGTGGGTCAGTTTCTTCAGCTGGACGGACCGGACGGGAGGGAGCCTCTGAGTTCCGTTCTTGATAAGACCGTCGGTGATAAGCATGTCGATCTACTTTGGCTGCTGGCTCGGACCCCCATTGATTGATTGATCATCATCGGAACGTGCCACCCAAGTCCAAGTGTCCAAGCAACGCCATTCCACTTCTGCTGCTGTTCATTCCCTCACTCACTGTCCCCTTTTGGAAATTCTGGCCATTAGTTCGGCACGAATTGGTTGTTCCTTACCACGAAAAGGACCTGATGACCCGATGCGCCACGGGTGATGGACGCTGACATGTGTCCACACCGGTCAAATACGGGCTGGACAGCGACGGCAAGGTTATCTATCTCGCTGGTTGGTACAGGGCGGTGGTTAGTTAAACAACGGATCTAGTACTAGCTCACAGCTAGATCGCCTTTGCGCGTCGGTGGCTTGGCCGTTTGCGCCGGAGCAGCTGGGCCCGGCGCTGCGCCGCCGCCGCCGGCCGAAACTCCGACGAACGGCGGTGATCCGCGTCAACGGCGGGGCGCGCTTTTTGGTTGATCCTGTCTCGCATAGAGAATGGTAAAAACGGGAAACATCCTTGTGCGCGTGCGTGCATCGCGACTCGCCAGAGATTAAACAACAGCGACGCACGTGGGCCTCTTGGTTGCGTTAACGCCGGTGACGGGTTATTATAATCAACTAACCGAACAGAGGAGTAGTATCTTTCTTGTAGGAGCATCTGATGATAACCAATACGTAGTACATTTACCGAAACCAACGTAGATTAGTCCGAGCGTTTAAACATATTACTACACTGATCGCGTCGATCGGCGTATCAAGCAGCCGGGCACATGTGCATGTGCCCCGCAAAGAAGAAAGGGCCATGTACATGTGTGGCCACATGTGAGTGTACGAACTACTGCTCCACAGAGGAATATATGTGAAATTATAACTTGTTTCAAGCTGGGGTTGTTGTTGTAAATAATAAGTGTGATTCACAAATAAGTAGCGTCCTAGACATCGTCCCGCCACAATCAGCATCATTTGTGTGGGCGCATTAGTTGTACAACAGTGTACTGCTTTTATAATGATAACAGTACATTCCCTCGGATTCATAGATAAATGGCATTTAAGACAGAACTTTGAACAGATTTTTTTTGGAACTTTGAATGCTAATATCGGTTGAATATTCTGATTGGAAATTAAGAAAATCGTATAAATAATTTGTTTTCAAATTTATTTTGAGGAGATATATTATTTTGTTGGTTTTATACGTAGTTGAAAATAGTGATCAAGTTACATGTAAAAGCCATGAAAATATCTTAAATGTCACTTATTTATAAACCAGAAGGAGTATCCTTATACTAAAGAAAGGGTCGGAATGTTTGGTACGCCTCCAACACGTCATACAAGGAAGGAAATAATACGTAATAAATGCATGAAGATGAGTAATGCAAACCACAAATTAGAAGAAAATAAATAGTACTCCCTCCGTTTTTATTTACTTGCATATTAGGTTTGACTGAAGTCAAACATTGTACATTTTCACCAAGTTTATAGAAAAAATATAAACATTCACCATAATAAATCTATATGATATGAAACTACATTCAATAATGAATATAATGGTATTGATTTGTTATCGTATATGTTAATATTTTTGCTTATAAATTTTGTCAAAATTTACAAAGCTTGACTTTGACCAAAGCTAATACGCGGACTAAATAAAAACAGCGGGAGTACATATTTAATGAGTGATGACAATTAAGGAAATAATAAAGGTAGTCAATGATATTTATAACTATATAACTTGTTTTCTTCGTATGGTTTTGATTTTTAAAGGTGTAAGACGAAAATTACACATATTTAATGAGTGATGACAATTAAGGAAATAATAAAGGTAGTCAATGATATTTATTATATAACTTGTTTTCTTCTTATGGTTTTGATTTTTAAATAAGAAGAAAATGACACATATTTAATGAGTGATGATAAGTAGGGAAATAATAAAGGCGGCCAATGATATTATTAGGCTCCATGTAATGAGTATGAGGCATGTAATACTAATGTATAATATTATTTTCGTAATGCATTACTATCTTAGATTTCCTTATTATTTGTCATGCATGACACAAAATAGTAAAATATTTAATATAATTTGGTATCATGATATATCATATACTAGTACCACGCATACAATACTAGTGTATAATACTACTTTCGTAATGCATAGTATCATAGGTTAGTGTATTAGATTTCCTTATTAATTGCCGTGCATGACACAAAATAGTAAAACATTTAATATGATTTGGTATCATGGCATGATACCACATTCTCTCTCTCCTCATTTAATTGTGACACATCATCAAAAAAGTCTAGCTGGCATGCATGATACCGTTTATGATACTCTCATTACGACCACTCTTATATAACTTGTTTTCCCAACATGACTCCCACGTCGTAGCTACCGACGGCCTAAGGCACCAATAGTAGACAATGACCAGTACGACTGGCGATTCGAGCCTTGGTACCCTCTAGCTCGGTGGCACTGCTTTTTCCCTCGAGAAAATTTGCAATTGAACCAGCAAAAGAGGGGATTATCCGTTGGCTATTTTTTTCCTACATTTGTCCCTTAATGTTAGACACTTTTGCAGTTTAAATTGAACTGCAAAAACATCTTATATTAAGAGGTAATAACACCAGGAGTCCTGAAACTTGTCCAGGATGTGATGATCTAGTCCAAAACTTGAAAAAGCAAACTATTTCATTCCACAACTTGCATCTAATGTGCAGATTTGGTCCTCAGCCAATCAGACGCCGCCAACTGGAGCCAAGTCAGCAGAGCCGGCCAGCGCAACAATTTTTGCAATTACCCCCTGACCTTAGCACTAATCAATCCGCACTACACCACCTTAGTTTAAGTGCGTGGGTATATTCCTGGTATATCCTGCTCAGCCCACTCCACTCACTCACCTCTCTGCTTCCTCGCGAGGATCCCCTGCTCCAGCTCGCCGCCGCCGTCCAGCTCTGCCGCCATGGTGTCTTGAAGTGAAGGATCCAGCTCGTCGTCCGACGGCTACTCTGTCACAAGTGAGGTTAGCTCTAGTACATACATACTCACTGGCATTTAGCGTTAGGGCAAAAATGGGGAATTTTGCTGACAAGAATATGTTCTAGGATCTTGTTGCCACCATTTTCTGCTCTGAATGGAGAGGCCTTGCTCCAGATCTTGCAGCTAGATGTGAACACCATTGTGTCTGTGAGAAGTTTGTGTCCTTTGAAGCAGTTGACAGTGGAAGGAGGTATCTTGCTTGTGCACAAAAGGTGAGTAGATCTATAGTTCAATCCAAACTTGGAATTTGTCATCTTACTGATATGTATAAACTTAGAGTGTGACATCTAACTTTGGATGTTATCTGTTCTTATCTGTTTTCTGCAGAACTTTTTTTATGCTAAGAATTGATATTATGTTGTTCTACCATAGTGTTGTAACTATATTGAATGATTGACAGTGCAACTATTTTAGTTTCCAAGTTATGTTGTAAGAGTAGATCAATAATGCTGCAAGCTTTTTTACTGTTAATCTGAATTTTACCATGTAAGAGTAGATCATTTCACTGAAATTTCATTAGTTATCTGAATTTTACCATGTACCTGGAATTGTTTCTTTCTTAATTGGTAGGACATCCCTAAATGCAACTATGTTGAGTGGGTTGACCCTGAATGGACTACCACTCTGAAGATGAGTCTGGCTAGGATTTGGGGCATGTATGAACATGAGCAGAAGCTAAGGCTTTGGAAGAATGTAGTTAATGCTAAAGAAAATGTTAGGGTTGTGAGAGAGAAGGAAAAGATGGAAAAAGATCCGAGGTTTTTTAAACTAGATTTTGCTAAGATGGTGGCTGACAAGGAGCGGGCAATTACTGAATTGGGCAACACAAGGCTAGCTCTTTCTGACCTAAAGGAAGAGCTTGAGAAGAAGAGAATGTCTGATAAATCTTCCACTAGCATTCATCAGGTGATGAGGGCTAAGGCAGAGAAAGACAGGGATGAGATGAAGCAAGAGAGTGACAAAATGAAGCAAGAGAGTGACAAAATGAAGCAAGAGATGGACAAAATGAAGGAAGAGATGGACAAAGTGGTGTCACAGAGGGATGAGCTGAAGAAGGAGAAGAAGAAACTAGAGTACATGATTGGTGATTTATTTAGGCACAAGGAGGAGACCAAGAGCAAGATAAGGAGGGTGAAGGAGATCTTAGATGAATTTGAGTAATTTATTGTTGGTGTAATGCTGCCTTAAGTTGGATCTATTAATTAGTTGTACTCCTTTAGTCAACTTGGTTAATTTGTATGCCAGATTTATGTAATGCACTGAATATGTATGACTGCTTTTAGTTAACTAAAATTGTATGACTGCCCAAGTTATGTTGTTGCAAGGTGTTACTAGATAACTGGATTTTTGACAGTGTCAGTGCATTGAAGATAAAGTTAACCCTAAGATACAGTGAAACTGCATCTTTATGTTACTGAAGATTCAGTTAATTTAATCTTCAGTTAACTGAAGTTCCAATTAACTTCAAGAGCCAGTGAATTGCAAAATCAGATAGTTGAAGATTAAGTTAACTGAATTTGTGTCTGTTTGCATGTCCATTTAACTGAATTTGTAGTAAAATGCATTATGAGTTAACTAGAGATGAGTTAACTGAATTTGGTTTCAGTTAACTGATTTGTTGTGCACTGCATTCATACATAGATAAAACATCTACTCATACATTGACTCATACATAGATAGAATTCCATTGACATGCACCGCATTCATACATAGATAGAAAGATAGATCTACTAGCACAGAAACTTAACATCAGATTCATGGGTAGAGAATCCTAGTCCACCTCTGCCTAGTGACCTGAAAAGGATGGAAATTGGCCCTCCTCCTTGCCCAGTAGATGATATCATCATCACTAGGGTTTGAGCTAAGGGGGAATGCCTCCAGGAACTGCTCCATATCCTTGCGGTTGCGTGCTGCAAGGATCCTCTCTGCATGTTGCCTTCTCTCCCTCCTTCTTGCCTCTATGCGCCCAGCTCCCTTGGGCACTTCTTATTCTTCATCTACGACCTCTCCAGGATTCATGTCTCCTAGGGTTTTATCTGGCGGCTGGGGGGAGGAGAAGGGAGGGATTTGGGTTTGACTATTGTTTGTGCCAATGGGGTGTGCTTTTATATAGAAGTATTGGTGAGTGGTAGGTGAAGGAAATATTCCCTAGAGGCAATAATAAATTTATTAATTATTTCCTTATATCATGATAAATGTTTATTATTCATGCTATAATTGTATTAACCGGAAACATGATACATGTGTGAATACATAGACAAACAGAGTGTCACTAGTATGCCTCTACTTGACTAGCTCGTTGATCAAAGATGGTTATGTTTCCTAGCCATAGACAAAGAGTTGTCATTTGATTAACGGGATCACATCATTAGGAGAATGATGTGATTGACTTGACCCATTCCGTTAGCTTAGCACTTGATCATTTAGTATGTTGCTATTGCTTTCTTCATGACTTATACATGTTCCTATGACTATGAGATTATGCAACTCCCGTTTATCAGAGGAACACTTTGTGTGCTACCAAACGTCACAACGAATCGGGTGATTATAAAGGTGCTCTCAGGTGTCTCGAAGGTACTTGTTGGGTTGGCGTATTTCGAGATTAGGATTTGTCACTCCGATTGTCAGAGAGGTATCTCTGGGCCCACTCGGTAATGCACATCACTTAAGCCTTGCAAGCATTGCAACTAATGAGTTACTTGCGGGATGATGTATTACGGAACGAGTAAAGAGACTTGCCGTTAACGAGATTGAACTAGGTATTGAGATACCGACGATCGAATCTCGGGCAAGTAACATACCGATGACAAAGGGAACAACGTACGTTGTTATGCGGTTTGACCGATAAAGATATTCGTAGAATATGTGGGAGCCAATATGAGCATCCAGGTTCCGCTATTGGTTATTGACCGGAGACGTGTCTTGGTCATGTCTACATAGTTCTCGAACCTGTAGGGTCCGCACGCTTAAAGTTTGATGACGGTTATTTATGAGTTTATGTGTTTTGATGTATCGAAGATAGTTCGGAGTCCTGGATGTGATCACGGACATGACGAGGAGTCTCGAAATTGTCGAGACGTAAAGATCGATATATTGGACGACTATATTTGGATACCGGAATGGTTCCGGGTGAGATCGGGATAATACCGGAGCACCGGGAGGTATATGGGCCTTAATGGGCTTTAGTGAAAGGAGGGGAAAGGAGCAAGGGAGGGGCCACCCCCAAGCCCAATCCAAATTGGGAGGGGGCCGGCCCCCCCTTTCCTTCCTCCCTCCTTCCTCTTCCTTCCCTCTCCCTCTCCAAATAGGAAAAGGAGGAATCCTACTCCCGGTGGGAGTAGGACTCCGCCCTTGGGCGCGCCTCCTCCCCTTTGCCGGCCCTCTCCTCCGCCCTTTATATACGGAGGAGAGGGGCACCCCATAGACACAACAATTGATCTCTTGGATCTTTTAGCCGTGTGCAGTGCCCCTCTCCACCAGAGTCCACCTCGATAATATCGTAGCGGTGCTTAGGCGAAGCCCTGCGTCGGTAGAACATCATCATCGCCACCAGGCCGTCGTGCTGACGAAACTCTCCCTCAAAGCTCGGCTGGATCTGAGTTCGAGGGACGTCATCGAGTTGAACGTGTGCTGAACTCGGAGGTGTCGTGCGTTCGATACTTGATCAGTCGGATCGTGAAGACGTACGACTACATCAACCGCGTTGTGCTAATGCTTCCACTTTCGGTCTACGAGGGTATGTGGACACACGCTCGCCTCTTGTTGCTATGCATCACCATGATCCTATGTGTGCGTAGGATTTTTTTTGAAATTACTACGTTGCACAACAGTGGTATCAGAGCCTGGTTTTATGCGTAGATGTTATATGCACGAGTAGAACACAAGTGAGTTATGGGCGATACAAGTCATACTGCTTACCAGCATGTCACACTTTGGTTCGGCAGTATTGTTGGATGAAGCGGCCCGGACCGACATTATGTGTACGCTTACGCGAGACTGGTTCTACCGACGTGCTTTGCACACAGGTGTCAGTTTCTCCAACTTTAGTTGAACTGAGTGTGGCTACGCCCGGTCCTTGAGAAGGTTAAAACAACACTAACTTGATGAACTATCGTCGTGGTTTTGATGCGTAGGTAAGAACGGTTCTTGCTCAGCCCGTAGCAGCCACGTAAAACTTGCAACAACAAAGTAGAGGACGTCTAACTTGTTTTTGCAGGGCATGTTGTTATGTGATATGCTCAAGGCATGATGATATATTTTATTGTATGAGATGATCATGTTTTGTAACCGAGTTATCGGCAACTGGCAGGAGCCATGTGGTTGTCGCTTTATTGTATGCAATGTAATCGCCCTGTAATTGCTTTACTTTATCACTAAGCGGTAGCGATAGTCGTAGAAGCAATAGTTGGCAAGACGACAACGATGCTACGATGGAGATCAAGGTGTCGCGCCGGTGACGATGGTGATCATGACGGTGCTTCGGAGATGGAGATCACAAGCACAAGATGATGATGGCCATATCGTATCACTTATATTGATTGCATGTGATGTTTATCTTTTATGAATCTTATTTTGCTTTGATTGACGGTAGCATTATAAGATGATCCCTCACTAAATTTCAAGATAAAAGTGTTCTCCCTGAGTATGCACCGTTGCCAAAGTTCGTCGTGCCCAGACACCACGTGATGATCGGGTGTGATAAGCTCTACGTCCATCTACAACGGGTGCAAGCCAGTTTTGCACACACGGAATACTCAGGTTAAACTTGACGAGCCTAACATATGCAGATATGGCCTCGGAACACTGAGACCTAAAGGTCGAGCGTGAATCATATAGTAGATATGATCAACATAGTGATATTCAGCATTGAAAACTACTCCATTTAACGTGATGATCGGTTATGGTTTAGTTGATTTGGATCACGTGATCACTTAGATGATTAGAGGGATGTCTATCTAAGTGGGAGTTCTTAAGTAATATGATTAATTGAACTTAAATTTATCATGAACTTAGTACCTGATAGTATTTTGCATGTCTATGTTTATTGTAGATAGATGGCTCGGGCTGTTGTTCCATTGAATTTTAGTGCGTTCCTTGAGAAAGCAAAGTTGAAAGATGATGGTAGCAATTACACGGACTGGGTCCATAACTTGAGGATTATCCTCATTGCTGCACAGAACAATTACGTCCTGGAAGCACTGCTAGGTGCCAAACCTGCTGCAGGAGCAACACCAGATGTTATGAACGTCTGGCAAAGCAAAGCTGATGACTACTCGATAGTTCAGTGTGCCATGCTTTACGGTTTAGAACCAGGACTTCAACGACGTTTTGAATGGAGCATATGAGATGTTCCAGGAGTTGAAGTTAATATTTCAAGCAAATGCCCGGATTGAGAGATATGAAGTCTCCAATAAGTTCTACAGCTGCAAGATGGAGGAGAATAGTTCTGTCAGTGAGCATATACTCAGAATGTCTGGGTATAACAATCACTTGATTCAACTAGGAGTTAATCTTCCGGATGATAGCGTCATTGACAGAATTCTTCAATCACTGCCACCAAGCTACAAGAGCTTCTTGATGAACTATAACATGCAAGGGATGGACAAGACGATTCCTGAGCTCTTCGCAATGCTAAAGGCTGCGGAGGTAGAAATCAAGAAGGAGAATCAAGTGTTGATGGTCAATAAGACCACCAGTTTCAAGAAAAAGGGCAAAGGGAAGAAGAAGGGGAACTTCAAGAAGAACAGCAAACAAGTTGCTGCTCAAGAAAAGAAACCCAAGTCTGGACCTAAGCCTGAGACTGAGTGCTTCTACTGCAAGCAGACTAGTCACTGGAAGCGGAACTGCTCCAAGTATTTGGCGGATAAGAAGGATGGCAAGGTGAACAAAGGTATATGTCATATACATGTTATTGATGTGTACCTTACCCGAGCTTGCAGTAGCACCTGGGTATTTGATACTGGTTCTGTTGCTAATATTTGCAACTCAATGGACGAGGTGACGATGCGCGTGGGAAATGGTTCCAAATTCGATGTGATCGCCGTCGGCACGCTACCTCTACATCTACCTTCGGGATTAGTTGTAGACCTAAATAATTGTTATTTGGTGCCAGCATTGATCATGAACATTATATCTGGATCTTGTTTGATGCGAGACGGTTATTCATTTAAATTTGAGAATAATGGTTGTTCTATTTATATGAGTAATATCTTTTATGGTCATGCACCCTTGAAGAGTGGTCTATTTTTGATGAATCTCGATAGTAGTGATACACATATTCATAATGTTGAAGCCAAAAGATGCAGAGTTGATAATGATAGTGCAACTTATTTGTGGCACCGCCGTTTGAGTCATATTGGTGTAAAGCGCATGAAGAAACTCCATACTGATGGACTTTTGGAATCACTTGATTATGAATCACTTCGTACTTGCGAACCATGCCTCATGGGCAAGATGACTAAAACGCCGTTCTCCGGAACTATGGAGCGAGCAACTGATTTGTTGGAGATCATACATACTGATGTATGTGGTCCAATGAATGTTGAGGCTCGCGGCGGTATCGTTATTTTCTCACCTTCACAGATGATTTAAGCAGATATGGGTATATCTACTTAATGAAACATAAGTCTGAAACATTTGAAAAGTTCAAAGAATTTCAGAGTGAAGTTGAAAATCATCGTAACAAGATAATAAAGTTTCTATGATCTGATCGTGGAGGAGAATATTTGAGTTACGAGTTTGGTCTACATTTGAAACAATGTGGAATAGTTTCGCAACTCACGCCACCCAGAACACCACAGCGTAATGGTGTGTCCAAACGTCGTAATCATACTTTACTAGATATGGTGCGATCTATGATGTCTCTTACTGATTTACCGCTATCATTTTGGGGTTATGCTTTAGAGACGGCCGCATTCACGTTAAATAGGGCACCATCAAAATCCGTTGAGACATTGTTGAGGAAATCGTTAACTGGTAGCTGCTTGGTTGGCTGGTGAGTAGGGGATTAATCGGCTAATCGGCAAGTTAATCGGCCATTTAATCAATTAATCGGATGATTTATCGGTTTATAGGCTACTCGGTGACCCTACGAGTAGGGATTAATCGGCAAGTTAACTGGTTAATCGGATGAATTCTTGAACAGGGCGTTGAGATGACACCTTATGAACTATGGTTTGGCAAGAAACCAAAGTTGTCGTTTCTTAAAGTTTGAGGCTGCGATGCTTATGTGAAAAAGCTTCAACCTGATAAGCTCGAACCCAAATCAGAGAAATGTGTCTTCATAGGATACCTAAAGGAAACTGTTGGGTACACCTTCTATCACAGATCCGAAGGCAAGACATTCGTTGCTAAGAATGGATCCTTTCTAGATAAGGAATTTCTCTCGAAAGAAGTGAGTGGGAGGAAAGTAGAACTTGATGAGGTAACAGTACCTGCTCCCTTATTGGAAAATAGTTCATCACAGAAACCGGTTCCTGTGACGTCTACACCAATTAGTGAGGAAGTTAATGATGATGATCATGAAACTTGAGATCAAGTTATTCTTGAACCTCGAGGTCAATCAGAGTAAGATCCGCACTGAGTGGTACGGTAATCCTGTTCCGGAGGTTATGTTACTAGACCATGACGAACCTACGAACTATGAAGAAGCGATGGTGAGCCTAGATTCCGCAAAATGGCTTGAGGCCATGAAATCTGAGATGGGATCCATGTATGAGAACAAAGTATGGACTTCGGTTGACTTGCCCGATGATCGGCAGGCCATCGAGAATAAATGGATCTTCAAGAAGAAGACTGATGCTGATGGTAATGTTACTGTCTATAAAGCTCGACTTGTTGCAAAAGGTTTTCGACAAGTTCAAGGGATTGACTACGATGAGATCTTCTCACCCGTAGCGATGCTTAAGTCTGTCTGAATCATGTTAGCAATTGCCGCATTTTATGATTATGAAATTTGGCAAATGGATGTCAAAACTGCATTCCTGAATGGATTTCTGGAAGAAGATTTGTATATGATGCAACTGGAAGGTTTTGTCGATCCAAAGGGAGCTAACAAAGTGTGCAAGCTACAGCGATCCATTTATGGACTGGTGCAAGCCTCTCGGAGTTGGAATAAACGTTTTGATAGTGTGATCAAAGCATATGGTTTTATACAGACTTTTGGAGAAGTCTGTATTTACAAGAAAGTGAGTGGGAGCTATGTAGCATTTCTGATATTATATGTGGATGACATATTGTTGATTGAAAATGATATAGAATTTCTGGATAGCATAAAAGGATATTTGAATAAGAGTTTTTCAATGAAGGACCTCGGTGAAGCTGCTTATATATTGGGCATCAAGATCTATAGAGATAGATCGAGACGTTTAATTGGACTTTCACAAAGCACATACCTTGACAAAGTTTTGAAGAAGTTCAAAATGGATTAAGCAAAGAAAGGGTTCTTGCCTGTGTTACAAGGTGTGAAGTTGAGTAAGACTCAATGCCCGACCACTGCAGAAGATAGAGAGAAAATGAAAGATGTTCCCTATGCTTCAGCCATAGGCTCTATCATGTATGCAATGCTGTGTACTGGACACTGATGTGTGCCTTGCTATTAGTTTAGCAGGGAGGTACCAAAGTAATCCAGGAGTGGATCACTGGACAACGGTCAAGAACATCCTGAAATACCTGAAAAGGACTAAGGATATGTTTCTCGTTTATGGAGGTGACAAAGAGCTCGTTGTAAATGGTTACGTCGATGCAAGCTTTGACACTGATCCGGACGATTCTAAATCACAAACCGGATACGTGTTTTTATTAAACGGTGGAGCTGTCAGTTGGTGCAGTTCTAAACAAAGCATCATAGCGGGATCTACATGTGAAGCGGAGTACATAGCTGCTTCGGAAGTAACAAATGAAGGAATCTGGATGAAGGAGTTCATATCCGATCTAGGTGTCATACCTGGTGCATCGGGTCCAATGAAAATCTTTTGTGACAATACTGGTGCAATTGCTTTGTTAAAGGAATTCAAATTTCACAAGAGAACCAAGCACATCAAGAGACACTTCAACTCCATCCGGGATCAAGTCCAGGTGGGAGACATAGAGATTTCCAAGATACAAACGGATCTGAATGTTGCAGACCCGTTGACTAAGCCTCTTCCACGAGCAAAACATGATCATCACCAAGGCTCCATGGGTGTTAGAATCATTACTGTGTAATCTAGATTATTGACTCTAGTGCAAGTGGGAGACTGAAGGAAATATGCCCTAGAGGCAATAATAAAGTTATTATTTATTTCCTTATATCATGATAAATGTTTATTATTCATGCTAGAATTGTATTAACTGGAAACATGATACATGTGTGAATACATAGACAAACAGAGTGTCACTAGTATGCCTCTACTTGACTAGCTCGTTGATCAAAGATGGTTATGTTTCCTAGCCATAGACAAAGAGTTGTCATTTGATTAACGGGATCACATCATTAGGAGAATGATGTGATTGACTTGACCCATTCTGTTAGCTTAGCACTTGATCGTTTAGTATGTTGCTATTGCTTTCTTCATGACTTATACATGTTCCTATGACTATGAGATTATGCAACTCCTGTTTACCGAAGGAACACTTTGTGTGCTACCAAATGTCACAACGTAACTGGGTGATTATAAAGGTGCTCTACATGTGTCTCTGAAGGTACTTGTTGGGTTGGCGTATTTCGAGATTAGGATTTTTCACTCCGATTGTCGGAGAGGTATCTCTGGGCCCACTCGGTAATGCACATCACTTAAGCCTTGCAAGCATTGCAACTAATGAGTTAGTTGCGGGATGATGTATTACGGAATGAGTAAAGAGACTTGTCGGTAACGAGATTGAACTAGGTATTGAGATACCGACGATCGAATCTCGGGCAAGTAACATACCGATGACAAAGGGAACAACGTATGTTGTTATGCGGTTTTGCCGATAAAGATCTTTGTAGAATATGTGGGAGCCAATACGAGCATCCAGGTTCCGCTATTGGTTATTGACCGGAGACGTGTCTCGGTCATGTCTACATAGTTCTCAAACTCGTAGGGTCCGCGTGCTTAAAGTTCGATGACGGTTATATTATGAGTTTATGTGTTTTGATGTATCGAAGATAGTTCGGAGTCCCGGATGTGATCACAGACATGACGAGGAGTCTCGAAATGGTCGAGATGTAAAGATCGATATATTGGACGACTATATTTCGATACGGAATGGTTCCGGGTGAGATCGGGATAATACCGGAGCACCGGGAGGTTATCGAAACCCCCCGGAAGGTATATGGGCCTTAATGGGCTTTAGTGGAAAGGAGGGGAAAGGAGCATGGGAGGGGGCGCCCCCCCAAGCCCAATCCGAATTGGGGGGGGGGGGGCAGCCCCCCTTTCCTTCCTCCCTCCTTCATCTTCCTTCCCTCTCCCTCTCCAAATAGGAAAAGGAGGAGTCCTACTCCCGGTGGGAGTAGGACTCCCCCTGGCGCGCCTCCTCCCTTGGCCGGCCCTCTCCTCCCCCCTTTATATACGGAGGAGAGGGGCACCCCATAGACACAACAATTGATCTCTTGGATCTTTTAGCCGTGTGCGGTGCCCCTCTCCACCATAGTCCACCTCGATAATATCGTAGCGGTGCTTAGGCGAAGCCCTGCATCGGTAGAACATCATCATCTTCACCATGCCGTCGTGCTGACGGAACTCTCCCTCAAAGCTCGGCTGGATCGGAGTTTGAGGGAAGTCATCGAGTTGAACGTGTGCTGAACTCGGAGGTGCCGTGCGTTCGGTACTTGATCGGTCGGATCGTGAAGACGTACGACTACATCAACCGCGCTGTGCTAACGCCTCCGCTTTCGGTCTACGAGGGTACGTGGACACACTCTCCCCTCTCATTGCTATGCATCACCATGATCCTGTGTGTGCGTTGGATTTTTTTTTTGAAATTACTACGTTCCCCAACGGTATGTAGGCAGAAGTTAATCTGGGTGGTGGGTGGATGGTAGGCCCATTATTATAGGCTAATATTAGGCAGAAGAGTAAAAAACCAGCCCATAATTAGGCCCAATGTGGGCTGGTTTTTAGTTTACTAAGTTTTAACTGAATTCTTGGTTGGCCCAGGTATGGCCTTGATTTGCTGAATTTGTATTCAGTTAACTAAGTTTAACTGAATTTAACTGAATTTGCTTCATTGTTGCCAGCTAATTCAAGTTAACTAAATTCAGCCTGCTATTAACTGAATTAAGGCTACTATTAACTGAATTTGCTGAGTTTGTTTTCAGTTAACTAAGTTTAACTGAATTTAACTGAATTTGCTTCATTGTACCGAGCAAGTTAACTGCATGATTGAATTTACTATTTCAGGTCAGAATCACACATGCTATTTGTAGAAACAAGTAAGAATGTTGTACCACACATAGCACTTATGTAGCAGCATATCCTAATAACAACAGCAGCAACAACATATAAAAGCAACATTGCACACAGGAACACATCAACATACATAGAGGTAGTTGCAGCAGCAGTTCAACACTTAACAAAAACACATCAAACCATCACATTCGAAACTACAAATAACTTATGTGCTCAACATATATGAAGCACACCTAACTACTAACTTATATGCTGAAACTTGATGCTACTCAGCATACCTAACTACTTCATCTTTAGTTCTGCATTCTTCAGATCTTCAGTTCTTCAGCTGCTTCAGACGCTGGGAGCGGCGCACCTCCCCTGCAACTTGATTCTTCATGGGCTTCTTCCTCTTCTTCGAGCCATCCTGTGCTTGCCCCTCCACTACCTACTCCACCACCTCCTGCTTGACAATGTCAGGCACCTCTGGCAGCAGCTCCACGTCAATGGGGAGGTCCCTGTCGCCCTCCTTGGCGGCGACGACGGGCGCCAGCATCACGACCTCGTCCAGCTCATTGTTAGAGAGGACCACCACCTCTATTTCCTCCTCGCCTAAAGACTCGCTGCCCGGCTTGTAGCCAGAGTCAGAGTCTGAGTCGGAGGAGGATTCGGTGTTGGAGACGTCGTCGTGGACGAGTAGCTCAGGCTTGAAGCGGTCCCAATAGGCGATGTTGACCGGCGCGGGGAGGGCGAGGACGACGTCGTAGACGCGCTGCATTTTGTAGGCAACGCGGAATGGATCCGGGTGCGGCCACGACGTGGTGGTGGAGCGGTACATCCACCACCATGCGCACTGCCTCGGATCGTCCGACCGCATCTCGGGCATTGTGAAGCGCAAGACCAGGGTCGGAGCTCTGCCGGGGGCGGGCAAGGCGCGACGCTTCTCGTCGTCAGTCATGACTTTGACGAGGCCACACGCGTGGTGGACGAGCATGGCACCACACAGGAACCACCGCGCTATCTCCTTCAGGTCCGCGCGGAGCGCCTCGTCATCGCCGGCCAGATCCTCGATGGTCCTCTGCCATGCGGGGGTGTTGTCCATGTCGTTGGCAGCGACATGGAGCTCGGAGGCGAGGGTTTTCTTGGTGGACTATGGAGCGAGGTAGCGGGGAGACCGAGGCGGTGCGACCTGGGTGGACTGGGGAGCGAGGTGGAGTTGAGTGGAGGTGTAAAACGGTGGTTGGCTTAAAGGCTAGGAAACCGAACCGGTGGACCGACTGAGCTAGTGGAACGGTGGGTATGCTTAAGTACAGTGTGTGCTAGTAGCTAAATAGAGCACTACTACTATCACGCTGGCAATGCAGTTACGTTTCCTACCCACAAGTCCTGGGTTCGAGTCCAGGCCTGCATTTTTTTTACGGTTTTGATCTGATTGTTTTCATTGGTAGAAAGTTAGTCATTTGCACAAGCTTAGTGACCATCAATACTTAGTTAACTAAAATAAATATAAACCACATCATTTACAGAAATGCAGTACACTACAAACTAGAAACTAGATCACTCTCAGATATTAGTACTAATTTTCAGAAATGCTGCATGAATGCAGTTAAGTACAATTAGTTAATTTTTTGAGAAATGCAGTACACTAGAAAATAGATCACTTTCAGAAGTTCAGTGGACCTCAAACGAGCACATTTTCAGAAATGCACTAGACTACAAACTTGCTCCTTTCACAACCAACATTCATTCGCCATCCAACATTCAGTTATCCCCTAGTTTTGCATCATAATATTTAGTTACAAAAAAGGCAATTAATGCCAATGTTTGCCATAAAAAAGTGGCAAATTAAGCAAATGTTTTCCATCAAAAAATTGGCAGTTTAAGCCACTGTTAGGCCAGTCAATGTCTTACATCACTTTAGGCCTTTGCAAAAAGATGGAACTGCCATCTCCCACCAAGTCAAGGATTAGGAGCCACAACATCTTCAGGAGGAGCATTCAGGTCAGGAATTTCCACTCTCCTTTCCTCTCCAAACAGTAGCCAGTATGCCCTATTGAACTGTGTAGCTATTGTTACCAGACTGAACTCTGAACATCTATTGGCCAGCTTCAGTCACATGGCAATTAGTAGCAAACTCAGTGTTCTTGTCAAATTTCTTCCTGATCTTTGGGCATATTCTCTGCCCTGACCACTTTTCTATAGCTTCTCTTTGCTTACTCACCATCCTGTGCATTATCTTGTAAAAAATATACTCAAGCATGCTTAGCACTGGCATTTCTCTACCCTCAAGGATGTAAATGTTAAAAACTTCAGAGTTATTGTTCAGCAGAATGTCACATTTTGGAAATTCACTGAAGAATGCTTTGCAACAAGTTTTCCACTCTAGTCTTTCAGTCCAGTGGAAGGCAGCTGAGCTGTGACCATCCATTTTTTTCACAATTCTCTCTCCACTTCAACTTGTTTGGTGATCTGGCAATGGCCCACGGGTCTTGTTGGAAATATGCCCTAGAGGCAATAATAAAAGGATTATTATTATATTTCCTTGTTCGTGATAATTGTCTTTTATTCATGCTATAATTGTATTATCCGGAAATGGTAATACATGTGTGAATACATAGACCACAATATGTCCCTAGTGAGCCTCTAGTTGACTAGCTCGTTGATCAATAGATAGTCATGGTTTCCTGACTATGGACATTGGATGTCATTGATAACGGGATCACATCATTAGGAGAATGATGTGATGGACAAGACCCAATCCTAAGCATAGCACAAGATCGTGTAGTTCGTTTTGCTAGAGCTTTTCCAATGTCAAGTATCTCTTCCTTAGACCATGAGATTGTGTAACTCCGGATACCGTAAGAGTGCTTTGGGTGTACCAAACGTCACAACGAATCGGGTGACTATAAAGGTGCACTACGGTATCTCCGAAAGTGTCTATTGGGTTGACACGGATCGAGACTGGGATTTGTCACTCCGTATGACGGAGAGGTATCTCTGGGCCCACTCGGTAATGCATCATCATAATGAGCTCAAAGTGACCAAGTGATTGGTTACAGGATCATGCATTACGGTACGAGTAAAGTGACTTGCGGTAACGAGACTGAACGAGGTATTGGGATACCGACGATCGAGTCTCGGGCAAGTAACGTACCGATTGACAAAGGGAATTGAATACGGGATTAATTGAATCCTCGACATCGTGGTTCATCCGATGAGATCATCGAGGAGTATGTGGGAGTCAACATGGGTATCCAGATCCCGCTGTTGGTTATTGACCGGAGAGCCGTCTCGGTCATATCGCATGTCTCCGAACCCGTAGGGTCTACACACTTAAGGTTCGGCGACGCTAGGGTTGTATGAATATGAGTATGAAGCAAACTGAATGTTGTTCGGAGTCCCAGATGAGATCCCGGACGTCACAAGGAGTTCCGGAATGGTCCGGAGGTAAAGAATTATATATAGGAAGTGCTATTTCGGCCATCGGGAGAATTTGGGGTTACGGTATTGTCAGGGACCATTGGAAGGGTCCCGGGGTCCATCGGTGGGGCCACCTATCCGGAGGGCCCGTGGGCTGAAGTGGGAGGAACCAGCCTGGTGGCTGGTGCACACCCCACTTGGGCCCCCGCGCCTAGGGTTGAAACCCTAGGGGGGCGCCCACTTGCCTTGGGGGCAAGCCTCCCTCTTGGCCGCCGCCCCTTGGGAGATCAGATCTCCAAGGGCGGCGCCCCCACGGGCCTATATAAAGGGGAGGGAGGGGCAGCCGCACCCTTGCATGTTGGCGCCTCCTCTCCCTGCTACACCTCTCCTCCTCCGTCACGTGCTTGGCGAAGCCTGCCGAGTGTCTGCTTCTCCACCAACACCACGCCGTCGTGCTGCTGCTGGAGCCATCTTCGTCAACCTCTCCTTCCCCTTGCTGGATCAAGAAGGAGGAGGCGTCATCCGCTCCGTCACGTGTGTTGAACGCGGAGGTGCCGTCCGTTCGGCACTTTCGGTCATCGGTGATTTGGATCACGGCGAGTACGACTCCATCATCCACGTTCTAGTGAACGCTTCCGCACGCGATCTACAAGTGGTATTTAGATGCAATCTCTCTCCCATGACTCGTTGCTTAGATGAACTCATAGATGGATCTTGGTGAAACCGTAGGAAAATTTTTAATTTTCTGCAACGTTCCCCAACAGTGGCATCATGAGCTAGGTCTATGCGTAGTTCTCTGTTGCACGAGTAGAACACAATTTTGTTGTGGGCGTAGATCTTGTCAACTTGCTTGCCGCTACTATTTTTTTCTTGCTTCAGCGGTATTGTGGGATGAAGCGGCCCGTACCGACCTTACACGTACGCTTACGTGAGACAGGTTCCACCGACTGACATGCTCTAGTTGCATAAGGTGGCTAGCGGGTGTCTGTCTCTCCTACTTTAGTTGGAGCGGATTAGATGAAAAGGGTCCTTATGAAGGGTAAATAGAAGTTGACAAAATCACGTTGTGGTTATTCGTAGGTAAGAAAACGTTCTTGCTAGAACCCAATTGCAGCCACGTAAAAGATGCAACAACAATTAGAGGACGTCTAACTTGTTTTTGCAGCAATTGTCATGTGATGTGATATGGCCAGAAGTTGTGATGAATGATGAATTACATATTGTGATGTATGAGATCATGTTCTTGTAATAGGAATCACGACTTGCATGTCGATGAGTATGACAACCGGCAGGAGCCATAGGAGTTGTCTTAATTATTGTATGACCTGCGAGTCATTGATTCAACGCCATGTAAATTACTTTACTTTATTGCTAAACGTGTTAACCATAGTAGTAGAAGTAATAGTTGGCGAGCAACTTCATGGAGACACGATGATGGAGATCATGATGATGGAGATCATGGTGTCATGCCGGTGACAAGATGATCATGGAGCCTCGAAGATGAAGATCAAAGGAGCTATATGATATTGGCCATATCATGTCACTACTTTATATAATTGCATATGATGTTTATTATGTTTTATGCATCTTGTTTACTTAGAACGACGGTAGTAAATAAGATGATCCCTTATAATAATTTCAAGAAAGTGTTCCCCTAAGCGTGCACCGTTGCTAAAGTTAAATCGTTCAAGCACCACGTGATGATCGGGTGTGATAGATCCTTACGTTCACATACAACGGGTGCAAGGCAGTTTTACACATGCATAAACACTTAGGGTTAACTTGACGAGCCTAGCATGTACAGACATGGCCTCGGAACACAAGAGACCGAAAGGTCGAACATGAGTCGTATGGAAGATATGATCAACATGGAGATGTTCACCGACGATGACTAGTCCGTCTCACGTGATGATCGGACACGGCCTAGCCGACTCGGATCATGTAACACTTAGATGACTAGAGGGATGTCAAATCTGAGTGGGAGTTCATTAAATAATTTGATTAGATGAACTTAATTATCATGAACATTAGTCTAAAATCTTTGCAAAATGTCTTGTAGATCAAATGGCCAACGCTCATGTCACCATGAACTTCAACGCGTTCCTAGAGAAAACCAAGCTGAAAGACGATGGCAACAACTATTCGGACTGGGTACGAAACCTGAGGATCATCCTCATAGCAGCCAAGAAACAATATGTCCTAGAAGCACCGCTAGGTGATGCACCCATCCTAGAGAACCAAGACATTATGAATGCTTGGCAGTCTCGTGCTGATGATTAATCCCTCGTTCAGTGCGGCATGCTTTCCAGCTTAGAACCGGGGCTCCAAAAGCGTTTTGAGCAACACGGAGCATATGAGATGTTCGAGGAGCTGAAAATGGTTTTCCAAGCTCATGCCCGGGTCGAGAGATATGAAGTCTCCGACAAGTTCTATAGTTGTAAGATGGAGGAAAACAGTTACATCGGTGAGCACATACTCAAAATGTCAGGTTGCACAACCGCTTGTCCCAGTGGACATTAACCTCCGGACGAGGCGGTCATTGACTGAATCCTTGATCGCTCCCACCAAGCTACAAGAGCTTTGTGATGAACTACAATATGCGGGGATGGTGAAGACCATTCCCAAAGTATTCTCAATCTGAAGTCACAGAGGTTGAAATCAAGAAAGAACATCAAGTGTTGATGGTCAATAAAACCACTAAGTTGAAAAAGGGCAAGGGTAAGAAGAACTTCAAGAAGGACGGCAAGGATGTTGCCGCGCCCGTAAGCAAGTTGCGGGAAGAAGTCAAAGAATGGACCCAAACCGAGACAGAGTGCTTTTATTGCAAAGGAAGAACCACCGAAGCGGAACTGCCCCAAATACTTAGCGGACAAGAAGGCCGGCAACACTAAAGGTATATTTGATATACATGTAATTGATGTGTACCTTACCGAGTACTCGTAGTAACTCACCGGTATTTGATACGGTGCCGTTGCTCATATTTGTAACTCACAGCAGGAGTTGCGGAATAAACAGAGAGGCTGGCGAAGGGCGAGGTGACGATCTTGGCGTCGGGAATGGTTCCAAGGTCGATGTGATCGCCGTCGACACGCTACCTCTACATTTACCTATGGGATTAGTTTTAAACCTCAATAATTGCTATTTAGTGCCAAGTTTGAGCATGAACATTGTATCAGGATCTCGTTTAATGCGAGATGGCTATCCATTTAAATCCAAGAATAATGGTTGTTCTATTTATATGAGAGATATGTTTTATGGTCATGCTCCGATGGTCAATGGTTTATTCTTAATGAATCTCGAACGTAATATTACACATATTCATAGTGTGAATACCAAAAGATGTAAAGTTGATAACGATAGTCCCACATACTTGTGGCACTGCCGCCTTGGTCACATTGGTGTCAAGCGCATGAAGAAGCTCCATTCTGATGGACTTTTAGAGTCTCTCGATTATGAATCATTCGACACATGCGAACCATGCCTTATGGGCAAAATGACCAAGACTCCGTTCTCCGGAACAATGGAGCGAGCAACCAACTTATTGGAAATCATACATACCGATGTGTGCGGTCCAATGAGCGTTGAGGCTTGCGGAGGATATCATTATGTTCTCACTCTCACTGATGACTTGAGTAGATATGGGTATGTCTACTTGATGAAACACAAGTCTGAGACCTTTGAAAAGTTCAAGAAATTTCAGAATGAGGTAGAGAATCAACGTGACCGAAAAATAAAGTTCTTACGATCAGATCGTGGAGGAGAATATTTAAGTCACGAATTTGGTACACACTTAAGGAAATGTGGAATCGTTTAACAACTCACGCCGCCTGGAACACCTCAGCGTAATGGTGTGTCCGAACGTCGTAATCGCACTCTATTGGATATGGTGCGATCTATGACGTCTCTTACAGATTTACCGCTATCATTTTGGGGATACGCTCTAGAGACAGCTACATTCACTTTAAATAGGGCACCGTCTAAATCCGTTGAGACGACACCGTATGAATTATGGTTTGGGAAGAAACCTAAGTATCGTTTCTAAAAGTTTGGGGATGCGATGCTTATGTCAAGAAACTTCAACCTGAAAAGCTCGAACCCAAGTCGGAAAAATCGTCTTCATAGGATACCCTAAGGAAACCATTGGGTATACCTTCTACCTTAGATCCGAAGGCAAGATCTTTGTTGTTAAGAACGGATCCTTTCTTGAAAAAGAGTTTCTCTCGAAAGGAGTAAGTGGGAGGAAAGTAGAACTCGATTAAGTACTACCTCTTGAACCGGAAAGTAGTGCAGCTCAGGAAAATGTTCTGTGGTGCCTACACCTCTTGGAGAGGAAATTAATGATGATGATCAAGGTACTTCGGATCAAGTTGCTCTTGAACTCAGAGGTCCACAAGGACACGTTCCACACCAGAGTGGTATGGCAACCCTGTCCCGGAAATCATGTTGTTAGACAACGGTGAACCTTGAACTATGAAGAAGCGATGGCGGGCCAGATTCCAACAAATGGCTTGAAGCCATGCAATCCGAGATAGGATCCATGTATGAAAACAAAGTATGGACTTTGACAGACTTGCCCGATGATCGGCGGCGATAGAAAACAAATGGATCTTTAAGAAGAAGACGGACGCGGATGGTAATGTCACCATCTATAAAGCTCGACTTGTCGCTAAGGGTTATCGGCAAGTTCAAGGGATTGACTACGATGAGACTTTCTCTCCGTAGCGAAGCTTAAGTCCGTCCGAATCATGTTAGCAATTGCCGCATACTATGATTATGAGATATGGCGAGATGGACGTCAAAACGGCATTCCTTAACGGTTATCTTAAGGAAGAGCTGTATATGATGCAGCGGAAGGTTTTGTCGACCCTAAGAATGCTAACAAGGTATGCAAGCTCCAGCGATCCATTTATGGGCTGGTGCAAGCATCTCGGAGTTGGAACATTCGCTTTGATGAGATGATCAAAGCGTTTGGGTTTATGCAGACCTATGGAGAAGCCTGCGTTTACAAGAAAGTGAGTGGGAGCTCTGTAGCATTTCTCATATTATATGTAGATGACATACTTTTGATGGGAAATGATATAGAACTCTTGGACAACATTAAGGCCTACTTGAATAAAAGTTTTTCAATGAAGGACCTTGGAGAAGCTGCCTACATATTAGGCATCAAGATCTATAGGGATAGATCGAGACGCCTCATAGGTCTTTCACAAAGCACATAACTTGATAAGATTTTGAAGAAATTCAAAATGGATCAGTCCAAGAAAGGGTTCTTGCTGTCTTGCAAGGTGTGAGATTGAGCTCGGCTCAATGCCCGACCACGGCAAAAGATAAAGAAGAGATGAGCGTCATCCCTATGCCTCGCCATAGGATCTATTATGTATGCCATCTGTGTACGGACCTGATGTAAACCTTGCCGTAAGTTTGGTAGGAAGGTACCAAAGTAATCCCGCAAGGAACACCGGACAGCGGTCAAGAATATCCTGAAGTACCGAAAAGGACAAAGGACATGTTTCTCGTTTATGGAGGTGACGAAGAGCTCGTCAGAAGGGTTACGTCGGCGCTAGCTTCGACACAGATCTGATGACTCTAAGTCACAAACCGGATACGTGTATATGTTGAATGGTGGAGCGATGGCGGTGCAGCTGCAAGCGAAGCGTCGTGGCGGGATCTACGTGTGAAGCGGAGTACATGGCAGCCTCGGAGGCAGCGCATGAAGCAATTTGGGTGAAGGAGTTCATCACCGACCTAGGAGTTATACCCAATGCGTCGGGGCCAATCAAACTCTTCCGTGACAACACTGGAGCTATTGCACTTGCCAAGGAGCCCAGGTTTCACAAGAAGACCAGACACATCAAGCGCCGCTTCAACTCCATCCGTGAAAATGTTCAAGATGGAGACATAGAAATTTTCAAAGTGCATACGGATCTGAATGTCGCAGATCCGTTGACTAAACCTCTTCCGCGAGCAAAACATGATCAACACCAGAACTCTATGGGTGTTCGGTTCATCACAATGTAACTAGATTATTGACTCTAGTGCAAGTGGGAGACTGTTGGAAATATGCCCTAGAGGCAATAATAAAAGAATTATTATTATATTTCCTTGTTTGTGATAATTGTCTTTTATTCATGCTATAATTGTATTATCCGGAAATCGTAATACACGTGTGAATACATAGACCACAATATGTCCCTAGTGAGCCTCTAGTTGATTGATCAATAGATAGTCATGGTTTCCTGACAATGGACATTGGATGTCATTGATAATGGGATCACATCATTAGGAGAATGATGTGATGAACAAGACCCAATCCTAAGCATAGCACAAGATCGTGTAGTTCGTTTTGCTAGAGCTTTTCCAATGTCAAGTATCTCTTCCTTAGACCATGAGATCGTGTAACTCCGGATACCGTAAGAGTGCTTTGGGTGTACCAAACGTCCTGGCGAATCGGGTGACTATAAAGGTGCACTACAGGTATCTCCGAAAGTGTCATTGGGTTGACACGGATCGAGGCGGATTTGTCACTCCGTATGACGGAGAGGTATCTCTGGGCCCACTCGGTAATGCATCATAATAATGAGCTCAAAGTGACCAAGTGATTGGTTACAGGATCATGCATTACGATGCGAGTAAAGTGACTTGCGTAACGAGGCTGAACGAGGTATTGGGATACCGACGATCGAGTCTCGGGCAAGTAACGCATCGATTGACAAAGGGAATTGAATACGGGATTAATTGAATCCTCGACATCGTGGTTCATCCGATGAGATCATCGAGGAGTATGTGGAGTCAACATGGGTATCCAGATCCGCTGTTGGTTATTGACCGAGAGCCGTCTCGGTCATATCGCATGTCTCCCGAACCCGTAGGGTCTACACACTTAAGGTTCGGTGGCGCTAGGGTTGTATGAATATGAGTATGCAGCAAACCGAATGTTGTTGAGTCCGGATGAGATCCCGGACGTCACGAGGAGTTCGGAATGGTCCGGAGGTAAAGAATTATATATAGGAAGTGCTATTTCGCCATCGGGAGAATTTGGGGTTACGGTATTGTCTGGGACCACTGGAAGGGTCCGGGGTCCACCGTCTTGGGGCCACCTATCCGGAGGGCCCGTGGGCTGAAGTGGGAGGAACCAGCCCTGGTGGGCTGGTGCGCCCCACAGGTCCCCTGCGCCTAGGGTTGGAAACCCTAGGGTGGGGCGCCCAGCTGCCTTGGGGGCAAGCCTCCCCCTTGGCCGCCGCCCCCTTGGGAGATCAGATCTCCAAGGGCGGTGCCCCCAGGGGCCTATATAAAGGGGGAGGAGGGGCAGCCGCACCTTGCATCTTGGCGCCTCCCTCTCCCTGCTACACCTCTCCTCCTCCGTCACGTGCTTGGCGAAGCCCCTGTAGAGTGTCTGCTTCTCCACCAACACCACGCCGTCGTGCTGCTGCTGGAGCCATCTTCTTCAACCTCTCCTTCCCCCTTGCTGGATCAAGAAGGAGGAGACGTCATCCGCTCCATACGTGTGTTGAACGCGGAGGTGCCGTCCGTTCGGCACTCCGTCATCGGTGATTTGGATCACGGCGAGTACGACTCCATCATCCACGTTCTAGTGAACGCTTCCGCACGCGATCTACAAGTGGTATCTAGATGCAATCTCTCTCCCATGACTCATTGCTTAGATGAACTCATAGATGGATCTTCGTGAAACCGTAGGAAAAATTTTAATTTTCTGTAACGTTCCCCAACAGGTCTTGCTTCAGTACCTCTCCTTTGTGCTTCCCATTGAAATTTTGATAATATGCCTCACACAAAACCCGTGCTCTGCATGTGGCCAAACTTTCTGGACATCATTTATCAGACCTTTCTGCTTGTCACTCATAAGTGTGAAAGGAGCACTGTTGGTGATGTTCAGATCATCTTTCAAAGTTGTGAGAAACCACTCCCAAGAACTTGTGCATTCTACTTCCACCCAGCCCATAGCAATGGGGAAAATGTAGTCATTAGGATCAATGCCAACTGCACTAAGCATCACACCTTTGAACCTATTTTTCATATGACAACCATCTATGAAGATAATAGGCCTGCAGCCCTTAAGCCACCCTCTCTTACAAGTATCATATGACCAATACAGTGCTTTCAAACATTTTCTGCCTAATGGAAATTTTGTATCTTTGACCAATCCAGTTGTCAGCAAAAAAGTTGAGCCAGGGTTCTTGTCTCTTAATTCATGTCCATAATCCCATAGTCTACTGAATTGCTCTTCTTCATCACCATGGATCTCCTTCAGTGCTACTGTCCTAGTCCTAGCTAGCTTCCATCTATTAGGGGTGCAATTAATCTCCTTTTTTATTTTCCTTGAAAATGTTCCAAGTGACATCTTCTGGTCATCTCTGAACTCATCTATGAAATAGTTGCAAATGAGTTTAGCTGTCATGTCCTTCAACCTCCACTTCTTCTGACACATATGATCTTCATAGTAGGCCTTGATGACAAATCCTCCAGTCCTGTTGTCATTGCCAGCCTTAAGCAGCCATGGGCAATCACTCTGACAAACTGCATGAAATCTGATCTTGATGTTTTTCAACTTCTTGATCTGCACTCTGTTCCTTATTGAATATGCAGTAATAGCTTTCGTCAGCTCAACCACATCAGCAAATACCATCCCTACTTTAAATACAGGGTTTTTCATGTCCACCTTGAAATTCAAAGCTTTGAACTTGTACATGTTGGGGAACATAGTAATTTCAAAAAATTTCCTACGCACACACAGGATCATGGTGATGCATAGCAACGAGAGGGGAGAGTGTTGTCCACGTACCCTCATAGACCGAAAGCGGAAGCGTTACCACAACGCGGTTGATGTAGTCGTACGTCTTCACGATCCGACCGATCAAGTACCGAATGCACGACACCTCCGAGTTCAGCACACGTTCAACTCGATGATGTCCCTCGAACTCCGATCCAGCCGATCTTTGAGGGAGAGTTCCGTCAGCACGACGGCGTGGTGACGATGATGATGTTCTATCGACACAGGGCTTCGCCTAAGCACCGCTACGATATTATCGAGGTGGATTATGGTGGAGGGGGCACCGCACATGGCTAAGAGACCAAGAGATCAATTGTTGTCTATGGGTGCCCCCTCCTCCGTATATAAAGGGGGGAGGAAGAGGGGGCCGGCCAAGGGGAGGAGGCTGATACGTCTCCAACGTATCTATAATTTTTGATTGCTCCATGCTATATTATCTACTATTTTGGACATTATTGGGCTTTATTTTTCACTTTTATATTATTTTTGGGACTAACCTATTAACCGGAGGCCCAGCCCAGAATTGCTGTTTTTTGCCTATTTCAGAGTTTCGCAGAAAAGGAATATCAAACGGAGTCCAAACGGAATGAAACCTCCGAGAACATGATTTTTAGGAAGATTATGATCTGGGAGACTTGGACCCTACGTCAAGAAACAAAGGAGGAGGCCACGAGGTAGGGGGCGCGCCTACCCCCCCCCCCCCAGGGCGTGCCCTCCACCCTTGTGGGCTCCCTGTTGCTCCACCGACGCACTCCTTCCTCCTATATATACCTACGTACCCCTAGAAAATCAGATACGGAGCCAAAAACCTAATTCCACCGCCGCAACCTTCTGTACCCACGAGATCCCATCTTGGGGCCTGTTCCGGAGCTCCGCCGGAGGGGCATACATCATGGAGGGCTTCTACATCAACACCATAGCCTCTCCGATGAAGTGTGAGTAGTTTACTTCAGTCCTTCGGGTCCATAGTTAGTAGCTAGATGGCTTCTTCTCTCTTTTTGGATCTCAATACAATGTTCTCCCCCTCTCTCGTGGAGATCTATTCGATGTAATCTTCTTTTTGCGGTGTGTTTGTTGAGACCGATGAATTGTGGGTTTATGATCAAGATTATCTATGAACAATATTTGAATCTTCTCTGAATTCTTTTATGTATTATTGGTTATCTTTGCAAGTCTCTTCGAATTATCAGTTTGGTTTTGCCTACTAGATTGATCTTTCTTGCAATGGGAGAAGTGCTTAGCTTTGGGTTCAATCTTGTGGTGTCCTTTCCAAAGTGTGAGGGAGCAGCAAGGCACGATTGTATTGTTGCCATCGAGGATAACAAGATGGGGTTTTTATCATATTGCATGAATTTATCCCTCTACATCATGTCATCTTGCTTAAGGCGTTACTCTGTTTTCATGAACTTAATACTCTAGATGCATGCTGGATAGCGGTCGATGAGTGGAGTAATAGTAGTAGATGCAGGCAGGAGTCGGTCTACTTGTCTCGGACGTGATGCCTCCTACTGGATTGATACCTTGGTTCTCAAAAGCTGAGGGAAATACTTATGCTACTTTGCTGCATCACCCTTTCCTCTTCAAGGGGAAACCAACGCAGTGCTCAAGAGGTAGCAAGAAGGATTTCTGGCGCCGTTGCCGGGGAGGTCTACGCAAAAGTCAACATACCAAGTACCCATCACAATACCTTATCTCCCGCATTACATTATTTGCCATTTGCCTCTCGTTTTCCTCTCCCCCACTTCATCCTTGCCGTTTTATTCGCCCTCTCTTTTCCATTTGCCTCTTTTCCGTTTGCTTGCCTTGCTGTCATGGCTAGTCCTTTATCTTCTCTGTTGTCTCCCGAA
Source organism: Aegilops longissima (assembly GCA_021605205.1). Classification (NCBI taxonomy): domain Eukaryota; kingdom Viridiplantae; phylum Streptophyta; class Magnoliopsida; order Poales; family Poaceae; genus Aegilops; species Aegilops longissima. Next base: position 595,052,462 of record CM038676.1, on the reverse strand, counting down.
AATGAAGTTATCAATTTTAAACAAAGGGAGGGAGAAAATCTAAAAGATGCTTGGTATAGAATTTGCAATGCTCAAAATAGATCTGCCAGGAAGCAATCTACTTCCGTTCTTCTCCGCAATTTTTATGTAGGCGCTAATCCTTGGTATAGATATATCCTTGATACCATTACCGGACGGAATTTCTTGGGTAGCCATACTTTTGATTCTTATAATGCTATGATAGATTTGTTTGGCTCACCGCCTCTTTTGGTTAATGGAACTATGTTAACTTTGGAGCATGTAATGCAAAGACTTGAAATTATTGAAAATAAGGTTGCTACCGTAGAGTTAATTGAAACTTTGGATAAAAAGATCCACAACCGAATCACTCAATATGGATCTAAAGTAGGAGTCACCTTGAAAAATATTAAAGAAAAGGAACCCTTAGTTAATGAGAAAACAAATCAGGATTCCACTAGGATCGATAAACTTGAGGATATCATTACCAAATTGGGAACCGCTTTTTCTTCCGTTAAGAATACTCCAAGTCCTCCTACTAAAATTGCCAAGCTTATGTATGTTCCTAAAAATAAGGATGAATCCTCTAGTAAGGAAACCGCGGATCTCAAATCTATAAGTATTCACCCCAATCTTTTTGCTATCATTAAGGAACCATTTATTGCAAATGAATTTTTCGATCTTGTGCATAAAAGTTTGATAATCAATAAAAAGAAATAAATTCCTAAGGGTGGTAGATGCCTCATTGAAGAATTGCCTACCAAAGATGGCAATACCTAGATCTATCCTTGCTTTTATGCCTAGCTAGGGGCGTTAAACGATAGCGCTTGTTGGGAGGCAACCAAATTTTATTTTTAGTTTTTTTTTTTGCTTTTTTACTTCTGTTTAGGAATAAATATTTGTTCTAGCCTCCGGTTAGATGTGTTTTTGTGTTTTAGTTAGTGCCTGTTCCAAGTTAAACCTATAGGATCTTCTTGGATGATAGTTATTTGATCTTGCTGTAATTTCCAGAAACTTTCTGTTCACGAAAATAATTGTTAAAAATCACCAAAACGTGATAAAGTAGTGATTCAAATTGCTGCTGATCAATAAACAAATTGCCTAGGTCTTCCTATTTTGGCTGAAGTTTTGGAGTTCCAGAAGTTTGCCTTAGTTACAGATTACTACAGACTGTTCTGTTTTTGAGAGATTCTGTTTTTCGTGTGTTGTTTGCTTATTTTGATGAATCTATGGCTAGTAAAATAGTTTATAAACCATAGAGAAGTTGGAATACAGTAGGTTTAACACCAATATAAATAAATAATGAGTTCATTACAGTACCTTGAAGTAGTCTTTTGTTTTCTTTCGCTAACGGAGCTCACGAGATTTTCTGTTAAGTTTTGTGTTGTGAAGTTTTCAAGTTTTGGGCGAAAGATTTTGATGAATTATGGAAAAAGGAGTGGCAAGAGCCTAATCTTGGGGATGCCCATGGCACCCCCCAGATAATCTAAGGACACCAAAAAGCCAAAGCTTGGGGATGCCCCGAAAGGCATCCCCTCTTTCGTCTACTTCCATTGGTAACTTTACTTGGAGCTATATTTTTATTCACCACATGATATGTGTTTTGCTTGGAGCGTCTTGTATGATTTGAGTCTTTTCCTTTTAGTTTACCACAATCATCCTTGTTGTACACACCTTTTGAGAGAGCCATACATGATTTGGAATTTGTTAGAATACTCTATGTGCTTCGCTTATATCTTTTGAGCTATATAGTTTTGCTCTAGTGCTTCACTTATATCTTTTAGAGCACGGTGGTGGATTTGTTTTATAGAAACTATTGATCTCTCATGCTCCACTTAGATTATTTTGAGAGTCTTAAATAGCATGGTAATTGCTTGAATAATCCTAATATTCTAAGCATAAATGATTTGTAAAAATTCTTATGAGTGTGTTGAATACTAAGAAAAGTTTGATGCTTGATAATTGTTTTGAGATATGAAGATGGTGATATTAGAGTCATGCTAGTTGAGTAGTTGTGAATTTGAGAAATACTTGTGTCCCGTAGCATGCACGTATGGTGAACCGTTATGTGATGAAGTCGGAGCATGATTTATTTATTGATTGTCTTCCTTATGAGTGGCGGTCGGGGACGAGCGATGGTCTTTTCCTACCAATCTATCCCCCTAGGAGCATGCGCGTAATACTTTGCTTTGATAACTTGTAGATTTTTGCAATAAGTATATGAGTTCTTTATGACTAATGTTGAGTCCATGGATTATACGCACCCTTCTTCCTTCCACCATTGCTAGCCTCTCTAATACCGCGCACTTTTTCACTGGTATCATACACCCACCATATACCTTCCTCAAAACAGCCACCATACCTACCTATCATGGCATTTCCATAGCCATTCCGAGATATATTGCCATGCAACTTTCCACCGTTCTGTTTATTATGACACACTCCATCATTGTCATATTGCTTTGCATGATCATGTAGTTGACATCGTATTTGTGGCAAAGCTACCGTTCATAATTCTCTCATACATGTCACTCTTGATTCATTGCATATCCCGGTACACCACCGGAGGCATTCATATAGAGTCATATTTTGTTCTAAGTATCGAGTTGTAGTTGTTGAGTTGTAAGAAAATAAAAGTGTGATGATCTTCATTTAGAGCATTGTCCCAAGTGAGGAACGGATGATGGAGACTATGATTCCCCCACAAGTCGGGATGAGACTCTGGACGAAAAAGAGGCCATAAAAAGAGAGGATAAAAGGCCCAAAAAAATGAGAGAAAAAGAGAGAAGGGACAATGTTACTATCCTTTTACCACACTTGTGCTTCAAAGTAGCACCATGATCTTCATGATAGAGAGTCTCTCATTTTGTCACTTTCATATACTAGTGGGAATTTTTCATTATAGAACTTGGCTTGCATATTCCAATGATGGGCTTCCTCAAAATGCCCTAGGTCTTCGTGAGCAAGCGAGTTGGATGCACACCCACTTAGTTTCCTTTGTTGAGTTTTCATATACTTATAGCTCTAGTGCATCCGTTGCATGGCAATCCCTACTCACTCACATTGATATCTATTGATGGGCATCTCCATAGCCCGTTGATACGCCTAGTTGATGTGAGACTATCTTCTCCCTTTTTTTCTTCTCCACAACCACCATTCTATTCCACATATAGTGCTATGTCCATGGCTCACGCTCATGTATTGCGTGAACATTGAAAAAGTTTTTAAAATGTCAAAAGTATGAAACAGTTGCTTGGCTTGTCATCGGGGTTGTGCATGATTTAAATACTTTGTGTGGTGAAGATAGAGCATAGCCAGACTATATGATTTTGTAGGGATAACTTTCTTTGGCCATGTTATTTTGAGAAGACATGATTGCTCTGTTAGTATGCTTGAAGTATTATTATTTTTATGTCAATATTAAACTTTTGTCTTGAATCTTTCGGATCTGAATATTCATACCACAATTAAGAAGAATTACATTGAAATTATGCCAAGTAGCACTCCGCATCAAAAATTCTGTTTTTATCATTTACCTATTCGAGGACGAGCATGAATTAAGCTTGGGGATGCTTGATATGTCTCCAACGTATCTATAATTTTTGATTGCTCCATGCTATATTATCTACTGTTTTGGACATTATTGGGCTTTATTATTCACTTTTATATTATTTTTGGGACTAACCTATTAACCGGAGGCCCAGCCTGAAATTGCTGTTTTTGCCTATTTGAGTTTCGCAGAAAAGGAATATCAAACGGAGTCCAAACGGAATGAAACCTTCGGGAATGTGATTTTTATGAAGATTATGATCTGGGAGACTTGGACCCTACGTCAAGAAACAAAGGAGGCATCCACGAGGTAGGGGGGCGCGCCTACCCCCCTAGGGCACGCCCTCCACCCTTGTGGGCCCCCTGTTGCTCCACCGAAGTACTCCTTCCTCCTATATATACCTACGTACCCCCAAACGATCAGATACGGAGCCAAAAACCTAATTCCACCGCCTCAACCTTCTATACCCACGAGATCCCATCTTGGAGCCTGTTCCGGAGCTCCGCCGGAGGGGGCATCCATCACGGAGGGCTTCTACATCAACACCATAGCCTCTCGGATGAAGTGTGAGTAGTTTACTTCAGACCATCGGGTCCATAGTTAGTAGCTAGATGGCTTCTTCTCTCTTTTTGGATCTCAATACAATGTTATTCCCCTCTCTCATGGAGATCTATTCGATGTAATTTTTTTGCGGTGTGTTTGTTGAGACCGATGAATTGTGGGTTTATGATCAAGATTATCTATGAATAATATTTGAATCTTCTCTGAATTCTTTTATGTATGGTTATCTTTGCAAGTCTCTTCGAATTATCAGTTTGGTTTGGCCTACTAGATTGATCTTTCTTGCAATGGGAGAAGTGCTTAGCTTTGGGTTCAATCTTGCGGTGTCCTTTCCCAGTGACAGTAGGGGAAATAAGGCACGTATTGTATTGTTGCCATCGAGGATAACAAGATGGGGTTTTTATCATATTGCATGAATTTATCCCTCTACATCATGTCATTTTGCTTAAGGCGTTACTCTGTTTTCATGAACTTAATACTCTAGATGCATGCTGGATAGCGGTCGATGAGTGGAGTAATAGTAGTAGATGCAGGCAGGAGTCGGTCTACTTGTCTCGGACGTGATGCCTATATACATGATCATACCTAGATATTCTCATAACTATGCTCAATTCTGTCAATTGCTCAACAGTAATTCGTTCGCCCACCGTAAAATACTTATGCTCTTGAGAGAAGCCACTAGTGAAACCTATGGCCCCCAGGTCTATTTTCCATCATATTAATCTCCCGACAACAAGCTATTTATGGCGCCGTCTTTATTTTGCTTTCTTTACTTTGCATCTTTATCACAAAAATACCAAAAATATTATCCTATCATATCTATCAGATCTCACTCTCGTAAGTGACCGTGAAGGGATTGACAACCCCTTATCGCGTTGGTTGCGAGGATTTATTTGTTTTGTCTAGGTGCGAGGGACTCACGCGTAGCCTCCTACTGGATTGATACCTTGGTTCTCAAAAACTGAGGGAAATACTTACGCTACTTTGCTGCATCACCCTTTCCTCTTCAAGGGAAAACCAATGCAGTGCTCAAGAGGTAGCAAATACTTATGCTACTTAGCTGCATCACCCTTTCCTCTTCAAGGGAAAACCAATGCAGTGCTCAAGAGGTAGCAGAGGCACGCCCAAGGGGGGCAATCCTACTCCAAGTAGGTTTTTCCCCCTTTCCTATTCCAACTAGGAGAAGGGGGAAGAAGGAGGTGGAGAGAAGGAAGGAGAAGGGGGGCCGCCGCCCCCTTCCCTTTCGCAATTCGGATTGGGGCAAGGGGGGCTTCGCGCCACCTCCTGGACGCCTCTCCTCTTCCACCACTTGGGCCCGTAAGGCCCAATACCCCGAGGGGTTCCGTAACCCGTGCTTGCCGGTATATATCCGATAACCCCCGGAATTATTCTGGTGTCCGAATATAGTCATCCAATATATCAATATTCATGTCTCGAACATTTTGAGACTCCTCGTCAAGTCCGTGATCACATACGGGACTCCGAACTTCCTTCGGTACATCAAAACACATAAACTCATAATATAACTGTCATCAAACTTTAAGCGTGCGGACCCTACGGGTTCGAGAACTATGTAGACATGACCGAGACACGTCTCCGGTCAATAACCAATAGCAGAACCTAGATGCTCATATTGGTTCCCACATATTCTACGAAGATCTTTATCGGTCAGACCACATAAAAACATACGTTGTTCCCTTTGTCATCAGTATGTAGTTTGCCGGAGATTCGATCGTCGGTATCTCAATACCTAGTTCAATCTCGTTACCGGCAAGTCTCTTTACTCGTTCTGTAATGCATCATCCCGCAACTAACTCATTAGTTGCAATGCTTGCAAGGCTTATAGTGATGTGCATTACCGAGTGGGCCCAGAGATACCTCTCCGACAATCGGAGTGACAAAATCCTAATCTCGAAATACGCCAACCCAACAAGTACCTTCGGAGACACCTGTAGAGCACCTTTATAATCACCCAGTTACGTTGTGACCTTTGGTAGCACACAAAGTGTTCCCTCGATAAACGGGAGTTGCATAATCTCATAGTCATAGGAACATGTATAAGTCATGAAGGAAGCAATATTAGAATACTAAACGATCGTGTGCTAAGCTAACGAAATGGGTCAAGTCAATCACATCATTCTTCTAATGATGTGATCCCGTTAATCAAATGACAACTCATGTCAATGGCTAGGAAACATAACCATATTTGATCAACGAGGTAGTCAAGTAGAGGCATACTAGTGACACTTTGTTTGTCTATGTATTCACACAAGTATTATGTTTCCGGTTAATACAATTATAGCATGAATAATAAACATTTATCATGATATAAGGAAATAAATAATAACTTTATTATTGCCTCTAGGGTATATTTCCTTCAGTACATCAGTTGCTCTTCTTCTTCAATTGAGAGATTCAAATCTTCATCATCAAGTACATAGTCAGGTTCCACCTCTTCCCCCTCTTGCTCAGCTTCTTCATCAACATCAAAGTCAATGTTCTCTTCATAAAGACCATCATCTCCATCATCTATGTCATAATCATCATCCTTTGAATTACGAATCTGAAAGCACTACATCTTCGCAACATCGGTCAACAAGTGATCTTCTTCAAGAAAATCATCGACAAGTGATCTTAGAGCAAAATCGATCGACAAGTGATCTTCTTCAGCAAAATCAGTCAGCAAATGCTCTTCTACTGCAACATCAAACAACAAGTGCTCTCCTTGTGCAACATCAGCCAGCAAGTGCTCTCCTTGTGCAACATCAGTCAGCAAGTGCTCTCCTTATGCAACATCAGTCAACAAATGCTCTTCTTCTGCAACATTAGCCATCAAGTTGTCTGCTTCTGTCTCATGTGTTGCAAACTATGAAATTGGATCTTCGGCATTGACTGAATGATGTTGTGAGAACTAGCTGCACTGGCTGCAACAACATTTGGGTTTACCACTCTCACAGGATTCTCTACTGCTCCCACTGTACATATCAAATATTGCCTGAAATTACTGATGAAATCTGAACAATCAACCATGATTGCAAGAGACTTATGCTGAGCACTGGCTATTATCATTTGCTTCACATCCTCATCACCTCTGATTCTGAGCATAGCATCTGAAACTATTTTGTCAGGCATGCACCAATAAATGATGTGCTCATTGACAGGATATCCCAACCATAGCATGTGCTCTTCAATGACTGCATATGAGAATGTGCCAGCATCAACATAGTCTAGCACCTCCACTTAAGAATTATAGTACTCCATGTTATTTATTGGTCCACAGAACAGTCCACCATGCTCCAGTTCTAATGTGAAGAAAGGGGTGTCCACACTTAGTACCATTACTGAATCACAAACTGCAACCACACAATGCAGAATGTAAGCACAAGCATCATTAAAGATAACTGAATAAATACATTTAACTGAATCTTGCAAGTTAAGTGGAAGTTAACTGAAAATGCAAGTTAACTGAATCTGCAAGTTAATTGAATCTTCAAGTTAAATGAATCTTCAAATTAACTGCATCTTGAACTAAACTGTATAAATTCAGTTATCTTCAGAAACTGACTTAATTGAAAAAATAAAGTAACTGCAACTTGCAAACTGAATTCAGTTAACTACAGCTAGCAAATTAACTCAACAAATGCAGTAACAAACTAATTTAGCATGGCTAATGTACAAACTAAGTACTAATCCAGTACTTATCTCAAGCCGTGCCCTACATTGCCCAAACAAAGTTTAGACTTTTTACACTGCAATGCTGTCCCCTACGCACAAACCCTGGGCTAAATTGCGCACGTATTTGCAAAACAGTATGTATGTACTAGCCATAAACCTAAAGTCTGGCTGAAAGAACATTCAAAACAAGAACCCTAGGTTCTTGCCTAAAATCCCCAACTTCACCGAAAACCCTAGACTTCAATCGACTACCAAATAACCAGTTCGACATCGCGGCAAGCACTACAACCACAAACTACCAACGAATGGGCCTGAAACGAGCTCAAAACTGGGCAATTCAACTGGGAGGAGGAGAACACCGACCGGGAGGGTTGACATCGAGCAGAGAGGAGGAATAGAGCAGAGAGGAGGAATAGAGCAGAGAGGATGACTAACCATAATCCGGAGGGTTGACACCGAACAACCGAACTTGGTGCGCGGTAGGCGGCGGGTGCACACCGCCGGTGAAGTCCGGCGATGACGCCATGGCTCACGCGAGCGCAGCCAGCACGGCTTGTCGGCCGGTCATGGACAGGAGGGAGGAGGCGACAAATGATTGGGCGAGGGGAGGGGAGACCCAATAAATTCAGGTGAAAAGTGCGGTGTAGTGCGGGTTGATTAGTGCTAAGGCCAGGGGGTAATTGCAAAAGGTGCTGCGCTGACCCGCTCTGCTGACTTGGCTCCAATTGTCGTCGTCTGATTGGCTGAGGACCAAATCTGCACATTGGGTGCAAGTTGTTGGATGAAATAGTTTGCTTTTTCAAGTTTTGGACTAGATCATCACATCCTGGACAAGTTCCAGGACTCCTAGTGCTATTACCTCTTATATTAAGGGTCGAAGGGAGTATTTTAATCTTTTGATTGTATTACATTTGCCTAATAGTCGAACAAGTCCATATATCTCACATTTATAGCCATTAGTAAAAAAAAATTGGTCAGGCCGATGGTCTTTTTTTTTGCGGGTGATCTTGTCATGAGTGCCGAAAATAAACGACGATAATGAGGGGGGCGGGACTTCAAGTTGTACACGAGCAAAGGATCGAGTAGGCCATGAATTATGGAAAATGCCGATCAGATCTGATCTTCGTTCGGCGTCGGTTGTTGGCTCGGCTCGTGCGTGTGTGTATTCATTTCGCCGTGTTGGCCAATCGTTTGGTTTATCCTCGGATCTAGTTCTAACTCCTGATGTGGTGAGGCTGCAGATCAACAGTGTTATTGTGACGCGGTGGAACCGGTGTGTGGAGTGTTTGATCCGCATTTGTTTTATAAAGAGGGTGATGGTATCCCAGTGTTCCAACGAACGAGCTGTATGTGGCTGTGGATTAGTTTTACTTAGCTGAAGGGAGGAGGTCTTGTTGACAAGAAAACTGTCGGTGATATGTCGACTACTTTTGCTGCTGGTTCGGACCTGATTGATGGATTATCTGAAGGTGCCACCCAAGTCCAAGCAACAGGGACAGCATTCTGCTATCCACGCACTGTCCCCTTTCGGAAATTTAGGCCTCTGGTTCGGCACAAGTTTGTTACGCTACGACAAAGACCTGCCATGTCAACTACGGGTGGTAAATGCTGACATGTGTCCACACTGGTCAAATATGGGCCGGACAAGAACAGCAAGGTTTATTTATCGAGCGGTTGGTTCAGAGCAGTGAGCACCAAGGCAGCAGTTCGTTAAACAACCAACAGCTAGCAAGATCCCCTTTGCACGTGGGTGGTTTGGTGTTCGCCCGGCGAGTCTCATTCCGGCTAAGCTGCCGGTGTTCCGCACTGATCCACGCGGCGGTGCACGCTACGACACTGGCGCACTACGCTACTAGGGCTTCTCTTTATTTATTTTTTATCTTTCGAGAATATACTAGGGCTGCTCCTAAGGAGACCTCCTCGCTGGCGCCTTTAGCGCCCGATCGCTTTCCTGGCGCTCACGCGTGCCCTAGTGGGCCGTGGCCCATTCGCTCGCTCGCCCGCTCCTGCTCGCTCGCTCAACCGCTGCGGCTCGCTCCTTTGATAGCCCTTTTTTATCCTTGCGAGCACTTGTCAAAAAAGCCTTGTTGTTTAAGCAAAAAGAAAAACAGAAAAAACTTAAAATATAAAAAAAACATGTATTAAAAAATGGACATGAATTTTCATAAAAGTTCACAAAATTGGAAAAAAGTTCATCAAATTTGAAAAGGTTCATTAAATTTGAAAAAAGTTCATCAAATTTGAAACACAAGTTCATCAGTTTTGAAAAAAGTTCATCGGATTTGAAAAAAAGTTCATCGAACTTGTAAAAAGTTCATCGAATTCGAAAAAGTTCATTGAATTTGAAAAGGTTCATAAGTTTTGAAAACAGTTCATCGATTTTGAAAAAAGCACGAATTTGAAAAAAAAGTTCATCAGTTTTACAAAAAGTTCACGAATTTGAAAAAAAGGTTCATCAGTTTTACAAAAAGTTCATCAATTTTGAAAAACGTTCATCTACTTTCTAGAAAAAAGTTTACAGATTTGAAAAAAGAGTTCATCAACTTTGAAAAAAGTTCATCTACTATCAAGAAAAAAGTTCACGAATTTCTTCTGAAAGAAAGAAAAATGTTTCGCGACTTAAAAAAAACGAACAAAGAAGAAGAAATGGCCGAACAAACCAGTATGTAACACCTGAGGTCCGTTGGTCGGGTGGTTATGGTGTTGAAGTCCTAAGTAGCGCGTCGAGGGTTCGAAATGTGGGTAGCACGCACTTTTTACTTTTTGTAGAAACAGAAAAGGAGCATATGGGCCGGCCCGCTATAGAAACCTAGCGTACGGGAGGGTGTGCGCCCTGTACCAAAATGCCTATATTCGGCGCTTAAGGCGCCGAATAGGATTTGGCTCTCCTAAGCGACCCACGGACCTAGCGCGTACCCCCCTCGAGGGCCGATCCTCTGTTTGGGCCGGCCCATTTCGAGTTTCATCCCCACCGATTTTGGGAAGGTTCTAGAACCTTCCTTAAACCGGATTCCTTGTTTTTCCTTCCGGTTACTTCTCTCCTTTCCTTTTACGCCTTTTTCTTTTATAATTACTAAATTCTTTTCCTTCTTTGTTTCTTTCTTTTATTTCCTTTTTCTTTTCCTTTCTTGCGAACATCTTTCAGTTTTTTGAACATTTTTGCAATCATGAACATTTTTTGAATTCATGAACTACTCCACAAAGGAATATATGTGAAATCAACTTGCTGTACATAAAAGTGTGAGGTTCACAAATAAGTAGGAGCGTCCTACACATAGCATCGAACCACAATCAACATCGTTTGTGTGGTCATTTAAGGGGACCTAAAAACCTGGACGGAGGTAGTACTGAGAAAGGGCCGTAATGGTTGGTACGCCTCCAACACGTCAAACAAGGAAGGAAATAAAACGTAGTAAATGCATGAAGATGAGTAAAGCAAACCACAAATTAGAAGAAAATAAATAGTACTCCCTCCGTTTTTACTTACTTGCATATTAGGTTTGACTAAAGTCAAACTTTGTAAACCTTGACCAAGTTTATAGAAAAAAATAAACATTTACCATACTAAATCTATATGATATGAAAGTACATTCAATAATGAATCTAATAGAATTGATTTGTTATTGTATATGTTAATATTTTTGTTTATAAACTTTGTCAAAATTTACAAAGCTTGACTTTGACCAAAGCTAATACGCGGACTAAATAAAAACGGAGGGAGTACATATTTAATGAGTGATGACAATTAAGAAAATAATAAAGGTAGTCAATGATACTTATTACTATATACTCCCTCCTTTCCGGTTTATAGAGCTCAATTCAAAAATCTAACAAACCAAGGTAGATGGTGAGTGGTGGAATACTTTTTGTAATTTGCAAAAGCACCCAATTAATGCTCTTGTTTTTCTCAAAAAATTATTTTTACCAATGTATTAATTGCAATGCATGCATGCATAAAGTATATGCATTGGTCAATTTTCTCTTAATACTTACATGCAATGATTTAATGCACCTTGGAATCTGAACTTGTGATGGGGAACAACCAAATTGAGCCTTATAAAATGGAAATAACTAAGATTTTGAGATGATCCCTATAAACCGGAAAGGAGGGAGTAACTTGTTTTCTTATGGTTTTGATTTTTAAAGGAGTAAGAAGAAAATGACACATATTTAATGAGCGATGACAATTAAGGAAATAATAAAGGTAGTTAATGGTACTTATTATATAACTTGTTTTCTTCTTATGGTTTTGATTTTTAAATAAGAAGAAAATGACACATATTTAATGAGTGATGATAAGTAGGGAAATAATAAAGGCGGTCAATGATATTATTAGGCTCCCCATAATGAGTAGTATCATATACTAGTATCAGGCATGTAATACTAGTGTATAATACTACTTTCGTAATGCATAGTATCATAAATTAGTATCTTAGATTTCCTTATTAATTGTCATGCATGACACAAAATAGTAAAAAATTAATATGATTTGGTATCATGATATATCATATACTAGTATCATGCATATAATACTAATGTATAATACTATTTTCGTAATGCATATTATCAGAAGTTGGTATCTTAGATTTCTTTATTAAATGTTGTGCATGACACAAAATAGTAAAACATTTAATATGATTTGGTATCATGATATGATACCACATTCTCTCTTTCCTCATTTAATTGTGACACATCATCAAAAAAGTCTAGTTGGCATGCATGATACCGTTTATGATACTCCCATTACGACCACCCTTATATAACTTATTTTCTCAACATGACTCCCGCGTCATAGCTACTGATGCCCTACGGTACCAACAGTAGACAATGACTAGTACGACCGACTATCCAAGCCTTCGCACCCTCTACCTCGATGGCAATGGATTTTCCCTCGAAAAATTGTAATTGCACGAGCAAAAGAGGGGATTATCCTTTGGCTATTTTTTACTACCTCCGTCTCTTAATGTTAGACGCTTTTGCAGTTTAAACTGAACTGCAAAAACGTCTTATATTAAGGATCGAAGGGAGTATTTAATCTTTTGATTGTATTACATTTGCCTAATAGTCAAACAAGTCCATATATCTCTCATTTATAGCCATTAGTAACAAAAAACTGGCCGGGACGATGGTGTGATTGGGAAAAACTGAAAGCGCATTATTTGTTGCATAAGTTCTGGAGAGAAAGAAAGTGATGATCTTGTGATGAGTGTCGAAATGAACAACGATAATGAGGGAAGCGGGACTTCAAGTTGTACGCGAGCAAAGGATCGAGCAGGCCATGAAATATGGAAAATGTCAGTCAGATATGATCTTCCGTTCGGCGCCGGTTGTTGGCTCGACTCGTGCATGCGTGTATCCATTTCATCGTGTTGGCCGGTCATTCGGTTTATCCTCGGATCCAGTTCTGACTCCTCATGTGGTGAGGCTGCAGATCACCAGTGTTATTGGACGCAGTGGAACCGGTGTGTGGAGGGAAATCCTTGCCGTGTTTGATCCACATTTATTTTTGTAGAATTGTATTGAATAATTGTTGATGCAATATTGTGCTAGTACAAGAGGTATATATAAGAGCCAAGCCGCACCTGACCTAGCCCTATTACAAACTGAGTAGGAGTCCTAATCCTATTACAAGTTGTATTCTAACATCCCCCGAAGTGTCAGCGGTAGGCTCGACGATGTTGAGACTGAAACGAATGTCTTGAAATGGAGTAGTCGCCAGGCCTTTTATAAAGATATCAGTGAACTGAGCAGAAGTAGGCACATGGAGAACGCGAACTTGACCGAGAGCCACCTTCTCTCGAACAAAATGAATATCGATCTCAATATGCTTGGTGTGGCGGTGTTGGAACCAGATTCCCTGACATGTAGACAGCTAAAATATTATCACAGTAAACAATGGTAGCTTGCTCAATAGGACGGTGCAGCTCTGACAGCAACTGGCGCAACCAAACCGTTTCAGCGACCGCGTGAGCCACAACGCGGTACTCAGCTTCAGCAGACGAGCGGGAGACCGTAACATGCCTTTTTGAAGACCAAGAAACCAAATTGTTACCAAGAAAAACACAAAATCCGGATGTGGACCTACGAGTATCTGGACAAGTAGCCTAGTCTGCATCAGAGTAAGCTGTCAAGTAGGTGGGAGAGGATTTGTTGATATGAAGACCTAAGTCTAGTGTGCCTTTGAGATATCGAAGAATACGTTTGACATGATTGTAGTGCGGAATACGAGGATCATGCATGTATAAACAAGCTTGTTGGGCAGCAAAAGAAATTTCAGGACGAGTGAGAGTAAGATACTGAAGTGCACCAGCAAGACTATGATAAAGAGAAGGATCAGAGAAAGGATCACCGTCGGCAGAGAGTTTGGAACCTGTATCAACAGGGGTACGAGAATTTTGACAATCAAGCATACCAGCACGAGAAAGAAGATCCAGAGTGTACTGACGTTGAGACAAGAAAAGACCAAAGGAGTCACGGATAACAGCAATACCTAAGAAGTGGTGAAGAAGACATAAATTTTTCATAGAGAATTCTTGGCAAAGAAGAGAGATAATATGATCTAAAAATTGTTGTGAGGAAGCTGTGAGGATAATATCATCAACATATAAAAGAAGGTAAGCAGTGTTGTTGTGTTGATGAAAGGTGAAGAGTGAAGTGTCAGAACGGGAAGGGGTAAAACCAATGGTTTGAGCATAAGTAGAAAAACGTTGGAACCAGGCACGTGGTGCTTGTTTAAGACCATAAATAGATTTTGAAGAAGACAAACATGATTAGGATAGGAGGAACGTTCGAAGCCAAGAGGTTGTTGACAATAGACTGTTTCTTGAAGAGAGCCATGAAGAAAAGCATTTTTGACATCTAGTTGATGAATTGGCCAGGAAGAAGAGACGACGATGCTAAGGACAATGCGAATAGTGCTGGGCTTGACAACTGGAGAGAAAGTCTCATCATAATCGATGCCGTGTTGCTGAGAGTAACCACGACATACCCATCGAGCCTTATAACGTGCAAGACTCCCATCAGAATTAAATTTATGGCGAAAAACCCATTTGCCCGAAACGATATTTGTATTGGAAGGACGAGGAACTAACTTCCACGTGATATTCTGCAGAAGGGCATCATATTCATCTTTCATAGCTACGGCCCAATTAGGATCTAGGAGAGCTGATTTGTAAGATGTGGGTAGAGAGGAAGGAGATAAAGATGCATGAAGATTGAGACGATCTTTTGCAGGTACACGAAACCCGGACTTGGCACGTGTGCGCATGGTATGATCGTTAGTAGGAGCTGGAACGGGAATAGCATGAGTAGGAGGGGTGGGGAAAGATGTGGTGGACGCGTCCGCCGCAGCGGAGGAAGCGGACGCGGGGGATGGTGGTGGAGACCGCGGTTGCAGCAGGTCTGCCGCGTCAGAGTGTAATGTGTTTTCCTCTGCCGGGACAGAGGTGATGACAGAAGTGGTGGCGGCAGGATCTGCTACTACGGCTGGTTTGGCTGGATTGGTCGGCGGGTGAAAGAAGGGAAGATGATTTCGATGAGAGGGACTAGTGGACGACGCGGGTGAGTTGGAATCTAATTGTTGATGCTCGGAAAAGGGAAAAATATTTTCACCAAATGTTACATGACGAGACACATGAACACGACCACTAACAAGATCTAGACAACGATAACCCTTGCGCTCATCAGAAACACCTAGATGGACACACGGGATAGAGCGCGGGGAAAGTTTGTTAGGAGAAGTGGAGTAGGAGTTTGGAAAACAAAGACAACGAAGACACGAATGTCGGAGTAATTTGGATGAGAGAGAAATAAAGAGACGTAAGGAGTAGTTTGTGGGTTAACTTTAGATGGATGAATATTGAGTAAATATGTGGCCGTATGGAGTGCCCCTACCCAGAACATCGACGACATAGAAGATTGAATAAGCAGAGTGCGAATGATGTCATTAAGAGTACGAAGAGAACTCTCGGCTTTACCGTTTTGAGGGGAGGTATAAGGACAGGAGAAACGTAAGAGAATTCCATATTGTAGAAATAAATTTCAATTTTTAAAGTTGTCAAATTCACGACCATTATTACATTGTATGAATCTTATAGGGAGGAAAAAGTGGACCGAGACATAGCGCTGAAAGTTAAGGAATATATTATGAACGTCGGATTTGTTTCGTAAAGGAAAAATCCGAACATAATGAGTAAAATCATCAAGAATCACGAGATAATACTTAAAACCAGATACACTTTCTATTGGTGATGTCCAGAGATCACAATGAAGTAATTCAAAAGGAAAAGTACTAGAGGATTGAGAGGAACTAAAGGGAAGGAGAACATGTTTACCCAATTGACATGACTGACACATAGAAGAATGATGAGAATCTCTATTACAAGGTATTGAAAATTCACTAAGAAGTGTGGATAACACATTTCTATTGGGATGGCCGAGACGTTGGTGCCACAGATCAACAGCGGCCACCATAGATGTTGGAGGAGCAGCGACCAGAGCACCATGGAGAGAATATAAATCACCGGAGCTATTGAATCGAGCGATCTCGGCCTTGGTCGGGTAGTCCTTCACAGACAAACCAAAGGGGTCATACTGAACAGAAACGTGATTATCAGTGGTGATTTGGCGATCAGAAATCAGAATTTTAATAAGAGCAGGAGCTACAAGAACATCACGAAGAAGCAAAGGCTTGGTTGGGGATTGGATTTGAGCCTGACCGACACAATAAATAGGAATAGAGGATCCATCACTGAGAGTAATGGAGGGAAAAGGTGAAGGTGTGCAAGAAGAAAGCAAATTACTCGATGCAGACATATGACGAGAAGCACCATCATCAAAAATCAAATCCGTACCTGGGTTCCCTTGTGCGGCAAAGTTGTTCATGGCTTGTATAAAAGCAGCTTGGTCCCAGCTCGGAGTCTAAGTAGAGGCCGGTGTAGTCATGGGAGCTTGCGGGTGTGGTGGCGTCGGCAGTAGGGCCGGCATCGGCGTAAAGGGAGAGGCACCATCATTGTACTTCTGCATGTAGGGTGACGATGGAGCGCCATAGGATGCATAAGGACTGGTGTTGTAGATCGGTGGCGCGTAGGCGGGAGCAGGGTGGTACGCGGCCGTCGGCTGTCGGGGCGCGAGGACGGGCGCGCCAGTGTGAGGGCAAGCACCGGGCTGCCAACCACCAGTATAGGCAGGCGGGGCACCATATGGCGTAGGGGCAGAGCAGGGCATAGGCTGTCGGTGTCAAAACCGGCGGATCTCGGGTAGGGGGTCTGAGGGAGTGATACGTCTCCAACGTATCTATACTTTTTGATTGTTCCATGCTATATTATATTCTGTGTTGGATGTTTAATGGGCTTTATTATACTCTTTTATATTATTTTTGGGACTAACCTATTAACCGGAGGCCCAGCCCAGAATTGCTGTTTTTTGCCTATTTCAGAGTTTCGCAGAAAAAGAATATCAAACGGAGTCGAAATGGAATGAAACCTTCGGGAACGTGATTTTTGGAAAGAACGTGATCCAGAGGACTTGGACCCTATGTCAAGACATCAACCAGGAGGGCAAGAGGTAGGGGGGGCGTGCCTACCCCCCCAGGCGTGCCCTCCACCCTCGTGGGCCCCATGTTGCTCCACCGACGTACTTCTTCCTCCTATATATACCTACGTACCTCCAAACTACCAGATACGGAGTCAAAAACCTAATTCCACCGCCGCAACCTTCTGTACCCGTGAGATCCCATCTTGGGGCCTTTTTTGGAGCTCCGCCGGAGGGGGCATCCGGAGGGCTTCTACATCAACACCATAGCCTCTCCGATGATGTGTGAGTAGTTTACCTCAGACCTTCGGGTCCATAGTTATTAGCTAGATGGCTTCTTCTCTCCTTTTGGATCTCAATACAATGTTCTCCCCCTCTCTTGTGGAGATCTATTCGATGTAATCTTCTTTTGCAGTGTGTTTGTTGAGACCGATGAATTGTGGGCTTATGATCAAGTTTATCTATGAACAATATTTGAATCTTCTCTGAATTCTTTTATGTATGATTGGTTATCTTTGCAAGTCTCTTCGAATTATCAGTTTGGTTTGGCCTACTAGATTGATCTTTCTTGCAATGGGAGAAGTGCTTAGCTTTGGGTTCAATCTTGCAGTGTCCTTTCCCAGTGTGATGGGGAAGCAAGGCACGATTGTATTGTTGCCATCGAGGATAACAAGATGGGGTTTATATCATATTGCATGAGTTTATCCCTCTACATCATGTCATCTTACTTAAAGCGTTACTCTGTTCTCATGAACTTAATACTCTAGATGCGTGCTGGATAGCGGTCGATGTGTGGAGTAATAGTAGTAGATGCAGGCAGGAGTCGGTCTACTTGTCTCGGACGTGATGCCTATATACATGATCATACCTAGATATTCTCATAATTATGCTCAATTCTATCAATTGCTCAACAGTAATTTTTTACCCACCGTAATACTTATTCTATCGAGAGAAGCCACTAGTGAAACCTATGGCCCCCGATTCTATTTTCTATCATATTAATATTCCAACACTTAGCTATTTTTATTGCCTTTTATTTTACTTTGCATCTTTATCATAAAAATACCAAAAATATTATCTTATCATATCTATCAGATCTCACTCTCGTGAGTGATCGTGAAGGGATTGACAACCCCTTTATCGCGTTGGTTGCAAGGATTTATTTGTTTGTGTAGGTGCGAGAGACTCGTGCGTGGTCTCCTACTGGATTGATACCTTGGTTCTCAAAACTGAGGGAAATACTTACACTGCTTTACTGCATCACCCTTTCCTCTTCAAGGGAAAACCAACGCAGTGCTCAAGAGGTAGCAAGAAGGATTTCTGGCGCCGTTGCCGGGGAGTCTATGCAAAAGTCAACATACCAAGTACCCATCACAAACTGTCGTGGTTTTGTCACGGCAGATGTCCTAAGGAAAGGACTTAGTCGTGGAGCCATCACGCTGGTTAGCTTAAAGGGGTTAAAGCGGACAAGGGACACAGAGAGTTTATACTGGTTCGGCCCCTTGCGGTGAAGGTAAAAGCCTAATCCAGTTGTTGTGGAATTGCTAGGCTTTCGATGGCTAGGGAGCGAATATGCTTTGCCTGAGTCTCGAGTTGTTGTCTGTTGTCCTGAACCACCGCCGGGTCGTCCCCTTATATACACAGGTTGACGCCCTTTGGTTTACAGAATCCCGAGGCCGGCTCGTAAACGTGTCCGGCTCGGTCTCTGCTCTTTCTATCTTACAACACAAGTTTACATATCAATGTCAGTTTATGTCCACATGCCTTAAACCGGCTTTGGGCCCTGGGCTTTCATAAAGCGTCACCGTCTGTCTTCATGGGCTTCAGATATAGTGAACTAATATAGGATTAATCCGGCCTCTCCTGGACGGTTTACGCCCAGTGGTAATATCCCCAATATTAGGCCCCAGATTGATTTGAACTGGTTCATGTCAATCCTCAATACTTAAGAAAATTTCTTCTTTAACATCTTCACGTAATCTTGTAAACCGCCGTGACGTCACCTTCCAGGACCATGGTAAACCGCCATGACGTCATCTGTTATTTAAAACTGCGTATAACCCACCTTCATTAATGGGCCTTCGATGATCGAGGCAACAGAGCTGTCACGTACCCCATTTTTCAGGCTCATCGATTCTCGCGCCCTCATTTTATCCATTCACCTTATAAATAAGTCGAGGGGTCCCTTTCACTTTTCCCCCTCGTGCCTCTTCGTGTCGTCTTCTTCCTCGCGTTGACCAACCTTCGAGCTCTGCTGCCGTCGTCGTCCTTCGCCTCTGCCTCAACGACAACCGCTGCATCAACCTGACTGTGCCAGAAAAACGCGGGGATCCTCCGCTGCTTCCTCAACACCGGTACGTTCCTCCTTTTCTCACTCCAGATCCACCATTAGGGTTCGTTGTTCTTCATAGTTCTTCAAAGTTCTTGAATATGTTCTTCCATTTTTATCTTCAGTAGTACCAATGGCTAGTTAGATCTGCCTTTTCCAATGCCCTTGTACTTTAAACTCCTGCTTCCTTGTTAGAACATCTGCCTTATATAAAACTCATCTGAACTTGGTGAACTCTTAACACACTGGAATTTAGGTCAGAATATTTTTTTCCAACGCACGGTAGATCTGAAATTACCACGCCAAAATGTGAAGCTTGTTTTTCCTTCACTTACGCACCTTTTAGACATATACCTTTAATACCAGATTAGGCGGTTTAACTTCATAGAAAAATGATGACCCAGTAGATACCATTAGTCCCCTGTTGGACCGCCAATGCATTCATCATTGTACTGTCTACATTGTCAGACTCCGGTTTACAAATAACCAACTCCGGTTTAACAATATGCTTACATCCTTATACCGCTTTATAGTTTTCCACTGTAAATCTTAAAACGGCAATAATCATGTTTCAGATTTTCTTTGCCATGGCCAAGCAAGTCTATGAATGCAATTGGGTTCCTTCTCGAGTAACCGAAGATCAGTTAAACAACTGTGTTGCAATGGACGCTTTAGCCAAGAAAGATGTCAACCACTGGAGGGTCCCTGACCCGGAAAATCCTCCTACACCCAAGGACGGAGAGGTAGTCGTGTTTGCTGATCACCTGGATCAAGGTTTTAGCCCTCCCGGTTCAAAAATTTTCCGAGATGTACTGGACAGTTTTCAGCTGCACCCTCAAGACACCGGTCCAAATTCTGCAACCAACATCTGCCACTTCCAAGTTTTCTGTGAGGCTTATCTACAAGAGGAACCTACAGTCGAACTGTTTAGGGATTTCTTTCACTTAAACCATCGCACAGAGTTCACGGATGGACCCAATACGGAATTGGGTGGAATGGCGGTTCAGAAAAGGAAGGAAGTTAACTTCCCTCATCCCAAGCTCCACAGCCACCCCAAAGAGTGGAACCAGACTTGGTTTTACTGCAAAGATACATCTCCAACCTATGAGAACCCCTTGCTGGGTTACCGCGCTCACCGCCTTAGTAATACACATCCTTTTCCTTAGAGGTTGACTGCAAAAGAAAGGGCCAACTATGCCCCTCAACTATCAAAGCTTAGAGCCTTCATGGCGAACGGTTTGACAAGAGTTGACCTTACCCGTTATTGGATAAGCTAGAGTATTCTGCCCTTAAGCCGGCGCTCTGGTTTGATGTGTGAGTACATAGGGAGTTTGAAGGATGCTCAACGACACATTGATATTCAGCTTACAGATGCGGAAGTTACTGAGGTTGTAAAGAAGATGCTGAATGAACCGGAGGCTGTCTGTGGACAGACCGGACTACTCCCTTTCTGTACGTTCAACAAACTGCCAGCTGTAAGAATCATATAACTCCTTTTTTTAATCTTAAGTTGCTTCTGTCAAAATATTCTCTGAAAGTTTGACTACTTTCTGACAGGGTGATGATCCGTTCTGGAACAAGAAACCACAAGACAAACCGGCAAAGCTGCAAGACAAAACGGCCAAGCCACTTCGCCCAAAGACCAAGGTTGTTAAGAAACCTGCCAAGAAAAGGACCACTGCATCCTCCGAGCTAAATGCTGATGATGATGTGGGTAACCCAGAATCAGAGGTAGAACTTGACTCTCTTGGTTCATTTTTCGTACACCTCATTGACAATGATTATTATCAGGACGACGCTGATGGCAGTCACGCTGATGATGTAGAGGTAATCATTCTTTCCTCCGATTTAGGTCCTCTGCCAACATAAAAAATCCGTCGAGCAAACTGGAAAGTAAAATTTTCTCACCCCCTTGCTTACTTGGACCCAAACTTTCTTTCGAAGACGCAACAGCACGAGGCTCGCCGCACAACCTAGCACAGTGGCCAGGTAGTTACCTCCGCTGGTTTACCAAAGACTCTGGTTCGGAAACACCGATCAGAGGTCTCTTATACCCTTGACACTTCATGCCCCAAAACGGGTTGTTTCCGCCAGCCTCTTAACCCGTCTGATTCAAACTATCAGGGTACTTCTCACTCATCTTCTGGCAAGTCGTCGGACCAAAACTTCCACCCCTCAAAACAGTTCTTGGGTGAGCTATACACTTGTTTTTATCCTTGATGTGTTATTTTTATATAATGTACTGATCCTTATGTTTATTTTTCTCAGCGCCAAGCCCAGACCCAGCAAGAAGGCTTGGTTGAATAAGCCGACTGATGATAACGTGGCTGTTGAATCGGAAAAAACTCCAGATCCTGAAGAGATCGATGTTGACGCCATGCTTAATGACCCACCGCCTCAAGACCATGACTTTTTTGCTGAACAGGTGGAAGTTGACACCACAAGCCGTGCTGACAAGCCAACCAGCCCTGTCCGAACTGATGACAAACCGGTCAGTCCAGTTAAAGATACTGACAAACCGCCAACCCCAGTAACGGCTGCTGATGACAAAGATGATGACATCATGATTGCTGGCGCTGGCCACACCACTCCTGGCAATCCTGTCGCTTTGTCAAAGCATACTGCCAAGGACGAGCTCTCTGCTATCGGCAAAGGCAAATGGAATGCCGATTTATCAAGATACGCCCATCTCAATGCTCAAGACATTCATTCTGGCTTCTAGAACCGTCTGTATACCAGCCGTGACTATGAAGCTGGTTTGGTAAAGTTGATGAAGGAGCGATATGAGGTAACTAACATAACTGTTTCTCTCTTACGTTCAATTGCAGCTTATCAACTCTTGTAGCCCTCGAGTGACAATTTATGATACCAATCTGAACCGGGACTTAGTAACATCTTTATGTTTGCAACACTGCATCTTAACTTCACTGATGTAGCCCCCAAGGGCCGGTTTAACTTTATAAAGATGAACCGGGACTTTTTAAAAGATTGCCCGGATCAGAACTTGGAGCAAAACATACATTAGCCCCCAAGTGCCAAGAGTAATACTTGTATTATGCTTGGGACTTTGTAGGAATTTCAATTAAGTGACAAAAAGTCTTACAGAGTTATAACCTTACATCCATAGCCATGATGAAACTAAAAATAGGGGGGGGGGTGGGGTCTAAAACTAGAAAGAGGGAACAAAAGACTAAAGTTATATATTATTTACAAAAGAGGACAAAAAGGGTTGAAGTTTGTCTCCCACTCTATAACGAAGAAGGGAAAGGTCCTCCTTCAACCTAGCCAGCCAGGATGATTTTGTAGGTGAAATCCCTCTGAAGTGTTTGTTGTTTCTCTCCTTCCATATGCTCCAAGCAGCCTGCAGAAAGATGTCCATAAACATCGGGCTATTCCATGTAGTTTTGCATGCTCAACCCATTGTAGTCTTGTACCATCGTCATCCGGTGTATATTAATATGTGCCCAAAGACTCTTGGCTAAATGGGCAGGTGAAGAAAAGGTGCTCCAAAGTTTCTTCAATTGGAGCGTACACAGCAGAACAAGTGTGGTTGTCTCCAATGTTGTAGTGTCTCCTCTTGAGCATGTTTCGTGTGTTTAGTCTATCCGAGAGGAGTAGCCAACCGAACACTTTTATTTTCATGGTGACCTTGGATTTCCACAGCCAGTTGTATGTCGATGAGCTCTTATTTCTCGAAATAGTATGAGTAATATTGGCTCATGATATAATCTCCTTTGCCCCAAACGCATGTCCATTTGTCCTCTCCTTGGGCCAAAGTAATTGGAGTCAACGATTCTTTGAAGGTCTAGAAGCTCTGCATGTGCTCTTGAGAAAGGGAAGGTGGAAGGTTTCACCCAGCGTGGCAGCCGTTAGCATTGCCTGGACAGAGATATCCTCATATTTGGAGTATGAAAATGCCCTTGGGTGGGTAGATGCCAAAATGTCATCCATCCAAAGATCTTTCCAAAGTAAAGTGTTAGAACCATCCTGAATTGTGACTTTGGTGATCCCCTATAAAGCGGCATGAGTTTTGTGACGTCTCGCCACCGAAGGAACCACAAGCATCCGTTGCATGAGGATTTTCGATGAGTAATAGGTGTTCCAAATTAATTCTACCCAAGGTAACTCCCAAAGTGATTGTAGAATTTGTGAAGATATTTGAGTAACAGGCATCACTTTGCGTTAGGAGATCCAAAATGCCCATTCCACCACACTCTTTAGGTTTACGATCATGCTCCAAGCCGCTAGTGAATTACATGTCTCCCCTGTTCAGTCTTTTTAGTCCGAGACATTTTCTTGATCTTGTCTAAGAGCTCAATAATGGAGGCAGGAAACTTGAGAGTGCAAAGAGCAAAAATCATGGCGAAGTGATCACTGAATTTACTAGAGATAGTTTTGCACCATACGAAATCATGTTGAGGGTAGCAGTTAGGCGGCGTTCCACTTTGCAAACCAAAGGCATTAGATCGAGCAGAAGGTCTCGTGGTTCCCAAAGGCAGCCCAAGGTAAGTAAAGGGCATTTTGCCATCATGCAACGAAGATTTGTGCAATGTTGTTGCTGAGGGACTCATCACAGTTGATTGGGATGATAGTGGATTTTTGGAAATTTATTTTAAGGCCAATGGAAGTTGCATAATCCGACAGAATCTGCTGATCGTGGCTGCCTGAGTTTCACAAGACGGTAATACTAGAATAGTGTCATCAGCATATTGAATGACCGGGTAATCCTTTTGAGTTGCACATGGGAAAGGAAGCTGAATATGACCCTGAGCAAAAGCATCATTAATGACGGCTTGAAGAAGGTCGGCTGCCAACACGAAAATCAGGGGAGATAGCGGGTCACCTTGTCGAACCCCCGTTTTGCAATGGAATTGTCTCCCTGGAACTCCATTTAAAAGGACCGAAGATTTACCTGAGGCCAAGATTGTTTGGATCCAGTTTAGCCACTTGTCGTTAAAACCCATATGCTTCATAATCTCCAACATGGGCTCATGCTCAATAGTGTCAAAGGCCTTAGCAAAATCAAGTTTAAGGAGGACAATTGGTTTCTTTGATGTTTGACATTGGTAAATGTATTCAAATGCCCACGCCAGACAGTCCTGAATAGATTTGCCCTTCAAAAAACCATATTGATTTCGATGCACGATCTTTAGGATGATCTTTTGTAGACGGTTGGCAAGGAGTTTCGTAATGATCTTAAGACAACAGTTGAGTAGCGTGATTGGTCTGTAATCACTGATTGAAGCAGGAGCATTGATTTTTGGGATTAAAGTAATGAAGCCCTCATTAATACTCTCCAGGTTTAAGTTTCCTTCATGAAATTGATTGCACATAAGATAAAAGTCTTGTTTAATCACGTGCCAAGAAGCTTTGAGAAAATGTCCCGTGAAACCATCTGGACCCGGAGCCCTATCCGCAGGCATGTATTTAATGACATCATCAATTTCCTGATGAGTGAAAGGCACAGTAAGTTGATCCAAGTCTTCAACCTTCTTGATAATTCTGGCTAAATCGAACTTCATCTCATGGGGCTGTGAAGCCCCAAGCCGTTTCTTGAAAGCTTGAAAAATAACTGATTCTTTGCCTGCGTGGTCCTCGATACAATAACCATCATCCGTGGTAAGGGAAGCAATGTTATTTCTCCTATATCTTTCTGAGGCCATCGCTTGAAAATTTTTTGGTTGTTCATCGCCAAATTTGACCCAACGAATGGTACATCTCATCCTCCAATACTCTCTTTGATAATTAAGAAGCCGTAGGATATGGTTCTTGAGAATGCGACGAAAATTTGTTTCCGGTGTGGTGAGACGTCTTTTATTTTCAAGTTCATCAAGTTCAAGGAGGGCCCTGTTGGAGTTGTCAATGGCAATAGACAGTTTAGAAATACCTTTACTCCAAATTTTTAGATCACGCCTCAGATGTTTAAACTTGCGGGAGATGACAGTGGCCATGTTGGTCGAGGGAATTGATTTGGACCAAGAATTAGAAACCGTGTCCAAAAATCCAGGATGATGTACCCAATATGATTCGAACCTGAAGATCTTGGAGCGAGGAATGGTTGTCTCAATGCAAACCACACAAGGGATGTGATCGGAAACAGGCCGACCAAGAGGTTTAACTAGGGTTTTAGGGTAAGTAATAGTCCAATTGGTGCTCGTGAAAAACCAGTCAATTTGTTCCAAGAGGGGGTCCACCTGCATATTACTCCAAGTGTAAGCTCGACCTTTGATGGGTAATTCCACCAGGTTTTGGTTCCTGATAAAATCGTTGAAGGTGATCATATCCCCAAGGTTTCCACGGCTTATTACGGTTATGCGGGCCACGAATAAAATTAAAGTCCCCTACAAGGAGCCAGTCTTCATTGGTAGGAATATTAAGGTCTAGTAGCCATTGAATGAAATCCCCACGTTCATCTCACGACAGGGCCATACACATTCACAAGGGTCCAAGGCATGCAGATTGCGTGGAATGAAAGCGGGTCACCAAAGCAAAGTCCACGGATGCAAGAATAGTGGCAGAGAAGATTGAACTATTCAGATTGTGGCAATTCCACCGAAGCACCGTGGGCGGAATAAATTCAAATTTATCAAAACGTCTCGGACAGCAAGATTTAATAAAGTTATTATCAAAAGAGTGCTTCTTAGTTTCCTGCAGACAAATGACAGCACAGCCACTAGCCGAGATAGCATTAAGCGAGCAAGTTGCTTAGGTTGAATTTAAACCACGGACGTTCCAACAGAGAACATTCCAGTTCACCAAAAGAACCATGAAATAAAAGGAAGGATTAAGCACTGGAGGAGGATGAACGAGCATCATCCTTAGCTTCAGTTAGCACATCTTCAGAGAGCTCGGCAGCAGGAATAGCGCATTTGACAGTGCCAATAAGTTGAAGCGTGGCAATCGGGGTGGGCGGCGGCACAGCCGAGCTGTCATCCTATTCAGCACGGTCCCTGATCAGCAGAGCCGACGGATTGGTACGGGGCTTGACCTTGGAAACTCTTGGTTTGCTGTCAGTAATGGCCGGTACTTTAAAACCGTCATATTTATTAGACCTGGCACTGCGACGAAGAGAAACAGATGACATGGGCATGGCAAGCTTTCCTTTGCGAGTTGAAGCATCATAATTAAGCCCCGTTCCACGAGGGGCATTAACAGAGCTCTGTCCATCCGTAACCAGGGTACCAGTAGTGAAGCCCTCAGATGGCTCAATTCCAAAGAGCGGAGAAGATTCCGCAGAAATCACATCCCCAGAGCCAGAAGCATTTGCCACAGCTGCACCCACAGGCGCCCGTTGGACCACTTGGTCATCAGAGAGGGCATGTTGCACAAGCAGAGAAGGATCGGCGATCACCTGAGAAGGATGAGCTACCACAGGGATCTCCAAGTGAGTGCTGTCAGGGCTGACCATTGAGTTTAGATCAGGTGTGTCTAGGATCTCTTCAATTTGCAAAGGGAGGAGGCCAACTCCTAGTGCGCTTTGATGCGATCCATCGAGACCAGATTATTTTCAACGATAATCACAGCTTTAACTTGAACCCAATCATTCCTGAGCCCAAAACCAGAGCTCCAGGGACCATAGGAGGCAACCAAAGGCATGATGGTCGATCTCAGAAAGGAGTTGAGCCTAATGAAAGAGAAACCTTGATTAATGAGCATTGAAGAGATCACATTACCATGTTCAGTCATAGCAAACTGTAGACCTGTTGGAAATATGCCCTAGAGGCAATAATAAATTAGTTATTATTATATTTCCTTGTTCACGATAATCGTTTATTATCCATGCTATAATTGTATTGATAGGAAACTCAGATACATGTGTGGGTACATAGACAACACCATGTCCCTAGTAAGCCTCTAGTTGACTAGCTCGTTGATCAACAGATGGTTACGGTTTCCTGACCATGGACATTGGATGTCGTTGATAACGGGATCACATCATTAGGAGAATGATGTGATGGACAAGACCCAATACTAAGCCTAGCACAAAGATCGTAGTTAGTATGCTAAAGCTTTTCTAATGTCAAGTATCTTTTCCTTAGACCATGAGATTGTGCAACTCCGGATACCGTAGGAATGCTTTGGGTGTACCAAACGTCTGGCGAATCTGGGTGACTATAAAGGTGCACTACGGTATCTCCGAAAGTGTGTCATTGGGTTGGCACGAATCGAGTAGGATTTGTCACTCCGTGTAAACGGAGAGGTATCTCTGGGCCCACTCGGTAGGACATCATCATAATGTGCACAATGTGACCAAGGGGTTGATCACGGGATGATGTATTACGGAACGAGTAAAGAGACTTGCCGTAACGAGATTGAACAAGGTATCGGGATACAAGCGATCGAATCTCGGGCAAGTCAATACCGCTAGACAAAGGGAATTGTATACGGATCGATTGAGTCCTTGACATCGTGGTTCATCCGATGAGATCATCGTGGAATATGTGGGAGCCAACATGGGTATCCAGATCCCGCTGTTGGTTATTGACCGGAGAACGTCTCGGTCATATGCGATGGTTCCCGAACCCGTAGGGTCTACACATAAGGTTCGATGGCGCTAGGGTTATAAAGGAATTTTGTATGTGGTTACCGAATGTTGTTCGAGTCCGGATGAGATCCCGGACGTCACGAGGAGTTCGGAATGGTCGGAGGTAAAGATTTATATATGGGAAGTCTGTTTTGGTCACGGAAAAGTTTGGGCGATATCGGTAATGTAATGGGACCACCGGAGGGTCCTGGGTCCACCAAGTGGGGCCACCTGCCCGAGAAGGTTGCGTGGGCCAAGTGTGGGAGGAACCATCCCCAAGGGGCTGGTGCGCCCCCACAAGGGGCCCAAGGCGCAAGGGGAGTGGGAGGGGCAAACCCTAGTTGAGATGGGCCTTAAGGCCCACCTAGTGGCGCCTCCCTCTCCCCCTCTTGGCCGCCCTCCCCAAACCCATCTAGGGCTGGCCGCCACCCCTAGGGGGTGGAAACCCTAGAGGGGGCGCAGCCCTCCCCTTCCCCTATATATATGAGGCCCTGGGGGCTGCCCATAATACATGAGAACCTCTCCCTCTATTGGCGCAGCCCTACCTCTTCTCCTCCTCCTCTCCCGTGGTGCTTGGCGAAGCCCTGCTGGATTGCCACGCTCCTCCATCACCACCACGCCGTTGTGCTGCTGCTGGATGGAGTCTTCCTCAACCTCTCCCTCTCTCCTTGCTGGATCAAGGCGTGGGAGACGTCACCGGGCTGTACGTGTGTTGAACGCGGAGGTGCCGTCCGTTCGGCACTAGGATCTCCGGTGATTTGAATCACGACAATCGAATCCATCAACCCCGTTCACATGAGCGCTTCCGCTTAGCGATCTACAAGGGTATGTAGATGCACTCTCCTTCCCTCGTTGCTGGTTTCTCCATAGATAGATCTTGGTGACACGAGGAAAATTTTGAATTTCTGCCTCGTTCCCCAACAAATGGCATCATGAGCTAGGTCTATTGCGTAGATTCTTTGCACGAGTAGAACACAAAGTAGTTGTGGGCGTTGATGTTGTTCAATATGCTTACCGTTACTAGTCCAATCTTGTTTCGACGGTATTGTGGGATGAAGCGGCCGGACCGACCTTACGTACTCTTACGTGAGGCAGGTTCCACCGATCGACATGCACTTGGTGCATAAGGTGGCTAGCGGGTGCCGATCTCTCCCACTTTAGTCGGAACGGATTCGATGAAAAGGGTCCTTATGAAGGGTAAATAGCAATTGGCATATCACGTTGTGGTTTTGCGTAGGTAAGAAGCGTTCTTGCTAGAAACCCATAGCAGCCACGTAAAACATGCAAACAACAATTAGAGGGCGTCTAACTTGTTTTTGCGGGGTATGCTATGTGATGTGATATGGCCATGAAGAATGTGATGAATGATATGTGATGTATGAGATTGATCATGTTCTTGTAATAGGATTCACGACTTGCATGTCGATGAATATGACAACGGCAGAGCCATAGGAGTTGTCTTTATTTATTGTATGACCTGCGTGTCATTAAACAACGCCATGTAATTACTTTACTTTATTGCTAACGGTAGCCATAGTAGTAGAAGTAATATAGTTGGCGAGACAACTTCATGGAGACACGATGATGGAGATCATGATGATGGAGATCATGGTGTCATGCGGTGACGATGATGATCATGGAGCCCTCAAGATGGAGATCAAAGGAGCAAAATGATATTGGCCATATCATGTCACTATATAATTGCATGTGATGTTTATTATGTTTATGCATCTTGTTTACTTAGAACGACGGTAGTAAATAAGATGATCCCTTACAATTTCAAGAAGTGTTCTCCCCGACCGTGCACCGTTGCTACAGTTTCGTCGCTTCTAAGCACCACGTGATGATCGGGTGTGATGGATTCTTACGTTCACATACAACGGGTGTAAGACAGATTTACAGCGAAACACTTGGGGTTAACAGCGAGCCTAGCATGTACAGACATGGCCTCGGGAACACAGAGACCGAAAGGTCGAGCATGAGTCGTATAGTAGATACGATCAACATGAAGATGTTCACCGAGTCGACTAGTCCGTCTCACGTGATGATCGGACACGGCTTAGTTGACTCGGATCATGTAATCACTTAGATGACCAGAGGGATGTCTATCTGAGTGGGAGTTCATAAGATGAACTTAATTATCCTGAACATAGTCAAAAGATCTTTGCAAATTATGTCGTGAGCTCGCGCTTTAGTTCCACTGTTTAGATATGTTCCTAGAGAAAATATAGTTGAAAGTTGAAAGTAGCGATTATGCGGACAGTAAAAAGCTTATGTCCTTAATGCACCGCTCAGTATGCTGAACCCCAAACGTCGTTTGTGGATGTTGCGAACATCGGACATACACGTCTTGATAACTACGTGATAGTTCAGTTAAACGGTTTAGAGTTGAGGCACCGAAGACGATTTCGAAACGTCGCGGAACATATGAGATGTTTCGAGGGCTGAAATTGGGATTTCAAGCTCGTGCCCACGTCAAGAGGTATAAGACCTCCGATGATTTTCTTAACCTGCAAACTAAGAGAGAAAAGCTCAATCGTTGAGCTTGTGCTCAGATTGTCTGAGTGCAACAATCACTTGAATCGAGTGGGAGTTGATCTTCCAGATGAGATAGTGATGTTTCTCTATAGTCATTGCCACCAAGCTGCTAGAGCTTCGTGATGAACTATAACATATCAGGGATACATATGATGATCCTTGAGGTATTCACGATGTTTGACACCGCGAAAGTAGAAATCAAGTAGGAGCATCAATTGTTGATGGTTGGTAAAACCACTAATTTCAAGAAGGGCAAGGGCAACAAGGGATACTTCATGAAACGGCAAAACAGTTGCTGCTCCAGTGAAGAAACCCAAGGTCGAACCCAAACCTGAGACTAAGTGCTTCGTAATAAGGGAACAGACATCGGAGCAGAACCACCCTAGATACTTGGTAGATGAGAAGGTGGCAAGGTCGATAGAAGTATATTGGATATACATTATGTTAATGTGTACTTTACTAGTACTCCTAGTAGCACCAGGGTATTAGATACGGTTCGGTTGCTAAGTGTTAGTAACTCGAAATAAAAGGCTACGGAATAAACGGAGACTAGCTAAAGGTGAGTGACGATATGTGTTGGAAGTGTTTCCAAGGTTGATGTGATCAAGCATCAAGCTCCCTCTACCATCGAGATTGATGTTAAACCTAAATAATTGTTATTTGGTGTTTGCGTTGAGCATAGACATGATTGGATTATGTCTATCGCAATCTGATTATTCATTTAAGGAGAATAATGGTTACTCTGTTTATTTGAATAATACCTTCAATGGTATTGCACCTAAAAGGAATGGTTTATTGAATCTCGATCGTAGTGATACACCTTTTCATGCCAAAAGATATAAGATAGTAATGATAGTACCACTTACTTGTGGCACTGCCATGTAAGTCATAAACGCATGAAGAAGCTCCATGTTGATGGATCTTTGGACTCAATCATTTTGAAAAGTTTGAGACATGTGAACCATGTCTATTGGTGTATACGCATGAAGAAACTCCATGCAGATGGATCGTTTGGACTCACTTGATTTTGAATCACTTGAGATATGCAAATCATACCACATGGGCAAGATGAGTGAAAAGCCTCGGTTTGATAAGATGGAACAAGATAGCAACTTGTGGGAAGTAACACATATTGATGTGTGCAGTCCAATGAGTCTTTGAGGCATGCGATGAATATCGTTATGTTCTTACTTCACGAGATGATTTGAGTAGAGGTTGAGTATATTTACTTGATGAAACACAAGTCTGAATTATTGAAAGGTTCAAGTAATTTCAGAGTGAAGTTGAAGATCTTCGTGACAAGAGGATAAAATGTCTGTGATGTGATCATAGAGATAAATATCTGAGTTGCGAGTTTGGTACACAATTGAGACATTGTGGAAATTGTTTCACAACTAATACCGCCTGGAACACCATAGTGTGATGGTGTGTCCGAACATCATAGTTGCACCCTATTAGATATGGTGCGTACCATGATGTCTCTTGTCGAATTACCACTATCGTTTATGGGTTAGGCATTAGAGACAACCGCACTCACTTTAATAGGGCACCACGTAAATCCGTTGAGATGACACCGTATGAACTATGGTTTAGAGAAACCTAAGCTGTCATTTCTTAAAGGTTTGGGGCTGCGACGCTTATGTGAAAAAGTTTCAGGTTGATAAGCTCGAACCCAAAGCGGATAAAATGCATCTTCATAGGACACCCAAAACGGTTGGGTATACCTCCTAATTCAGATCCGAAAGCAATTGGGATTGTTTCTTGAATCGGGTCCTTTCTCGAGGAAAAGTTCATCTCGAAAAGTTGAGTGGGAGGATGGTGGAGACTTGATAAGGTTATTGAAACGTCACTTCAACTAGTGTGTAGCAGGGCACAGGAAGTTGTTCCCGTGGCACCTACACCAATTGAAGTAGAAGCTTATGATAGTGATCATGAAGTTTTGGATCAAGTCACTACCGTACCTCGTAGGGTGACAAGGATGCGTACTACTTCTGAGTGGTACAGTAATCCTGTCTTGAAGGTCATGTTGCTAGACAACAATGAACCTGCGAGCTATGGAGAAGCGACGGTGGGCCCAAATTCCGACAAATGGTTAGAAACCATGAAATCTGAGATAGGATCCATGTATCAAAACAAAGCATGGACTTTGGTGGACTTGCCCGATGATCGGCAAGCCATTGAGATGAATGGATCTTTAAGAAGAAGACGGACGTGGATGGTAATATCACCGTCTATGAAGCTCGACTTGTGGCGAAGAGTTTTTCACAAGTTCAAGGAGTTGACTATGATGAGATTCTCTCATTCGTAGCGATGCTTAAGTCCGTCGGAATCATGTTAGCATAAGCTGCATTTATGAAATCTAGCAGATGGATGTCAAAATGAGTTTCCTTACCAGTTTTCGTAAGGAAAGGTTGTATGTGATACAATCAGAAAGTTTTGTCGATCCTAAGGATGCTAAAAGGTATGCTGGCTCCAGCGATCCCTTCTAAGGATTGGAGTAAGCATCTCGGAGTTGGAATGTGCGCTTTGATGAGATGATCAAAGATTTTGGGTTTATACAAAGTTTATGAGAAACTTGTATTTCCAAAGAAGTGAGTGGGAGCACTATAGAATTTCTGATGAGTATGTGTCGTTGACATATAGATGATCAGAAATGCTGTAGAATTTTCTGTAAAGCATATAGGGTTATTTGAAAAGTGTTTTCAAGTGAAAACCTGGATTAAGCTACTTGAACATTGAGCATCAAGATCTATGAGGATGGATCAAAAACGCTCAATAGCACTTCCAAATGAGCACATACCTTGACATAATCTTGAAAGTGTTCAAGATGGATCAGTCAAAGAAGGAGTTCTTGCCTGAGTTGTAAGGTATGGAGTTAAGAGTTAAAAGCTCGACCACGGCAGAAAGAGAGAAAGGGCGAAGGTCGCCCCTATGCTTCAGACATAGGCTCTATAGTATGCTATCTTTGTGTACCGCACGGAAGTGTGCCTTGCCATGAGTCGGTCAAGGGTACAAGAATGATCCAGAATGGATCATTGAACAGCGGTCAAAATTGTCCTTGGAGTAAATAAGGACATGTTTCTCGATTATGGAGGTGATAAAGAGTTCGATGTAAAGGGTTACGTCGATGCAAGCTTTAACACCTATCCGAGTGACTCTGAGTAGCAAACCGGATACGTATAGTGGAGCAACCGTTTGGAATAGATCCAAGTGGAGCGTGGAAGCAGCATTTACAATATGACATAGAGAATTGCGAAGTACACACGGATCTGAAAGGTTCAGACCCGTTGACTAAAACCCGTTGACTAAAACCTCTCTCACAAGCAAAACATGATCAAACCTCGAACTCATTGAGTCTAAATCACATGATGATGTGAACTAGTTCTGACACTAGTAAACTCTTTGGGTGTTAGTCACATGGCGATGTGACCTATCGATGTTAATCACATGACGATGTGAACTAGATTATTGACTCTAGTGCAAGTGGGAGACTGTTGGAAATATGCCCTAGAGGCAATAATAAATTAGTTATTATTATATTTCCTTGTTCACGATAATCGTTTATTATCCATGCTATAATTGTATTGATAGGAAACTCAGATACATGTGTGGGTACATAGACAACACCATGTCCCTAGTAAGCCTCTAGTTGACTAGCTCGTTGATCAGCAGATGGTTACGGTTTCCGACCATGGACATTGGATGTCGTTGATAACGGGATCACATCATTAGGAGAATGATGTGATGGACAAGACCCAATACTAAGCCTAGCACAAAGATCGTAGTTAGTATGCTAAAGCTTTTCTAATGTCAAGTATCTTTTCCTTAGACCATGAGATTGTGCAACTCCGGATACCGTAGGAATGCTTTGGGTGTACCAAAGCGTCACTGGCGTAATCGGGTGACTATAAAGGTGCACTACGGTATCTCCGAAAGTGTCATTGGGTTGGTACGAATCGAGACTAGGATTTGTCACTCCGTGTAAACGGAGAGGTATCTCTGGGCCCACTCGGTAGGACATCATCATAATGTGCACAATGTGACCAAGGGGTTGATCACGGGATGATGTATTATGTAACGAGTAAAGAGACTTGCCGGTAACGAGATTGAACAAGGTATCGGGATACCGACGATCGAATCTCGGGCAAGTGCAATACCGCTAGACAAAGGGAATTGTATACGGGATCGATTGAGTCCTTGACATCGTGGTTCATCCGATGAGATCATCGTGGAATATATGGGAGCCAACATGGGTATCCAGATCCGCTGTTGGTTATTGACGGAGAACGTCTCGGTCATGTCTCGCATGGTTCCCGAACCCGTAGGGTCTACACATAAGGTTCGATGGCGCTAGGGTTATAAAGGAATTTTGTATGTGGTTACCGAATGTTGTTGAGTCCGGATGAGATCCCGGACGTCACGAGGAGTTCTGGAATGGTCCGGAGGTAAAGATTTATATATGGGAAGTCTGTTTTGGTCATAGGAAAAGTTTGAGGCGATATCGGTAATGTCTGGGACCACCGGAGGGTCGAGGGTCCACCAAGTGGGGCCACCTGCCCCGAAGGTTGCGTGGGCCAAGTTTGGGAGGGAACCAGCCCCAAGGGGGCTGGTGCGCCCCCCACAAGGGGCCCAAGGCGCAAGGGGGAGTGGGAGGGGGCAAACCCTAGTTCAGATGGGCCTTAAGGCCCACCTAGTGGCGCCTCCTCTCCCCCTCTTGGCCGCCTCCCAAACCCATCTAGGGCTGGCCGCCACCCCTAGGGGTGGAAACCCTAGAGGGGGCGCAGCCCTCCCCTTCCCCTATATATATGAGGCCCTGGGGGCTGCCCATAATACATGAGAACCTCTCCCTCTATTGGCGCAGCCCTACCTCTTCTCCTCCTCCTCTCCCGTGGTGCTTGGCGAAGCCCTGCTGGATTGCCACGCCTCCATCACCACCACGCCGTTGTGCTGCTGCTGGATGGAGTCTTCCTCAACCTCTCCCTCTCTCCTTGCTAGATCAAGGCGTGGGAGATGTCACGGCTGTACGTGTGTTGAGCGCGGAGGTGCCGTCCGTTCGGCACTAGGATCTCCGTGATTTGAATCACGACAATCTGAATCCATCAACCCCGTTCACATGAGCGCTTCCGCTTAGCGATCTACAAGGGTATGTAGATGCACTCTCCTTCCCCTCGTTGCTGGTTTCTCCATAGATAGATCTTGGTGACACGTAGGAAAATTTTGAATTTCTGCTACGTTCCCCAACAAGACCATGCTGAGTGAGAGAAACCATAACTTCAAGCGAATTAACTGTAGCAGCAGGGGGGCCAGTGAGGGAATCTGGGCAGAGGATGTGGCCATATCCGAGCTCTCTCCTTCGACCATCGAATGGAACAAGTTCGCAGCACCAAAACATAAGCTATTCGACAATTGTCTCACTTTGGAATCGAGGTGCCAAAGACGATAATAGACTCATTCCAAGCCGCACTGGCTATCCCGGCATGTTATTGTGAGGCACTATCCCATCTTGAGCGTGCAGACCCTCCCGAGCAAGCCAGGCCTGGAAGTTATACAGAAGCTGGAGGAGGGATGGAGGCCATTGCCCCAGATTTGCACGAAAGTGAACCTCATTGTCCCGATTGTCGTCGGGTGCATTGGCAGACATTGGCAGCATTTGCATTAAATGCGCACATTTCGAGCCATCCAATTATTCAGTTGCGCTTGATAGAGTTGTTCACTGTGAGTCCCTCCCCATGAAGAGGGTGAGGATACCATCCGCAGTGGTGGCTCGATCCTGCGGGTGGAACCTCGGGAAGATGGGCATCGATCCTTCGCTGCGTAGCATGGTTACACGACAGTCCAACAACGTCGATCACCACCAATTTGATGCATAACAAAGCTTTTTGGGACGAGGCGCAAATGAATAACTCGAACTTTCAGTAAAACAAGCTTTCTATCCCCCTTAGGTTGTGCCAAGTGACCAGCTCGCCAAACTTATCAACCGACTTGTGCATGTAATGTGAGGTCGATAATCTTGCGGGAACCCAATATCTGAGAATCCAAATCGGGGACCAAAGGTGGTCGGTAGCATGTTCAAAGCCGCATCATGAGGCACAAAGCGAGATAACAGTGTAAATATTCTCTTCATCCTCATCTAGTTCGAAGGTAGTGCCCACAACAGCGTCTCTAGTAATGGAATCCGCAAAGCCAAAAATCCCAACTCCTAAAGGATGATCATCTATCTCAGTGGGGAAGAACTGGGACTCATGCAGCAAACCTTCAATGGTATATATACAGTAGGAGCCTCTCCTACTGTTTCAAGTGTCAAAAAAAAACTTTGTAGGAATTTCCCAGAACAAGCAAATATGCATTAGCCCCCAAGTATCAAGTGCATAACTTGTTATGTGCTTGGTACTTCAATCATGAAGCATCAACTCATTATACTTCTATCTGTTATAGGCTGAACTGAGCAAAAAGGAAGCTCAAACTGCTGATCTGCAAGAGAACATCAAATCCCAGCAAGCTGAAATCTCCAAGGCAAAGGTTGAACTGACTAGCGCTTTAGCCGCTATGGAAAAGCTAAAGGAGGATTTCAACAAAGAGCGTGCGGATTGGAACACGGAAAAATACGCTTTGGAGAAAAGGGCCGAGGACATAGAAGCAGCTCTTAAACCGGTGGTAGATGAACTGACTGGCATAAAGCGGCAGATACATGCCATGACTATTGCTGTGTTTG
The DNA here is from genome assembly GCA_021605205.1 of Aegilops longissima. Taxonomy (NCBI): domain Eukaryota; kingdom Viridiplantae; phylum Streptophyta; class Magnoliopsida; order Poales; family Poaceae; genus Aegilops; species Aegilops longissima. The sequence continues at coordinate 595,015,045 of CM038676.1, read as the reverse complement.
GTAAGCATCCTTGCTTTATCCTTTCAACCTACCTTCCCGTATGTTGCCGGTTTACTGACATTTGTAATGATACATGAACTCTCATTAGTCACCTGGGCTCTGATGTACAGAAGAAGCTGAAGGCCGCCTACACGCTGATAGAGCAATTGTATACCGGCGCACAACGAATCATCTACACCGCTTCTCACAATAAGCCTCCCCCGACGTTAATCAAGGATACCTTAGCTAGGCTATCTATGTTGCCTGCCCGGGTAGAAGAGCTAAAGAGATCCGCTGCAAGGGCTGGCGCTTTAACTTCACTAACCCGGGCAAAAGCATGGTTGCCTGATCTTGATCCGATAGACTTCATTAAAGGCTACCCAAGCTTAAAAGAAGACGAATCAGAATTTTGCACTGATGATCTCCGCGCCATAAATCGGGAAGTTCGTCCACTGGCTTGTCAACTTGCTGAAGAAGCTGATCTGTCATTTTACCAGGCGAGTTATGACACCAATAACAAACGGGTTGCTGCACCGACTCCTGAGGCTCAAAACCTGATCCCTCCAATCCGTAAGCACACTTATGTCCCTGATATTGAACCGCCCACCCTTATAAGTGACGAAGCTATGTTTCAAGCGTTAGCTGGGATCGACTGGACCACTATTGACTTCCAGCCGCTGGGTAGAGACGAAGATGATGAAATGGTGCAAGATGATTCGCAGCCGTCAGGTCTAGCTGGTGGCCAATCATAATCCGGAGGCCGGTTTAGTCTTCTACGTGCTGCAACACGTATTTGAGAAAACAATTATCCTTTTGGGCACTGAAACGCCTTGTAATAGGCTAGTTAAAATACTTGGTCTGTTATGCCTTTGTGCATATTTATCTGCAACTGATGCGTGCTAATCGGCCATGCTTAAGATATGATGTTCATAATCCATAGCCATTTATTCAAGCTGTTCCTGCAGATTAGAAGCTTAAAGTGCCCTGGTGGTTTACCACCAGGCGGGTCATGATACCCAAATATATATATGACCAAGGTTGTAAAAGATAACCAAATATGGAAATATATGATACCTGTGACCTTTAGGCATATTGTTGGCTGACCAACTTTGTAGTGAGGGTAATAACCCTAATCCGGAGTATAAGTAACTCCTGTTATATGATGCCGGTTTACAATAAAACCGTTCCGGGTTGTGATAAACACCGGTTTATTCCATACTGGTGACTTTGAGTCAAAACCAGACCGGGCTGATAGTCTCCGGATTATAACTTGATCATGCACTGACAACTTGTAATTGACAGCTTAGCCGGATTGATGAACACCAGTTTGAAAACATCACAAATCTTGTCAAAAGAAAGAAAAACTTAGCAAAAGGCAAATAAAAACCGTTGTAGTCGAGGCTTTTCACGGGCTGCCAGGCCCCAAATTCGAGGCTTTTCATGGCCTGCCAGGCCACTGAGTTAAACCATTTTTGCAAAGCCTTGTAAGATGATCCTCAATCCTTAACCAAACATCATTTTAACTTGACAAGTTCAGGGTCTTATTAGAGTAACTTGTCAAAGTTCGATGGGTCATACCAGGTTTACCTGGGCGGAGTAACTTACTTAAAGAGGCAGGCTAATGCGGGGTTTTAGGTGTATACACCAGGCTTCCAAGCCATGGGTTGATAGCCTATTACAAGTGTAGATTCTTAGTTAATTTCGACAGCAAAGAATCCCCAAGTAACATTTTGAGCTGTGCTCAGTGGGTGCCTATGTTTGAGTTGTTGTTTTACAACACTCTCTTTGGCCCCGGATTTTTTGGCTTTGAGCCGATCAAGAGGTGTGACTATGGTTCAGATACGACCAAGCCCCCAAGTGATGCTGTGGCATTGCGCCGATCAAGAGGTGTAGCTATGGTTCGGATACGACCAAGCCCCCAAGTGATGTAACATAAAGCTTTGAGAAGCTGAATCAAGGGGTAAACCGGACGCCGCTTTATAAACAGAAGCTCCATGTAACCACACATGATGTAAGAAAAACAACAGATACCCCACTTTAGTTGAGGTTCCGGTTTATTATATTGATCATAATATATACATTGTCATAATATGTACATAAGCAGAGCCTATGGCTCAAGTATAGTAGGGCCGAAGATGAGCAATATTCCACGGCCGGTTGGTCTCCTCCTCCGACTTACGTGAGTCTTTGCGCTCTCGAACATCGATTAGGTAGTATGACCCATTGTGTAGATTCTTGCTGACCACAAAGGGTCCTTCCCAAGGGGGGGATAACTTGTGCATATCCGTCTGATCCTGAATGAGTCGAAGCACGAAATCGCCTTCTTGAAAGGTTCTGGTTCTAACCCGGCGGCTGTGATAACGCCGCAAATCTTGCTGATAAATCGCCGAACGGGCTGCTGCCATGTCAGACTCCTCATCTAACAGGCCAAGAGCTTCCTGCCGTGCCTTCTCGTTGTCAGCTTCAACATATGCCGCTACACGAGGTGAGTCATGACGGATGTCACTAGGAAGAACCGCCTCCGCACCATAAACCATGAAGAAAGGCGTGTATCCCGTTGATCTGTTGGGTGTGGTATTGATGCTCCATAACACAGAAGGTAACTCTTCAACCCAACAACCCGGCGTTCGTTGCAAAGGAACTATAAGCCGGGGTTTGATGCCTCTCAAGATCTCTTGATTGGCTCTCTCTGCTTGACCATTGGACTGGGGGTGAGCCACTGATGATACGTCAAGCCAGATGTGCTCACGTTGACATAACTCCTTCATGGCACTCTTTGATAGATCGGCACCATTGTCTGTTATAGTGCCGTGTGGAAAGCCAAACCGGAAGATCACCTTTTTGATGAATTGAACCGCTGTAGCTGCATCACACTTACTGACTGGCTCTGCCTCCACCCACTTCGTGAACTTATCAACCGCCACCAAAAGGTGGGTCTTCTTGTCCTTGGATCTCTTGAAGGGCCCAACCATATCCAGCCCCCAAGTTGCAAATGGCCAAGTGATTGGAATCATCCTCAGTTCTTGAGCCGGTACATGAGCACGTCGTGAGAATTTTTGACATCCATCACACCTTTTGACCAAGTCCTCGGCATCAGCATGAGCTGTTAACCAGTAAAAACCATGACGAAACGCCTTGGCTACCAGAGACTTTGAACCGGCGTGATGACCACAATCTCCTTCGTGGATCTCACACAAAATTCGCGGCCTTCTTCAGGAGACACACAGCGTTGGAACGCCCCTGTCACACGCAATGATGTAACTCTCCATTGATAATAGTCATGGACTTGGACCGCCGGATTATCTGCCTGGCCAAAGTTTCATCCTCTGGTAACTCGCCCCGGTTCATATACGCCAAATATGGAACCGTCCAATCCGGAATAACATGAAGAGCCGCCACCAACTGAGCTTCCGGATCAGGAATAGCCAAATCCTCTTCACTAGGGAGCTTGATGCACGGATTATGCAACACATCCAGGGAGACATTAGGTGGAACCGGTTTACGTTGGGAACCCAAGCGGCTTAAAGCGCCGCCGCTTCATTCTTCCGCCGGTCCACATGATCCACCTAATAACCTTTGAAGTGACCTGCAACAATATCCACCTCACGACGATATGCCGCCATGAGTGGGTCCTTGGAATCCCAACTGCCAGACACCTATTGAGCCACCAGGTCCGAGTCACCGAAGCACTTAACTCGGCTTAGGTTCATCTCCTTAGCCATCTGAAGACCATGGAGTAAGGCCTCATATATTCAGCTGCATTGTTAGTGCAAGGGAACATTAAACGGAGAACATAACAAAACTTATCACCTCATGGGGAAGTTAATCGACTCAGCCCCGAGCCCTCAATTACTGGACCCATCAAAATGAATAGTCCAATAAGTATGATCCGGCTTCTCTTCTGGCGCTTGTAGTTCTGTCCAATCATTGATGAAATCCACAAGTGCCTGAGATTTGATCGCCATTCAGGGTATGTATTTCAACCCATGAGGCCCGAGCTCGATGGCCCACTTAGCAATCCGGCCAGTTGCTTCCCTGTTCTGGATTATATCCCCCAAAGGAGCAGAGGTGACCACCGTGATGGGATGACCTTGGAAATATTCCTTAAGCTTCCGGCTTGCCATGAAAACTCCATACACCAACTTCTGCCAATGCGGGTACCTCTGTTTGGACTCAATAAGTACCTCACTGATATAGTAAACCGGCCGTTGAACCGGATATTCCTTTCCGGTCTCCTTGCGCTCCACCATAATAGCCACGCTAACAGCCCGGGCATTAGCTGCCACATATAGCAACAATGGATCTTTGTCAACCGGGGCAGCGAGAACCAGCGGATTAGCCAGCTGCCACTTTAAATCCTCAAATGCTTCATTAGCAGCGTCACTCCAGACGAAGTTATCCGTTTTCTTCAGCATCTGATACAAAGGGATAGCCTTCTCGCCAAGGCGGCTGATAAACCGGCTCAACGCGGCAATCTGGCCGGCCAGGCGTTGAACATCATTGATACACTTTGGTTTGGCCAAAGAAGTAATGGCTTTGATCTTTTCCGGATTAGCTTCAATGCCCCTGTTAGACACCAAAAAGCCCAAGATCTTGCCTGCCGATACACCAAAAACGCACTTGGCCGGATTAAGCATAATTTTATAAACCCGCAGGTTATTAAAGGTCTCCTTCAAGTCATCAATCAATGTCTCCTTCTTCCTTGATTTACCACAATATCATCTACATATGCATGAACATTGCGGCCGATCTGATCATGAACACAATTCTGCACACACCGCTGATAGGTTGCTTGGGCACTCTTGAGCCCAAAGGGCATAGACACATAATAGAAGGCTCCAAAAGGAGTTATGAAGGCTGTCTTCTCCTGGTCCTTAACTGCCATTTTGATCTGATGGTAGCCAGAATATGCATCCAGAAAGCTCAAACGCTCGCAACCCGCCGTAGCATCAAAGATTTGATCAACACGAGGGAGGGCAAAAGGATCTGCTGGACAGGCTTTGTTGAGATCTGTGTAGTCCACACACATACGCCAAGTGCCATTCTTCTTGAGCACCAGCACCGGATTAGCCAGCCACTCAGGATGAAATACTTCAATGATAAATCCAGCCGCCAAGAGCCTGGCTACTTCTTCACCAATAGCCTTGCATCTTTCTTCATTGAACCGGCGAAGAAATTGCTTGACCGGTTTATAATTGGGATCAACATTGAGAGTGTGCTCAGCGAGTTCTCTCGGTACACCTGGCATGTCAGAAGGCTTTCCCGCAAAGATATCTCGATTCTCACGGATGAACTCGATGATCGCACTTTCTTATTTCGGATCCAAGTTATCGCTGATGCTAAACTGCTTGGACGAATCGCCGGGCACGAAGTCAACAAGCTTAGTCTCATCAGCCGATTTAAACTTCAAGGCGGGATCATGCTCTGTAGTTGGTTTCTTTAATGAAGTCATATCTGCCGGATCAACATTGTCCTTAAAGAACTTCAATTCCTCAGTTGCACAAACCGACTCAGCGTATGCTGCATCGCCCTCTTCACATTCCAAAGCGATCTTGCGACTCCCGTGCACTGTGATAGTCCCCTTATGACCCGACATCTTGAGCTCTAGATAGACATAACATGGCCTTTCCATAAACTTAGCATAAGCCTGTAACATCCCAAAATTCTAAATTTTGGAATGTTATATTAAAAAAATAACTCTGATTGTTTGTTTGATTGTTGAGTGATTGATTGTGGGAAATTGAGTGGAATTTGAAACTTTCTGAAAGTTAAATGAGAGGGAATAAAAGGACTTTCCCAAACTTTCATTTTTGCTTTTATGATCTTTGGGGATTCAAATTCTTTTCATCACAAAACCCTGGAGAGAAGATGACATGACTTCTTCCATTTATTTAAATGACAAGGGGTGTTGAAAATATTTGAATTTCATTTGGAAAATATTTCCAATTCTGAAACTTTATGCAACTCAATGATTTTCACGAGAGAAGATAAAATGACTTCTTCACATTAAATGAAATATGAGTTGGGAGTTTTAAAAGAATTAAATTCAAAGTTCTTTTTGAATTTATTTCCAATTGGAGTTATTTGAGTTTTATTCAAATTATTTTCTCCAAAACAAAATATATGGAAAATAGGGTAACATGATTCCATACATCGAGAAAATTGAGAGAAATTAATTTGAAGTCATTTTGGTATTTTAAAATGATTTTATTGGATTTTATTGGACCAGTAGCACTGTGTGAATTATTAAAATTTGTGTGAATTTCATTTCAAGCTAAAATAGTGTTCATGTTGTAGAAAATCTTTTTCTGAAAATTTTGATATATTATATGCCTATATAAAATTTTTTATTTTTGTTTTGTTGTCTCTGTCTTAAAAAAAATCGCTGCACCCTCGCTTGGGCCAAGGGCCAAGGCCCAAGGCCAAGCCAGTGGCCGGCCGGCCACAAGGCCATCGCCAAGACGCACCAAGGGAGCCAGGAGCCTCCTTTTTCCAATCCTAGTAGGATTCTTTTCCTACTTCCGTTTATTCGATTTGTTTCTAGATCTTTTCCTTTTGTTTCCTAATCCTAGTCTATTTCTTGTCCCCTACCCCAAGCAAACCCTCCCTCCCACTATAAATACCCAAGCACCCCCTCCAACACATCAAACCAACACCTCTCCTCTCCTCTCCTCTCAGCAGCAGCAGCCCACACCAGCCCGCCGCCGCCCTCACCCGCGCCGCCGCCGCCGCTTGCCACCGCCGCGCCCTCGACCTCTCCTGAGGTTTATATGATCTCCTCTCCACCGTCCCGTGATCTCCTTTCCTCTAGGAGCAACCGCAACATCGGATCCGATCTTCTTCCCCAACTCCGACGACTACTCCGGTGAGATCAAAGAAATCCCGTAATTCATTTATTTTTCAGAAAATAGCAATCTTAGAAAATTCATATCTTTTAGAGTTTTTAGTATTTTTGAGTGATTCCAATTGCTATGTGTCACAAATTTGCTGAAGTTTCTGTTAGTGTCTCTGGATTTCAAATTTGAGTAGTTTAAATTTGAATTTGATAAATTTTGTTCAGATTAGTATTTTGGCCATAACTTGAGTTTAAAAATAGGTTTTTAATTAATTCCTTTTTGCTCCTGGTCATTTGTGATATTGTTTAGCTGTACGATTTAGTTTGGTAATTTTGGAGTATTTTAAGTTAGATTTTTAGTAGAAACAATACTGTTTTGCTTATATAGTTGTTTTGGTTATGTAATTATTGTTTTAATTATTTTTAGTTCATTCCTTTTGTAGATTTTCACTTGTTGTTATATGTTTATGTTTAGCTATAGTAGATAAATTTTGTAGTTATTTATTAGTGTTTAGCTACTGTTTTTTTGTAATTGCTTGTTTAGTTCATAGTGATAGTGGATAAAAATAGTTTTATTAGTTTTAATAGTAATTCTTTTTCCACTTCAAGTTATATTGTTTTTGTTTCTGTTATTTGTGAACACATTAGTTGTTATATTTATTTAGTATAGTTTATTAATGTTTTAATAAATGATTTGTTGTTATAGTTGTCTTAGTGTTTTGCTAGTTGTTATATTTGTTCTAGTATTAACTAGATGGTTATAGTAGTTTTATATTAGTTCTTTTTGTTAGTTATTAAATTAGTAATTTATTTTCTGTTATTTTATTAGATTTATATTTTCTTTGCTGTAGAAAAAAAAATATTAGAGTAATTTAGTGATGTTATGTTAAGATTTGTGTGAGTTGGTCACCACTAGTTTTTCCTTGAATTTTTCTCTCGAAGTTTTTCCTTTGGTTTTCGACTTGGTTTTCTTTGTTGCTTTTATTTTGATTGAGTATTGTTATGATTGATAGAATTGATTGCTAGGATGATTGCTTATATGATTGTCTGTTTAATATAGATTTTCAACGGAGTGATGAATAGATCTACCAAGTCTTTATTCTGAGAGCGTTATTATCTTCATCAAGTAATACCAGGCAAGTTCACTTTGACCATGTTTTTCATACCTATGTGTTTTATTGCATCTAGTGTCATCTTCGCAACAATCCCTCCGAGAGTGATATTGAATCCTTGTAGTTGAGTAGTATGCATGAGGTAGGAACCCATCACCTGTTACCAAGCCCGGGCGTTATTTATTTTAATGCTACGCTATAGTAGACGGGGTTGGTATGAGTGCTCGGAGTGGTGTGAGAATGGAGGAACTACGTCAATGGCGACAACTCCATGATGGAATCTGCAAGGACTGCATCTTCAAGGCCTCAAGACTTCAAGACTCGAGACAAGAATTCAATACACACTCTTGGGTGAAGGACGGTTGACGGGCACCCTAGAGAAACCAGTGGTTGGCGGGATGCATGGAGAAGCGCCATGACATCTTGCGGAAAGCTTCACCCAGACTCAAAGAGGCGGAAGAATACTTCATGCCGGAAGCTTACGTGCAACCGCAAGTCATTATGGGCTCTGGCTTGGTTGACCTTAGTGGTGACTCTGGCTGGGGCGGTGCTAGCAGATGTAGAACTACGGTAGGATTGGATGAGCACCGGACGGTGGTCGGGGAACTCTTCGAAGACCATGTTTGATCGTCTTGTTCTCAAACACCACGAAGTGCGAGAGCGTAAAAGAGGATCGAATCTTGCGGGTAAAGTGTACAAACCTCTGCAGAGGGTTAAAACCTAATCGATTAGCCGTGTCCCGATTCACGGACAATTTGAGCATCTGGACTTGGATCTATCTGGAACTCTCAACACGGATTGATAACTTAATTGTGCGCAACTTATGATGATTTTGGGCTATGAGACATCGGTTGGCGGAACCATGTCATGATAGAAAACTCCATAGTACAGACTTCATTTATTCCTTTGATGTAGGGAAAATAAAACCAGCTTTTACATAAAAACCCGGACCACGAGCCACAAAGCCATATTGCATATAGTATAGTTTTATCATCTGTTCTTTTTATTGTGATCTTGCGGTACATTCAATGTCTTGACCTACACGGCCATAACGTATCATGTTGCAGATACTTTCTTCCGACGAGTAAGAGTTACGATACAGGGTTACGGTCTGCACTCAACCTGCCGATGGCATTGATGGGACTCCACACCGTTTGATTGTTTCCGCTGAGTATTATGAGGTATATATAATTTTACGTTATTTATACATGTGATTGCACTTTGATATATACATTGATGTCTTGTGTGTGCAAAGCATCTTGATCGAGGATGGCACGAAACACGAGGCTTGACCGTCGAGGTCGGTCGCTCTGATATGGTATCGAGCACACGTTGACTATAGGGCGTGACCCTAGAAACCGGAAAGCCCTAGGACAGGAAATTTCTAAAACTTTATTTTAAAAAAGACTCTTACTTCTCATCTTTTCTGATTTTATCAAATAGACACTCTCACCTCAAATAGTTAGAATATACCCCTTTTCCCTTTTGACCACATGAAGGATCAACTGAAGCCGCTCCAAGAAAGATATCGGACAGCTGATGACCCCTTCAAAGTAACCAGGATTTCACCATGCATTAGAAGAGTTGAAGCTGCAACAATTGAAGATTATGAAGACTTGAAGAATTTGAAGTTCCTGAAGAATTATTTGACCTTTAGAGACCAAACCCCTGTTACACACTTACGTTAGATGCGACGATTTGTGAGCTGTCATTTGTTTGATGTTTTCTTACAGCTCACAAAATAAAACTTGTTTCTTCAAAAACTATTGTTTGTATTGTGTGTATATCCCTCCCCACCTCTCTCATATCTCATCCCAAAACCTTTGGACCCCATAGATGATGAATGAAGTTGGACTGATATTCTCTGGATCGAAGACTCAGCCGGAGGCGAGAGCTATGGATTGAACATGGAGAATCACTTGGAGCAATTTGGTTTCAAGGAAGAATGAAGTATCATCGCTCTTGATACTTTGAAGGAAGTGCTGCAACCTGGTGGAAAATGCATCAAGCCATACAAGGATTTAATGGAGCAAGAACTTGGGAGGAATTCAAGAAGACCTGTTGAGATCACGTCTCATCCGGGAGCACTATGATAACCGAAGAAGAAACCTTGTGCTGCAAGATTTGCGGAGAAATAGGACACATCCGGGAGGAACACAAGGATGGATGCCCTCATTGTGAGGAGAAACACCCAGTGAGGACTAGTCGGTGACTTGTTTCTTGTGTGAAGGAACCACCCACTACCCGACCCAGTGTCACATTTACCCCATGGTGCAACAAACTATTCAGAGCAGGAAGAAGGAATGAAAGAAGCCCTCAGAAGTTATGAAAGAACCTGTGATGAAGGAATGTGTTGAAGACCACGATGGAGAAGGCCTCAACAGATTTTACTCCAATGCCTGCTATTCATGTGGAGAAGAAGGACATTTTTCGCAGATTGCACCAAGGAAAGAAAAGAGTATCGGGATATTTCCGACAGCGAAGTGAAGTTTGACCCTCGGGAAATAGAAGCTCTGATCATTACAGAGAAATCCAGGAAGAGAAAAAGAAGGCAACCCCAGAACAACACAATTTTCGCAGAGAAGGACCTGAGTCATATCACTTGTTACATGTGCAAGGATTTAGGTCATTACGCTAGTAAATGTCCAGAAAAGAAGCCAAGAATCCAAGGAGCCTACATAATCACAAAGAAGCCCCGAGACATGTCGGAAGTCTTTTGTTTTCGCTGCAAGGAAGCAGGACATTATGCTACTAAATGTTCCTACAAGAAGGAAGCTGGAGTTGAGTAGTTGGAATTTTGATATGGATAATAAGAGTGGTAGAAACCTATTTTTTTTCATGAGTACAATAAGTTGAGTTATGTAATGGGTGCTCGAGTTTGTAATGGATTCATGAAATCAATAAAGTTAAGGTGACATGTTTTCATATGTTTAATTGTAGGAGTTGTTACTCTGTGAACAAAGATTTTGACCATTTTCGAGGATATGAGGAATATGGTCTATGGATGGATTTGTGAATTTCATTTTAGGGTGGTAGTACCCGTGAAGAAGACTAGACTAATGGATAAGAAAATATATATTCCACGGACTGTAGTTCGAAAAAAAAGTTGGAGTTTTGCTTTTGATATGATGGTATGAAGAAAAGCAGTACTCTTTGGATTTAAAGGATGTGTAATATGGAACAAGAGAGTTACCCCAAGGATGAGTTAAAGCTGCACTAGTGTTGAAGTGGGCCATAACCCACAGGCCCAAGAATTAATAAGGATCAAGTACCAACTGGAGAAAGAAATTTTGCGAATAGACTACGATTTGATCAACCGACGATTCCATAGGAGTTTACACAAAACCTGAGAGTTGTTAAGGAACGATAGATGTTTGTTTGGCCTGCAGAATCAATGGATTTTTTCGAACTTGGTTCGTCGACAAGAGAAATTCTGCAATGCTTGTGAGGATGACCGAGTGTTAGAATGCGAGATTCGCTAAACCATGTACAAGGTAATGATTTGGGTGCGGGATGGATTGATCACCATACCGACTTACTCTTATTATTCGCTTTGCTATATGGGATGGTAAAATCTGAGTGACTTACCTATAGTAGAGAGACGACGATCAAAACCTTGTTCAAACCTTAGAAAGGTATAGGTATTTTTCCCCCATACACGGCAGTTGTTGCCAACCGTAGGTTATACGGTGAGGTTCAACCAGACCCGTTTTCTGTAGGGAAACCATAAATCGTTAACCACCATGAGATACCGATATTTGTTTAGAATTGGCGCGGACCGTCAGCTATGAAGACCAGTCTCGGAATAACCTTACCAAGAGTAAAGGACAAAAGAATTGAGGAAAAGGTTATGCCACTACGGAAGAGCCCAGAGAAGGAATTATCCTTAATATCTCGAGAAGACCGACATTGTCAACCCAAAGGAATGGAGTACATGAGTTTTGTGGAACAATAACCATGCTTCTAAGTGTGGTAGCACACTAGACCATACTGATCAATGGATTTGCTAGAAGACCCCAACCCTAACCCTTTCTTGCTAGCCTCTTGAATCTAGAGGACGAGATTCATTTTAAGTATGGTAGATTTGTAACATCCCAAAATTCTAAATTTTGGAATGTTATATTAAAAAATAACTCTGATTGTTTGATTGATTGTCGAGTGATTGATTGTGGGAAATTGAGTGGAATTTGAAACTTTTGAAAGTTAAATGAGAGGAATAAAGGACTTTCCCAAACTTTCATTTTGCTTTTATGATCTTGGGATTCAAATTCTTTTCATCACAAAACCCTGGAGAGAAGATGACATGACTTCTTCCATTTATTTAAATGACAAGGGGTGTTGAAAATATTTGAATTTCATTTGGAAAATATTTCCAATTCTGAAACTTTACGCAACTCAATGATTTTCACGAGAGAAGATAAAATGACTTCTTCAAATTAAATGAAATATGAGTTGGGAGTTTTAAAAGAATTAAATTCAAAGTTCTTTTGAATTTATTTCCAATTTGGAGTTATTTGAGTTTTATTCAAATTAGTTTTCTCCAAAAACAAAATATATGGAAAATAGGGTAACATGATTCCCTACATCAGAAAATTGGAGAGAAATTAATTTGAAGTCATTTTGGTATTTTAAAAATGATTTTATTGGACCAGTAGCACTGTGTGAATTATTAAAATTTGTGTGTATTTCATTTCAAGCTAAAATAGTGTTCATGTTGTAGAAAATCTTTTTCTGAAAATTTTGATATATTATATGCCTATATAAAATTTTTTATTTTTGTTTTGTTGTCTCTGTCTTAAAAAAAATCGCTGCACCCCGCCGGGCCAAGGGCCAAGGCCCAAGGCCAAGCCAGCGGCCGGCCGGCCACAAGGCCATCGCCGCACGCACCAAGGGAGCCAGGGAGCCTCCTTTTTCCAATCCTAGTAGGATTCTTTTCCTACTTCCGTTTATTCCGATTTGTTTCTAGATCTTTTCCCTTTTGTTTCCTAATCCTAGTCTATTTCTTGTCCCTACCCCAAGCAAACCCTCCCTCCCCACTATAAATACCCAAGCACCCCCCTCCAACACATCAAACCAACACCTCTCCTCTCCTCTCCTCTCAGCAGCAGCAGCCCACACCAGCCCGCCGCCGCCCCACCCCGCCTTGCCGCTTGCTTGCCACCGCCCGCCAGTCTGCCGCCAGCGCCCTCGACCTCTCCTGAGGTTTATATGATCTCCTCTCCACCGTCCCGTGATCTCCTTTCCTTTAGGAGCAACCGCAACATCGGATCCGATCTTCTTCCCCAACTCCGACGACTACTCCGGTGAGATCAAAGAAATCCCGTAATTCATTTTTCCAGAAAATAGCAATCTTCGAAAATTCATATCTTTTAGAGTTTTTAGTATTTTTGAGTGATTCCAATTGCTATGTGTCACAAATTTGTTGAAGTTTCTGTTAGTGTCTCTGGATTTCAAATTTGAGTAGTTTCAATTTGAATTTGATAAATTTTGTTCAGATTAGTATTTTGGCCATAACTCGAGTTTAAAAATAGGTTTTTAATTAATTCCTTTTGCTCCTGGTCACTTGTGATATTGTTTAGCTGTACGATTTAGTTTGGTAATTTTGGAGTATTTTAAGTTAGATTTTTAGTAGAAACAATACTGTTTTGCTTATATAGTTGTTTTGGTTATGTAATTATTGTTTTTAATTATTTTAGTTCATTCCTTTTGTAGATTTTCACTTGTTGTTATATGTTTATGTTTAGCTACAGTAGATAAATTTTTGTAGTTGTTTATTAGTGTTTAGCTACTGTTTTTTTGTAATTGCTTGTTTAGTTCATAGTGATAGTGGATAAAAATAGTTTTATTAGTTTTAATAGTAATTCTTTTTCCACTTCAAGTTATATTGTTTTTGTTTCTGTTATTTGTGAACACATTAGTTGTTATATTTATTTAGTATAGATTATTAATGTTTTAATAAATGATTTGTTGTTATAGTTGTCTTAGTGTTTTGCTAGTTGTTATATTTGTTCTAGTATTAACTAGATGGTTATAGTAGTTTTATATTAGTTCTTTTTGTTAGTTATTAAATTAGTAATTTATTTTCTATTATTTTATTAGATTTATATTTTCTTTGCTGTAGAAAAAAATATTAGAGTAATTTAGTGATGTCATGTTAAGATTTGTGTGAGTTGGTCACCACTAGTTTTTCCTTGAATTTTTCTCTCGAAGTTTTTCCTTTGGTTTTCGACTTGGTTTTCTTTGTTGCTTTTATTTTGATTGAGTATTGTTATGATTGATAGAATTGATTGCTAGGATGATTGCTTATATGATTGTCTGTTTAATATAGATTTTCAACGGAGTGTGAATAGATCTACCAAGTCTTTATTACGAGGCGTTATTATCTTCATCAAGTAATACCGAGCAAGTTCACTTTGACCATGCTTTTCATACCTATGTGTTTTATTGCATCTAGTGTCATCTTCGCAACAATCCCTCCAGTAGTGATATTGAATCCTTGTAGTTGAGTAGTATGCATGAGGTAGGAACCCATCACCCCTGTTACCAAGCCCGGGCGTTATTTATTTTAATGCTACGCTATAGTAGGCGGGGTTGGTATGAGTGCTCGGGAGTGGTGTGAGAATGGAGGAACTACGTCAATGGCGACAACTCCATGATGGAATCTGCAAGGACTGCATCTTCAAGGCCTCAAGACTTCAAGACTCGAGACAAGAATTTAATACACACTCTTTGGGTGAAGGGCGGTTGTGGGCACCTGGAGAAACCGGTGGTTGGCGGGATGCATGGAGAAGCGCCATGACATCTTTCGGAAAGCTTCACCCAGACTCAAAGAGGCGGAAGAATACTTCATGTCCGAAGCTTACTGTGCAACCGCAAGTCATTATGGGCTCTGGCTTGGTTGACCTCGGTGGTGACTCTGGCTGGGGCGGTCCTAGCAGATGTAGAACTACGGTAGGATTGGATGAGCACGGACGGTGGTCGGGGAACTCTTGGAAGACCATGTTTGATCGTCTTGTTCTCAAACACCCTGAAGTGCGAGAGCGTAAAAGAGGATCAAATCTTGCGGGTAAAGTGTACAAACCTCTGCAGAGGGTTAAAACCTAATCGATTAGCCGTGTCCCGATTCACGGACAATTTGAGCATCTGTACTTGGATCTATCTCGAAACTCTCAACACGGATTGATAACTTAATTGTGGGCAACTTATGATGATTTTGGGCTATGAGACATCGGTTGGCGGAACCATGTCATGATAGAAAACTCCATAGTACAGACTTCATTTATTCCTTTGATGTAGGGAAATTAAAACCAGATTTTACATAAAAACCCGGACGAGCCACAAAGCCATATTGCATATAGTATAGTTTTATCATCTGTTCTTTTTATTGTGATCTTGCGGTACATTCAATGTCTTGACCTACACGGCTGCAACGTATCATGTTGCGTATACTTTCTTCCGACGAGTAAGAGTTACGATCTGTGGTTACGGTCTGCACTCAACCTGCCGATGGCGTTGATGGGACTCCACACCGTTTGATTGTTTCCGCTGAGTATTATGAGGTATATATAATTTTACGTTATTTATGCATGTGATTGCACTTTGATATATACATTGATGTACTGTGTGTGCCAGCATACTGATCCAGGGATGGCACAGAAACACAGAGGCTTGACCGTCTAAGGTCGGGTCGCTACAAAGCCGGTCGTCCAAACAGGATATGATATGGGCTCTTGATTTTCACCACCTCAAAGGTCAACTTCTCTGATCTTGAATCATGCTCGTCGCCAAAAGCAACCTCCAGAGCTATCTTACCAATGGGATATGCTGATTTACCAGGTACCACACCATGAAAGACCGTGTTGGACGGTTTAAGATTTTTATCTGTTAACCCCATGCGACAGAAGGTTTCATAATAAAGGATATTGATACTACTCTCCCCATCCATGAGTACTTTGGTGAACTTATAACCTCCAACCTGAGGTGCCACCGCCAACGCCAGATGACCTGGATTATCAACTCAGGGCAGATGATCCTCTCGACTCCACACAATAGGCTGTTCAGACCAGCGTAAGTATCGGGGAACCGCCAGTTCAACGGAATTCACTGCCCTTTTATGAAGCTTCTGATCGCGCTTGTCCAGGCTAGTGGTGAAGACATGATACTGCCCGCTATTCAACTGCTTAGGGTTGCTCTGGTAACCCGACTGCTACTGCTGCTGTTGCTGATTCCCCCGATTATTATAACCACCTTGGTTGCCCTGATTGCCTTGATTACCCTGTCCACTCTGGTTGCCGTGAAAGCCTGAACCGGAATTACCTCCATCGTAACCTGACCCATGAGATCTGGGGCCTGAACCGCCACCCGGTCCATGATCATACCGAAAAACATCAGAGTTTTTGAACTCTTGCATGATGTAACAATCTTTCCAGAGGTGCGTGGACGGTGTCGGTGTCAAAACCGGCAGATCTCGGGTAGGGGGTCCCGAACTGTGCGTCTAGGCGGATGGTAACAGGAGACAAGGGACACGATGTTTTTACCCAGGTTCGGGCCCTCTCGATGGAGGTAATACCCTACTCTTGCTTGATTAATATTGATGATATGGGTAGTACAAGAGTAGATCTACCACGAGATCAAGGAGGCTAAACCCTAGAAGCTAGCCTATGGTATGATTGTTGTTCATCCTATGGACTAAAACCCTCCGGTTTATATAGACACCGGATAGGGTTAGGGTTACAAAGAGTCGGTTACAATGGTAGGAGATCTACATATCCGTATCGCCAAGCTTGCCTTCCACGCCAAGGAAAGTCCCATCCGGACACGGGACGAAGTCTTCAATCTTGTATCTTCATAGTCTAGGAGTCCGGCCAAAGATGATAGTTCGGCTATCTGGACACCCCCTAATCTAGGACTCCTCGGAGCCTGAACCAGGCTTCAATGACGACGAGTCCGGCGCGCATATTGTCTTCGCATTGCAAGGCGGGTTCCTCTTCGAATACTTCATAGAAGGTTTTGAACACAAGGATAGTGTCCGCTCGCAAAACAAGTTCCACATACTACCGTAGAGAGAATAATTTTTGCACAGATCTGCTGACGTATCCCGCGGAGTGACATCACACCACGGCCAGGCCTTTATACGAATCGTTTTTACTGTTCCACC
The DNA here is from genome assembly GCA_021605205.1 of Aegilops longissima. Taxonomy (NCBI): domain Eukaryota; kingdom Viridiplantae; phylum Streptophyta; class Magnoliopsida; order Poales; family Poaceae; genus Aegilops; species Aegilops longissima. The sequence continues at coordinate 594,997,962 of CM038676.1, read as the reverse complement.
TCGGCGCGTTTAGCGAGGCGGTTTCCTTGGCACGTCTTATCAAAGCGTAGATCGTGCCCCCTTATTCCGGGATTTTCATCAATACGGACGTGGGTAACCCAATCGTGCCCGTTGGCACGCCTCCTCTATTGAAGGCGAGTCCCAGTCAACCACGGGGAGGGCTCTTGGTATTCGACCTCTTTATAATGAGACCAAGGCCCTCTTCTTTTTTCCACCCTCCATCGAGTTCGCCTCGTGCTTCGAGTTCCAACACCCAAAGCTTCAGATTTAGGCGCCGGACCTTGACGATGTCCGGCTCCGACCAGCTCGGCCGATGGATGTCCTCTTCCGTCACAGAAGAAGATGTGCTAAAGCTGCGAGGCGCCGGTATCTAACCGGCGAGATTTCTCATAGGCTGCCTGCTTGAGGCAGGTCATTCCAACTCTGAGCCCGGCGAGGCGTGGTGTTCATGTCTCACTTCCTTCGGGTTTAGGCTTCCGACGGATCCCTTTGTCGGGGCTCATGTTTTATTATGGGCTGGATTTCCATGACTTGAATCCGAGTCCATCCTCCATATCTCGTCATTCATTGTCGTATGTGAGGCCTTCCTCCATATTACCCTCACTTTGGATTGTGGCTCAAGACCTTCAAGGTGGAGCGAAGATGATCGAGGGCAACAAGCCGAAGTCTTGAGGGGCGGTCATAAGCAAGTGTCTGATGCTCCGTGCCCGAGGGCTCTTTTCAAGAGGAGCTTGGTTTGTGGCAACGGGAGTGGTTTTATATCACCGCTCCGGGGGCACCAAATGGGTGGCGCCACCGCCTTCGCTCAGGTCCACCACAACGGCTGGCATCATGGGACAACCGGGGGCTCGACTGGGGGCCGTCCTCATTGTAGGGCCGATTCGAGACCTCCAAGAAAGAGAGATCAATCTGGTCGCGATGGCGCGGTTATGTTGATTGGCGCCTTCGCCCTGCAAACGTCGCCCCCTCCGTCTGTGGGAATTTAATCCGGAGGGACCACGAGCTCTCCAACATTTTATGGGTACGACGCCCGTGGAGATGTATAAACTGTTCTTCGGATCACAAGAAAAGTGTCCGGACCTGACTGAGGACGCAGGACTAAGCTGCAATTGCCCAGATACTCAAGTAAGTAGTCCTGTACCTGGACAGGCTGTTCGTTCATTTATCATAAACTTGCCCTTAAAGGAGCTATTTCTTGAACCTGAGTGGATAGCGAAAGCAAAGTTGATAAGGTGTCCGGCTCCCCTCCCAGAGACCACGCCGGATCGCATGCTGACCAAGATGTTGAAGGCTGCGCCTTTTAAAGAAGGCGAAGGGGGGAGCAGGGGAGCTACTGCCTCCACAAAGGAGGCTTTCGAGGAAGGGGGGATCAAAAGTCCCTCCCTCCAAGGAGAGAAGAGGACCGCTACGGAAGATCCGGAGGTCAAGGCCTCAAAGAGGGGAAAGAAATCTTCGTCAGAGAGTCCGGCGTTGGGAAGTACCCCAGCCGCACTATTTCCCCAAGGGGATCAGCCCTCCAGCGAGCCGTAAGTAAAAAAGAAGGGGTCTTGTAATAAAGGTCATCCCTATATGTATTTCTTGAAGATAACTGAAATTATACCTTGTAGTTCGGATCTCAGCCCTTCTCAGCAGAGCTCGTCTTCGGGGGTTCTTCTTCCGGAGATGATGGAGAGCGGAACGCCTCCACCTGTCGCACCTTCATGTGAGGCGGACGCCCCTGAGGTGTCGTCACAGAGGGTTTCCCCGAGTCCGGCGGGGCCGGAGGGTCCGGCACCAACTGGCGTGCGGTCGGAGGAGCTGAAGGATCTGCTCGGGCGAGCGGCTATCTCAGAAGATCACCGTGCGCTAATGGGTATGGTGATTGAAAGAATTGCATCCGCTGAGAGCGGATTGCATGAAGCCGTAAGAAGCTTACTGACGGGGTTCGAGGTACGCAAAAATGATGTACGTTCTGATAGTTATGCATATAGAATGCGCCCTGTATAGATAGTAGCCCCTGAGACTCGGTATGTTGTCAAGATTGACAGCGTGCCGAGGATCATAATCTCAGTTATAACATATCGCCGCTCCTAAATAGGTGGCGGGGCGTCCGTGGCCAGCCGGATCGATGGATTGCCGAACTAAAGCGGCAACTTGGCGAGGCGGACGGACATCGCGCTGGTCAATAAGCGGTTTGACGAGTCACAAGGTATCGACCTCTCCGCGGACACCTGGTAAGGGAGCTTGACGCCCGTGCCTTACGACTTGTATGCTTAATGCAGGTGGTGCCGCTGCTGTGGAGGAGCTACTGGCGGAACTCGCCCGAGCTAAAAGCAAGCAGAAATAGTAAAGCGGCGCGCTTAAGAGGCGGCCAAGAGCTAAAAGCGAATGGGCTGCTCTTTGCCGAAGAAGAGGAAATGGCCGATATGGCCATAAAGTTGAAGAATGCTACCGACCGCTGCGGAGTTCTTGAAAAAGAACGTCAAGCGGAGCAAGAGGACCTGAAAAAGGCCATCGCCGAAGCCAAGGATGCCTCCTCCGCAATGAGAGCTCCAAAGGAGGAGCTGCGTCAGGCTGTGGATGTTGCTGCTCGAAAGCCTTTTCTGCTGCGGAGGAAATATACGGATCCGAAGTATGCTCAGTTGGACAAGTTGTGGAGTTGGGAGGATGCTTATCGGACTTAGCGGCGAAGCGCCATGGACGCGATTGAGCACTTCAAGGCCGGAAGGGGCTGAAGGAAGAGCTATATTGGTCGCAATTCCATAGCCGGGCGTCTTCTTCCGTTGACCGATCGGTTGGCGAATGGGCGAGCTGAATCGATTATCCGGACTTGCCATGAAGCATGTCATGACTCATTTGTGGCAGCGGACCCAGCCGAAGAGTTATTTTGGCTTAGTGCAGCAATTCCTTGGTGCGGTACCGCGTATCGATGCAATGAAGCGGTCGGCGTGTATTGAGGGAGCGCGGATGGCTCTTGCCCGTGTCAAGACATACTGGGTAGAAATGAAGGCCACCGACGTTGCATCCCAAGATTCGGACAAAAGCCGAGTACCTGCCGAGCACTATTTTGAGGAAGTCCTGCAGGGCGCTCGTTTAATAGAGACGCAGTACTTGAAGGATATTATGTTTAAATGACATGTATGATTTGTGAAAACAATGTTTCAATATAATAGAAGAGCTTTTTATACTTGTGCGTTCAAGTAATAAACTACTCCCTGTGCGGCCGTTGATGTATATGTATATATAACCTGAAAGATGGCAGTCTTCGGCTTCAGCCCCCATGCACATAGTGCGGGGGTGTTTGCAAAGAAGGCGCCTTTTCACACTTAATCCAACATCTTGGTCCTGTGAAGGAGGTGATAGCGTAGCAAACTAGGCAACCGGACTATAATGCTTTATCACTTTCACTTAGCCATAGGAGTTCGAGGGTGGGGCTACTATATAGCCCACAGGGCACCGCACTCTCCCGAATTCGAGTGCGTATGTGCTCGACCAGCGGTCCTTCGTTAATGCGGAGGAATTCTAAACCTTCGGTGAGTCATCGAGTGGTTGACCAGTCTCTCGCTATATCGTGATGATCAGTTTTGGCTTTCTCTCTTGAGGTGCTCGCCCGGCGAACCGGGCACAATCGCGATAGTTCTCCTGGTGCCGCGTTAGCCGATAGAGCGGGCGTAAGGCAGCAAAACACAGGAGCCGGGCAAACCCAACATTTGACCAAAGACATGATTCAGAGCTGATGCATATAAGGCCTAACTCGGGACGCGAACACTCCCTAAGGTATTCGGTCTTTATAAAAGCAGGCAGAATAATGCCCTAAGCCCTGGTGTCCAGTGCGTGCAAAAATTCTGGTGCGGCCGATGCAAAACGCCAGCCTCCTCCTTGGTTATAGCTAGAAACCGGGGATGTGTATCAACAAGAGAGCAGAGAAAAGGTTTACGGGGTCTTAATCTGAAAAGAATCCTTGCAACGGGTCCCTACTGCACGTCTGCGCCTGTGTCTCCGTTGTGCCATATCCTGGACGGGTGTAGCACGTTGTTCATCTGTAAAAGAGAGGAACTTAGTTGAAAAGAAAAAAGATCGTGCGAAAAATGTACTTTATATTAAATAAACAGAGTACGATTCGAAAAAGTGAATAAAATTGAGCTTTGTTGTCTCTTGTTGTACATGCGTGCAGCCCCTTGTATGGGAGTATGCCACTAGTAGGCGCCGGACTCGTCTAGCCGTGTCCGGGGTTTGAATGACCTATTCAGGTGCTTTGATTAGCGGAGCCGGATAGGTGTGGGGCTGTCAAGGCAGTCTCACGTTCTTCCGTGCTCGAGTAACACTTAATAATCCCTTTTAATGAGATGATGCCGCATGGACCGGGCATTTTAAGTGTAAGAGATGCATAATGCGGTATTGCATTAAAGCGGGCGAAAGCTTCACGCCCCAGTAGTGCTTGATAGCTACTGTCGAATGGGGCGATATGGAAGGTTAACTTTTCGGCGGAAGTTGTCGGATGAGCGAACACAACTTCTAGCGAAGGAGCCCGTACAATGGGCATACGGGCTGGCATTACCCCTTTGAAGGAGGTGTTGCTATGGCGAATTTTGGTTGGGTCTATCCCCATCTTTGCGGATTGTGTCCCGATATATCAGGTTTATATCATGCTGCCATCCATGAGGCGTGTGTAAATTGGAATCCGTCAATTATAGGATCCAATATCAAGGCAGTCCATCCTGCGTCCGGATACTTTCGGAATAGTCCTGATGGTCGAAGGTGATTGGTTTTGACAACCAGTGTTGGTACTCCGCTAGGGTAGATTGTGCGGCGCGCATTTTAGTGGTCGCCGCTCTGTTTTTCCCTTTGATCACGTGAAGTGAGTTTACTGTTTTAACCTCTTGTGGGAAATTCTTTTGTTTTCCAGGGCTCTGCTTGTGGTGCTCGTCATCATCTTCACTTGGTGTGTCGAGCCCTTGTGTTCGGGCGTTGAGTCTGCGGACTGCTTGAAACCCAACAATCTCTGTGGGTATGGTTTGCGTGCTTCGTGGAGTCTTGTGGATTTGGCATATCTTGTCCAAGATTTTGTTTAAGTTGGATAGCTCATCGCTATTGTCCTTAAGGGGCAGTTTTTTATTGTTCCGTGAGCTTTTGAATCCGGCGTTGACTACCGCGCTCTTTGGACCATTCCTCTTAATCCGGCGCTGGTCCTTGCTGCGTCGTGGTTTTCCATTTCCATCCCTTACTTCGGATGTACTTGGGTTGCTAGTACTGCATCTTGCCAGCCAACTATCCTCTCCCGCGCAAAAGCGGGTCATGAAACTTGTTAATGCAGCCATGGTTCTCGGCTTCTCTGGCGAGGTTTCAGCGAGCCATTAAATCTCGGACGTTGTGTTTGAAAGCTGCTAAGGCTTCGGCGTCCGGACAGTCAACTATTTGGTTCTTTTTGGTGAGGAACCTGTTCTAGAATTTGCAGGCTGACTCTCCGGGTTGTTGAGTTATATGACTTAAATCGTCTGCATCCGGAGGGCGGGCATAAGTCCCTTGAAAATTTTCTCGAAAAGCATCCTCGAGCTCTTCCCAACTTCCAATGGTATTTTCAGGGAGGCTTTTGAGCCAATGCCAGGCTGGCCCTTTGAGCTTGAGGGGTAAGTATTTTATGGCGTGGAGATCATCTCCTCTAGCCATGTGTATGTGGAGGATGTAATCCTCAATCCAGACTCCAGGGTCTGTTGTTCCGTCGTATGCCTCTATGTTTACGGGTTTGAATCCCGTTGGGAATTCGTGATCCAGCACCTCATCGGTGAAACACAGGGGGTGTGCGGCACCCCTATATTTGGGTGTGCCGTGATGTTCGGATATTTGGCGTGCTGCATTGCTTTGAAGAGCTTGCTTTCTCGGCCCATAGATGGACCTAACTGGGCCATCCTTTTGATGCGAATCCTTATGCGGATCGCGTGCCGGCTTGTGTGCGGCGCCGTTTGCCGCTCTCTGTTTGCCGTGGGGTCGTCCATCCGACCGGGTGGCCTTCTTGCTTTTTGATTGTGGGGGCTCTACGACCTCCTCATCAAATTCGGGCAGTAGTTTTCTCTTTGGGTAGCTCTTTGTTCGGCGACTCTCGCCGTATTTGTCTGTGGTGTTGAATACTTTGCTCCATCTGATTCTGAGTGCATCTTCCGCTGTTTTGAGCTTCCGCTTCTGCTTTTTCAGGCTACGGCAGCGATGGCGCGAACCTTTGTGGAGGTTCTTCGCTCCAACAATTTGTCCGGCGTGAGATCGTCCGGACTATTATCTTCGCCGGGACGGGTTGTTTATCCAAGTTGTCCTGTTAGGACGGTTGCTCGATAGCATGTTAAATCGTCCACCGGTTCGCCTGCTCTATGGCTGGGTCTTTGTCGGCGGGACTTGGTGCGGCGTTTACGTTGCCGTTTTGACTGCCGAGAGGATTTATCCTTCGTAGTGTCCCGTTGTTCCTCGTCGTCAATTCCTTTAGGTGTATCCACCATGTATACATCATGAGATGAGGTGGTTGTCCAGTATCCTATAGGTGCTGGTTCATGGTTGTCTCCTACATCGTCATCCATACCGTCGATGTCTTCGGAGTCGAAATCGAGCACGTCGTGTAAGCTTTCGACAGTGGCTACAAAGTGGGTGGTGGGTGGGCGTTGAATTTCTTCGTCGTCCACATCCCAACCTTCCTGACCGTAGTCCGGCCAGGGCTCTCCTGATAAAGAGAGAGACTTCAGTGATTTCAAGATGTCGCCGAAGGGCGAGTCTTTGAAAAGATGTCCGGCAGTGAACTCCATGACCGGCGCCCAATCGGATTCGATTGGCAGGGGCGCGGAGGGTTCGGAGTCCGGAGAGGAGTCCGACACCCTGGAGTCAAGGTCTTCGCAAAGGACAGGGATGGAGTTCGGCTCAATCGCCATAGAGATTTCAGCCCCCGAGGTGGTGTCCAACCAACCATCCTCGATCGGCAAGATCGGCTCCAAATCAATGGTCGGAGCGGACACTAGTGCGGCCTCCAGGACACTGTTCGGCGGCAGAGTTAGATCATGCCCATCGAGATAGTGCGACGCGCTTGGCTGTGGCTCGGATCCGTCGAAGATCGAGTCTCCGCGGATGCCGGCCGTGTAGTTTAAACTTCTAAATCTGACCTGACAGCCAGGGGCGTAGCTTTCGATCTGCTCCAGATGGCCAAGTGAATTGGCCCGCAGTGCAAAGCCGCCGAATACGAAGATATGTCCGGGGAGAAAAGTCTCACCCTGGACCGCGTCGTTGTTGATGATCGAAGGATCCATCGGGCCTATAGGTGACGACACAGAGGAACTCTCAATGAAAGAACCAATGTCGGTGTCAAAACTGGCAGATCTCGGGTAGGGGGTCCCGAACTGTGCGTCTAGGCGGATGGTAACAGGAGACAAGGGACACGATGTTTTTACCCAGGTTCGGGCCCTCTCGATGGAGGTAATAACCTACTCCTGCTTGATTAATATTGATGATATGGGTAGTACAAGAGTAGATCTACCACGAGATCAAGGAGGCTAAACCCTAGAAGCTAGCCTATGGTACGATTGTTGTTCGTCCTATGGACTAAAACCCTCTGGTTTATATAGACACCGGATAGGGTTAGGGTTACACAGAGTCGGTTACAATGGTAGGAGATCTACATATCCGTGTCGCCAAGCTTGCCTTCCACGCCAAGGAAAGTCCCATCCGGACACGGGACGAAGTCTTCAATCTTGTATCTTCATAGTCTAGGAGTCCGGCCAAAGATGATAGTTCGGCTATCCGGACACCCCCTAATCCAGGACTCCCTCAGACGGGTGTTCCTTCGTCCCGTGCTTTGAGCAAGGCTGGTTCAACAGATAAGACAGGCGGTCCGGATTAGGACTTGGTCCTGCACCGCGCTGGGGCGGTTTACCTTTACGCCGTTGGCCTTTGTCCTGCGCGTTGGTATTAGCCACAAAATCCAAGCTATTATCCGCTTTACGCTTACCGTTGTTTCCATGCACTACAAAAAAATACACTTCCGTGATGATACATGATTGTCATAGTAGGTCGCGTTTTCTGTCATGCATGTACATCCATGACGATTTTATGACAGAATCAAGATAGTCATACTGTCTTTGTCGTAGAAGTGTTCCATGACATTACCAAAATTATCATCACGAAGTGTCCACTTCCATGACGATAAATCGCGCGTCACGAAGTGCTTTCGTCAAGGATGACCGACACGTGGCATCCACCGTAACGAACGCTGTTAAGCTATCGGGTCGGGTTTTGGATCCGATAACCCGTTAACAGCCCGACCAATGGGGATTTTCCGTGTAAAATCATCATTGGCTGGACGAAACACGTGTCGGCTCATCATTGGGACAGATGTCATCCACTCATTGGACGTATAGGCGTCTATGATCGTCCACCGTGTACGGCCCAACAGAGGCCCATTCTGTGAAAAGGCCGATCGATTTGGTCAAAAGGTGGCGGGCGGCCCATGAAAAGCTCGTTAACGGCCTGTTCGCATATAGCCCATTTACGACCCGCTAACCCAAGGCGATTCGCCCTATCCGAATTAGGCCCGATGGCGTCATCTGGGCCATCCAATATGATTCCAGCCTATTTTCGCTTCGGCCCATGTATGGCCCATTCGTCTTCGGCCCATATGAGGCCCTATGTAACTCTTGGCCTATTAACAACCCATGGTGGCGGCCCGTGGTGGCGGCCCGTAATGAACGATGTATCACTTTATACCCATTAACGACCCGTTATTCCGTTGGGCGTTTCAGCCCATGTTATCTTTCGTCCTTCTCGAGCCCATTTATTCTTGGGCTCATTTCAAAGATTCGTTTACTTACGGCTGTTCTTGTCATTTTACGCTTGTGGGCCAAATTCAGCACTGTGGTTCTGATCGGCCCTTTGTGGTCCATTGTCGTTGGGCGTTTTCATAGCGTCATCAAATCGACCTATTAATGATGGCCCGTTATGGTCGGCCCATGAGCGGACGATTCCAACTCTAGCCCGTTCACGGCCATGATCGACTCGTTATTGGCCCATGTTTGTAATCGATCATCGGCCCGTATAAGGCCCATTGATGATCTGACCCGTAGAAGGCCCATTGTTTCTACGGCCCATAGAAGGCCCTCTGTTTCTGGCCCGTAGAAGGCCCTTGTTTCTCTGCCCGTGGGAGACCCAGTGTCACTATAGTAAATATTAGCCCATGGTCATTGTGGCCTAGTTTTAAAAAATAGGTTATTGCAACCACTAGCAAACCGCGGAAAAAGAACTACACTGACTACAAGCAAACAAATAAACAAGACAACAAGGAAATAAATAAGCAAGCAACTTATGCTAGGCTATCACGGCTATTACACATATTACATCCACTGGGCATCAAAGTTCGCCATGTGTGCAAATATAGGGAACAAAGCGACATATAAATGCCATGACAAAACAAGTCGAACTGAAACCACTTGAAGAGTTCAAGAAACAATATCCAGGTACCCATAATCTTTGGCAAGATGCTTAGCAAGCTTATTAACTTTCTCTTGTTTGGCGCTTAAATCCTCCAGTAGCTTCTTTGTTGCACAAGAAAATACGATCTGAATTCTGCAGGACTTCCTCGGTCCTTTGGCTTCTTGCCGCAGACAACCGACCGATGCCTTTCAGCTTGTACGAGACCAAGAGGCGAAGTGATTGAGCAGCGAGTTCGAAGAGCTTGTGCCGTGATCTGCCGAGACTTTCGAACACTACATCAACGCAGGACTGTGGGGTTTTCTCACTGTCTACAAGACCGTTTTTATCACCTTTCTTGGAGACCAACAGGGTTGTCTCACTATCTTGAACCTTATCTGCATTACTTTCTCTACCATTGCATAGTGGGGTGCTCTTCTCCAATATTCTGTTTGCATACTACAAGAGAAACAAGTAGACACATCACAGGTTTAGCTTGTAGTATACGAAACTCATTTTGGTAAATGTAGCGACCCGACCCGAATGGATCAAGTCTCTGTGCTTAAGTGTCATCCCTGGATCGGTATGCTGACACACACAGTACTTGAAGGATTTATAACAGAGGTAAATCACATGTATAAAGTAACGTAAATACTATTACCTCAATCCAAATATAGCGGAAGCAACAAGGTTGTGGATTCCCATCAACACCAACGGCAAAGTTGAGTGTAGAAATCGTAACCCTAACGTATCCCTTACTGTCGTTCAAAAGTGCGCAACATGAAAAGTTGCAGCCATAAACGGGTCAACACATGGAATATCTGGCAATGTAACACATAGAGAGTAATGAAAGAATAAGCTATACTACATGCATATATGGCTGGTGGAAAGCTCTATGGTTACAGATTTTTGAAAAGCCAATTTTCCCTACTACAAAGGAATAAATTTATTTAACTATCATGGTGGTTGTTGAACATTGAGAATGGTTGACAGCATCCTCAATCCCAATTAAAAGTACTCATTAACAAACCCAACAATGTTAATTAGAGTAACATGATGATATTCACATGATATCCAAGTAATAGATACTCAAGATGTCCATAACCGGGGACACAACTAATCATGATTAGTTTATACACTCTGCAGAGGTTTGTGCACTTTTCCCCACAAGACTCGATCGCCTCCATTTGGTTTCTCGCACTACATGGTATTTGAGAAACGGATGACCGAGACATAGTCTTTCAGAAGCACTAGCACCTTACTTGTGGGTAGACCGGTACACCTACTTTCTCCTACATCTGCTAGTCTACCCGTAAGAGTTCGCACAACTTAGTCAACTACGCCAGAGCCCATAATGGCTTGTGGCTGCACACGGAAGTTTCTAGTTTGAATAATCTCATGATCCCTTTGAGCCTGGGTGGCGGACCGTAGGATGATCACACGGTATTTCCCCGGGATCTCCTAGGACAACACTGGTATATCCCCGGTGTCCGGCAAGTCCACCGGTATATCCCCAGGTGCCCTAGCAATCCACCAGGATGTGTATTTAAGTTGCCACCTTAAGTTGAGCCATTAAATAACAATCTCACATCATCATGGATTTCACTCATACCCAAACCACGTCTACGAGCATAGCATGGCAATATAAGCAACGCGTAGAAGTAACTCCCAAGGGTTTGATAATAAAACAGGTAATAGGTACTACCTCATCTACTTCCCATCCCACAATTTAATTAGATCCTATTCATGCAAGTGTTTGAGGATAGATCTAATGCATAAAAACTGGGTATGAGAAGAGGTATGATAAAAGTGTTACTTGCCTGCAAAGTTGATGAAGATGATTCGCACTCAAAACTCTTGATAGCTCTAATCGTCACACTCCGGTCAATCTATCGTAATCAAGCAATAGTAACCACACATAAGCAATCACTCAAAAGATCGGAAAGAATGAAGAAAACAATTCGAAAAATATCAAAACCAAGCAAATAAATCTTGCAACATAAAACAATTTCTAATCGTACCAAAATTATGTGAATTTGGCCTTATAAGAAAGTTTAGGTCAAGAGCTTCGAATTGCAAAAAGAATCAACTCAAACGGAGTTATAAAACTCAAGTTATGATCAAACGAAGTTCAAATACAAATCTGTTTGAATTCAAATTTTAAAACTTTCAAAAACATGTTTGAGTTGGATTAATGGATAGAGGAGATCACAACGAAGAAGTGTGCGTTGATTTCGTTGGATTTGGATAAACGAGTAAAAAGATGTGGGTGTTTGAAGTTTAGGGACTAATCTGCAAAAATAACACTACGGATAGGTCCCTGGCAGAAAATCTAAAATAAAAAGAAAAAAACCTACCGAACGAATGTTCGCTGTGGGAAGCTAACTAACAAAAATTGTTCGCTAAAGAAGCTAACTAACGAATGATCACTAAATAGTCAAATCTAAAAAAAAATAAAACCGCCTAAGGGAAAAACCGAACAAAACCTAGAAGAAATAAACCGGACCGGGAGGTATTATACCGGATCGGGCGTCGGTCGAGAAAAACCAACCGCGGCGGCGGGTTTCCGGCGACGGGCGGCGGCGGCGGTTCGGGTTTGACCGGGCGGCGGCTCTCGTAAATGCAATGCGGAAGTAAGTCGGGAGGGCGGCGGTCGAGGCGAAGAGGAGGCGGCGTCGGCGGCGATCCCGGCGACGGACGGAGCGGAGTGGCGGCGGCTCGGCGAGATCTGTGGTGGCGGCGGCTTGGGCGGCGGGGCGGTGAGGAGAGGAGGGACGGGGCCCGGGGCGGCGGCTTTATAGGGGGCCTCGGGAGGCGTGGAGAAGGGGCCACGGGGAGGCGTGCCCGGCCGGGACTCGGTCACGGCGACGGCGGCGGCCGTCGTGCTCGGGCGGGATTCCGCCCTGGGTCGGTGGCGACAGCAAGACTGGCTGGGCCTTGGCCAGCGAAGCTGGGTCGGCCCGATTGGCGGAGGAAAGTTTTTAATAAGCAGACGATCAAAAAAAACAAAAAGAAATAAAAGAAACATAATATAGGCATATTATATATCAAAATTTTCAGAAAAAGATTTCCAACAACATGGACATTTTGCAAGGTCAAATAAAATCCACACAAATTTAAATAAAACAAAGAGTGCTACTGCCCTACTAAAATCCAATACAAATCATTTTGAAAATACCAAAATGTTTTCAAATTAATTTCTCTCCAATTTTCTGATGTAGGGAATCATGTGACCCTATTTTCCATATATTTTATTTTTGGAGAAAAATAATTTGAATAAAACTCAAATAACTCCAAATTGAAAATAAATTCAAAAGAACTTTGAATTTGATTATTTGAAAGTCCCAACTCATATTTCATATGTTTTGAAGAAGTCATTTTATCTTCGCTCGTGAAAATCATTGAGTTGCATCAAGTTTCAGAATTGGAAATATTCTCAAATGAAATTCAAATATTTTCAACACCCCTTGTCATTTAAATAAATGGAAGAAGTCATGTCATCTTCTCTCCAGGGTTTTGTGATGAAAAGAATTTGAATTCCCGAAGATCATAAAAGCAAAAATGAAAGTTTGGGAAAGTCCTTTTATTCACTCTCATTTAACTTTCAAAAAGTTTCGAATTTCACTCAATCAATCAAACAATCAATCAAATCTATCTATTTATTATAACATTCCAAAATTTAGAATTTTGGGATGTTACAAAACTACCACCCTTAAAATGAATCTCGTCCTCGAGATTCGGAGAGGCTAGAAAGAAATAGGTTAGGTTTGGGGGTCTTCTCAAAAATCCATCGATTGTCTCTGGGGTCTCGGGTGCTACCACCCTTAGAAGCTTGGTTACGGTTCCATCAAAACTCATATACTCCATCCTTATTACTGACAGTGTCGGTCTTCTCAGATCGTAAGGATAATTCCTTCTCTGGGCTCTTCCGGTAGTGGCATAACCTTTTCCTCAATTCTTCTGTCCTTTTATCTTGGTAAGGTTATCCAGAAACTGGGTCTTCTTAGCTGACGGGTCTGGCGCCAATACTAATCAGCTATCGATATCTCATGGTGGTCAACAATTTATGGTTTCTCCTGCAGAAAACAGGTCTGGGTTGAACCTCACCGTATATCCTACGATTGGCAACAGCTGCCGTGTACAAGGGAAAATAATACCTATACCATTCTAAGGTTTAAACAAGGTTTTTATCATCGTCTCTCTACTATAGGTAAGTCACTCAGATTTACCATCCCATATAGCAAGCGAATAATAAGAGTAAGTCGGTATGGTGATCAATCCATCCCGCACCCAAATCATTACCTTGTACATGGTTTAGCGAATCTCGCATTCTAACACTCGGTCATCCTCACAAGCATTGCAGAATTTCTCTTGTCGACGAACCAAGTTCGGAAAGTCCATTGATTCTGCAAGCCAAACAAACATCTATCGTTTCTTCACAACTCTCAGGTTTTGCGTAAACTCCTATAAGACCGTCTGTCGATAAAATCGTAACTTCTTCCAGGGTTTTACCTTCAGCAAGAGTGTGCTTGCTTCTTGGCAGGTCTTGGGGCCTGTGGGTTATGGCCCACCTCATCACTTAAAATCCTTGAACACATCATCTGGTCAACTGATCATTATCCCAACATCCAACTTCCTGGCATACTTAAAATCCATCCAATTGTACTGTCTTCCTTCCTTCTATTGGCACCAAACTAGGACATGATTACTCAGACTCATCATGGAATTTCCATTGATCCATATTTCCACAATCATACCTCCTTTATATCCAATAGTAATTCATCTCTTCATCCTCGTGGGATGTCCCACATACCGAGATAAAAACTTATACTTATGAAGTCCATACTCCACTTCGTGGAACATCATTATCCTTTCCAGGGTCAAGCGTCCTTACAGAGGAATATCGGCCATCTCTGCATGGCACTTCTTCAACTGGAAACATGAAACACATCATGAACTCCCGACAGTCCTTCGGGTGACTCCAACTTGTTGGTAACTTCTCCCATACGCTCCAAAACTCGGTATGGTCCTACAAATCTCAGGGCGAACTTTCCTTTAACTCCAAATAATTTAACTCCTCGCAGAGGGGACACACGAAGACATGCTCTGTCTCCAATTTCATAGACTACCTCCTTGCATTTTTGAGTCTGCATAACTCTTCTGCCTGGACTGAGGTACCTTCAGTCTATCTCGAATCAACTTAACATTCTTTTCTGAATCCTTGATCACATTTGATCCAAACAACTGATGGTCTCCAACTTCATCCCACATCAACGGTGTCTGGCTCCTTCTCCCATACAAAGCTTAAAAAGGGGCCATCTTCAAACTGGCTGGGTAACTGTTGTTGTATGAGAACTCCCCGTAGGGTAGATTATCATCACTACTAGATCCATAATCTAGCGCACACGCTCTCAACATCTCTTCCAGAATATGATTGACTCTCTCGATTTTTCCATCTGTCTGCGGATGAAAGGCTGTACTGAACTCTAGCCTAGTACCCAAAGTTTCACGCAACTGATTCCAAAACTTTGAAGTAAACTGGGTTCCTCTATCTGATACAATGGTCCTCGGAACTCCATGCAGACATACGATCCTGGTCAAATATATCTTGGCCAACTTCACACTTGTATAGGTGGTTTTCACTGGGATAAAGTGAGCCACTTTGGTCAAGCGAATCAACTACTACCCAGATAGAATCATGTCCAGTTCGGGTTCTGGGAATTCCGGTAATGAAATCCATGCCAAGCTTATCTTACTTCCATTCGGGTATCGGCATAGGTTGTAGTAATCTGGCTGGCTTCTGATGCTCTGCTTTTACTCCCTCTGGCATACATCACTTACGGCTACATACTCCGCAATATCCTTCTACATACCATCCCACCAGAAACACTCTTTCAAATCCAAATACTTCTTGGTGTTTCCAGGGCGAATCGAGTATGGGGAGTCGTGAGCCTGCTGAAGTATTAACTTCCTGATCTCTGCATTATTAGGCACATATACACGGTCCTCGTACCATAAGGTGTCGTGCTCATCCTTACGAAAACCTTTGGCCTTTCCTTTGCTCATCCTCTCTTTTACGTCAGCAATCTCTTTGTCATCCTTCTGAGCTTCACAGATCTTTCCCAACAATGTAGACTGAACTTCCATTGCTGCAACAAAACCTTTGGGAACAATCTCCAACCGAAGTTCCCTGAGATCCTCGGCTAACTCCTTTGATAATCCTCCGATTATGAGGGTATTCATCCTTGTTTTCTTTATGGTTGTGTCCTATTTCTCCACAAAGCTTGTATGCACAAGGTTTCTTCATATCCTTTCCATAAGGTCTCAATTTCTGGGACACTAGCCAAGACTTTAACAAAGTCCACTTAAATTCTTTCCAAGTGGTTACCCTTGCCATCCATTGATGGTTTGGTACATCCTCCACCAAGTAGCAGCACCTCTTTCAAAACACTGCAGAGCATGCTGGGTCATATCCTTTCTGGCTACAGGGTTATTCTTCATGTGATCCTCCATGTTCTAAATCCATTGGTCTGTCTCCAATTGACTCAACGGTCCAGAAAATACAAGCTCATCTCCATTCATCTTCTATTGGGTCCAGGGGTTTGGGGGGAATAAGAGAGATCGAGAGGGATGCACACAATACAAACAAAGTTTTGAAAAGACAGATTTTATTGTGGCTGTCGGAAAAACATCAAACAAATGACAGCTCACAAACGTCGCATCTAACGTAGGTATAAATAGGGTTTTGGTCTTCTAAAGGTCTATGTCGTCAAACTCTTCAAGTCTTGTTCATGTCTCTGATAGCTTCTTCCGATCATGCTTGTCCTTCTATTCCTGACAAATCTCCGGTATCTCGAGGTTTAGCTCCTCCTTCTTGGCTACTTTCAGCTTCTGGGTCCTGAGTTCTTCACGAACTACTTCCTTATCAAATACTGCTTCTTGTAGGTCCATCATAACTTCTTGATGTAACACTCCAGATCCTGGTGATGCACCAGCTATGGTAAAAACTTCATCCTTTGCCGATAGGTGCTCCATCAACCTTCTACCATCCAATCCTTCCATGCATATGCATGCTTAACTCACCACGATGACAATAGCATAAGCGGGCGATAACATCATGGATAGCGTGTTTCTGCTCTTGTCATTTCCATGAGCTATCATTCCATAATTGATATCTCCTGTCTTAGGGTTTTCTTGGCAAAACTTTGAGTTCTGATGCTCCATGTTCCGGTCTTTCTCCGATACACCTTGATCTCGGGTATTGTAACTTCCATAGTCTGCCAAGTTCCATAAGCGTAACCTTCCTAGGTCATAAAAAAATCAGGGAATACTTCAGAGCCTTCAAATTCTCCTAGTCTTTGGAGTCTCCAACCGTTGTAGTTTCCATTTACACGGTAAAATCCTCTTCATTCCAAATGGTCTTAGTTGTCCGATATCTTGTCTTCTTGGAGTGGTCTCATCGGTCGAATCTTCGAGTGGTCAAAAGGGAAAAGGGGTATGGTCTCACTAAAAGGGGATATTTGAATAACCTCAGAAGAGAAGAGAGGTAAAAGATCCTTTTGATAAGAAAGTTGTAGAGAAAAATCTTTCCTATGGGCTTGTCAGTTTCTAGGGTCACGTCCTACAGTCAACATGTGCTCTGATACCATATTGTAGCGACCCGACCCGAATGGATCAAGTCTCTGTGCTTAAGTGTCATCCCTGGATCGGTATGCTGACACACACAGTACTCGAAGGATTTATAACAGAGGTAAATCACATGTATAAAGTAACATAAATACTATTACCTCAATCCAAATATAGCGGAAGCAACAAGGTTGTGGATTCCCATCAACACCAACGGCAAAGTTGAGTGTAGAAATTGTAACCCTACCGTATCCCTTACTCGTCGTCTGAAAAGTCTGCAACATGAAAAGTTGCAGCCAGCAAACGGGTCAGCACATGGAATATGCTGGCAATGTAACACATAGAGAGTAATGAAAGAATAAGCTATACTACATGCATATATGGCTGGTGGAAATCTCTATGGTTACAGTTTTTGCGAAAAGCCAATTTTTCCCTACTACAAAGGAATAAATTTATTTAACTATCATGGTGGTTGTTGAACATTGAGAATGGTTGACAGCATCCTCAATCCCAATTAAAAGTACTCATTAACAAACCCAACAATATTAACGGGCGGCGGCGGCGGTTCGGGTTTGACCGGGGCGGCGGCTCTCAGTCGTCATGGCGATTTAAGTAAGTAGTCGGGAGGGGCGTCGAGGCGAAGAGGAGGCGGCGTCGGCGACGATCCATGGCGACAGGACGGAGCGGAGTGGCGGCGGCTCGGCGAGATCTGTGTGATGATGGCGGCTTGGGCGGCGGGCGGTGAGGAGAGGAGGGACGGGCCCGGGCGGCGGCTTTATAGGGGCCTCGGGAGGCATGGAGAAGGGCCACGGGAGGCGTGCCGGCCGGGACTTCGTCACGACAGCGGCGGCGGCGGCGTGTTTCAAGCGGATTCCGCCTTGGGGTTGGTGGTGGCTGGCTGATTTGGCTGAGCCTTGGCCAGTGTAAGTGGGTCGGCCCGATTGGCGAAGGAAAGTTTTCTTAATAAACAGACAGTCAAAGAAAAACAAAAAAAGAAATAAAACAGAAATATAATATAGGCATATTATATATCAAAATTTTCAGAAAAAGATTTCCAACAACATGGACATTTTTGCAAGGTCAAATAAAATCCACACAAATTTAAATAAAACAAAGAGTGTTACTGCCCTACTAAAATCCAATAAAAATCATTTTAAAAATACCAAAATGTTTTCAAATTAATTTCTCTCCAATTTTCGATGTAGGGAATCATGTTACCCTATTTTCCATATATTTTATTTTTGGAGAAAATAATTTGAATAAAACTGAAATAACTCCAAATTGAAAATAAATTCAAAAGAACTTTGAATTTGATTATTTGAAACTACCAACTCATATTTCATATGTTTTGAATAAGTCATTTTATCTTCGCTCGTGAAAATCATTGAGTTGCATAAAGTTTCAGAATTGGAAATATTCTCAAATGAAATTCAAATATTTTCAACACCCCTTGTCATTTAAATAAATGGAAGAAGTCATGTCATCTTCTCTCCAGGGTTTTGTGATGAAAAGAATTTGAATTCCCGAAGATCATAAAAGAAAAAATGAAAGTTTGGGAAAGTCCTTTTATTCCCTCTCATTTAACTTTCAAAAAGTTTCGAATTTCACTCAATCAATCAAATCTATCTATTTATTATAACATTCCAAAATTTAGAATTTTGGGATGTTACAGTAAACCGGTTCAGTAGTAAGGTGGACATGATAACAGCATGAAACAAACATATATCTATGTACTGGTCACTGCATTGTCCATATCATTCTAGTTTATGTTCCCTAATCAAGATAGAGACACAGTTCAACTCATATATTTTTAAGACATAGCAGCATAGACAGAATATGAGTGTGAGAAACTACACAACATTGGCAGCACTTGTAATGTGCATCACATGAGAACATAACTATTTATACAACTTAAACTGAAATCAACATAGAGCAAGAAGTTAGAACAACAATCCAGTTAAAGAAATAGGTTTAAAACATACCTGTTGCGCCATTGGAGTTTCCATTGGATCCTTCAAATTTGAAAGTAGTTGGTATGAGTAAATACAAGTGATGCAACAAAGAAAGGAGTATGGACCATAGCTACGGAATCGACCGAGAACAGTTGCTCTTCCGCTTTAAGCGTGGAGTTTGGGTTAGCTGTGGTGGTCTTCGTGCTTTGGGCACTGCAGTAGCTTTATAAACTGCTCGTGTGGGGGTACTCTGTGGTGGACATGGTGCTTTGTCAACTAGAAGTGGGTTACTATCGGCTGGGGTTGCGGTTAGATGGGTTGTAGCTTGTTCTCTGCCCAACGGTGTAAGTGTGCAATCTGGAAGAGTCTCGATTATGTGTGGTGGGGCTAGTTTGTGGGCAAGTACAACCATGGTTCTATCTGCATCGACGGATAGCACTGTCTTTTGTGAAGGACGGGTTTTTGCTCCCTTAGATACTGCCATCAACCCCTCCAATTCAAAAGGTTGATAAACAAGAAAAGAAATTGAATGTACAGACATTGTATGATAGACAGATGTGGTAATTCACATATATGTTGTCTAACCAAACAGGACATCATGACACTATTTCACATATATGATGCCTAACTAAACATGATAGCATGACACAGTTTCAGATATATGATGGATAACTTAACAGGATATAATGGCATAATTCAACATATGATGAGTACCTAAACAGGATGACATGACAAAACTATATGATGTCTTTCTAAAATAGGTTGGGATGAAATTATTCACATACATGTTGTCTAAGTATACAAGATGGCATGATATAATTGACATAATTGATTCATATACTAAGCAGCTGGCACTCGCATGTATGATCTCTAAACTAAACATATAGAATTCAATATTGTGCATATGATGTCTAAATTAAGCAATGCAATACACCATATGCATCATATGAGAAATATAAACATTGCAACTTAGAGCATACACCTCAGGTGGGATATAGGACTGGTCATCTGTCTGTGAATCCTCCTCTGAGGAGCTCCCTGTAACCATCGAGATATATGCTTCAACAGGTACCATTGCCTTCTCTGAAGACCTTGTTTTCACTCCAGATTTTTCCATAACCGGCTCAAATGGCTGATACACATGAAGAGTAGTTCAATATACACAGATTGTCGACAAATGGAATACGTAATAAAAAAAAGATGGCATGAGATAATTTACATATATGATGCCTGGCTCCATGGCGGTGCATAATTCACATATATGATAACTGGCTGAAAAACATGGCATTGCATAATTCACATATCGATATAGAAAGCAAACAGAGGCATTCACACAAAGCATGTCTAATCTAAGCAGATGGCATGGCAATGCAAGACACCATATGCATGATATGAGCAATATAACCCAGCCAAGTTAGAGCATGCACCTCGGGGATCTGTTGGTCATCTGCCTCTGAATCCTCCTCTGAGGAGCTATCTGCAACCCGCAACAAATCTGCATCGACAGGTAGCATTGACTGCTTAGAAGACCTTGTTTTCACTCCAGATTTTCCCATGACCGACTCAAATGGCTGATGCACAGGAAGAGTAGATGAATGTATAAACATTGTTGACAATTGGAATACATTATGGAAAAAATATGGCACGATACAATTCACATATCGATGATGGCTAAACAGGATGGCATTGCATGATTCACGATATGATGCACGGCTAAAGAAGATGGCATTGCATAATTCCTATATATACTCCCTCCGTTCCTAAATATTTGTCTTTTAGAGATTTCAAATGGACTACACATACGGATGTATATAGACATATTTTAGAGTGTAGATTCACTCATTTTGTTCCGTATGTAGTCACTTGTTGAAATCTCCAAAAAGACAAATATTTAGGAATGGTGGGAGTATGATATAGAAACCAAACAGGTGGCATTCACACAAAGCAAACCTAAACTAAGCTGATGACATATAAGATGTATAATGTAAGAAATGCAAGGCGCCATTTGCATGATATGACCAACATCAGCATGCCAGGTTAGAGCAAACACCTCAGGTGGTAAACAGGCATGGTCGGCTCCTTCTGAATCTCCATTTGAACAGTTATCTTCCTCTGGAATACAATCTAGAAATGCAGGAGGGGGGGGCACTTCGCCCACCATGGAGCGGCGTCTGCATGACATTATATTCCCATGCAACGGTCTTCTCTTTTTCTCTACATTTTCAGTACGATTGTGTACAATATCTGACATGCATAATAAAAAATAGTTAGATTTTGTAAGGCCTAAGGGGTGCATGCAAAAATCAAGACTGATGGTAGCAAACGAGTGGATGGATCCAAAACTAATGATAGCAGGTAGATTATAGATTTAGTTTAAAAAGATAGACAATGGATCATCTATTGTTCGTTGCCCACCCAACATGAACCACATAGAAGACCCCAGATGAACCAGATAGTAGACAGATACTATTCGTTGCTGGCTCGATATGAGACCCATGGGCAATTCAAAACTCAAGATTGAACGATAAAGTAGCAGGTAATAATAACCGATGTATAACATAAGCAAACACGAAAGACTGCGACCTCTCTTCCGGAACTGTGTAGTTCTCAGGTTCATCTGCTCAGTCGATGATGGTAATGCAGTTGGCGTGGCTGCCGGCAACATGGAAGATGATCTGAGGCGGCGAAAGAAAGTCTGCAGGGGGGATCTCTACTGCAGTGAACGCTTCTGTCGATGGTGCACCTCAGGTGGGGTGGATGATGGCACGGCAGGAGCAGGACATAACACACATAGTTTTCTTTGACGCCTATCTGAAAATGAAGTAAATCTGTAAGGGCTCCTTAGAATTGGAGGATTCTATAAACGCAGGGACAGGAAAAACACAGGAATAGGATAGTAATGCACGTGCAAAACATAACATTTGGAAACATAGGATTTCAGTCAACCTGGGTGTTTGGCTCACATGAATTGGAAGAACACAATAATGGATAAACAAAGTGATGCGACGAGTGTACAACCTCTTTGGCATAGCCTTGTGGACCTCAGCATCATTGGGTTGGACGTGGAGGATGGTGATGATGCTGGTGTGACTGTCGGAGGCGGGGAAGAAGATCCGAGGCCTCTGGAAACGGCACCGAGGGTACTGCTTGATGTCTACTACACAACCTTCTTCTTGTAGATGTTGTTGGGCCTCCAAGTGCAGAGGTTTGTAGGACAGTAGCAAATTTCCCTCAAGTGGATGACCTAAGGTTTATCAATCCGCGGGAGGCGTAGGATGAAGATGGTCTCTCTCAAACAACCCTGCAACCAAATAGCAAAGTGTCTCTTGTGTCCCCAACACACCCAATACAATGGTAAATTGTATAGGTGCACTAGTTCAGCGAAGAGATGGTGATACAAGTGCAATATGGATGGTAGATATACGTTTTTGTAATCTGAAAATATAAAAACAGCAAGGTAACAAGTGGTAAAAGTGAGCGTAAACGGTATTGCAATGCTAGGAAAGAAGGCCTAGGGTTCATACTTTCACTAGTGCAAGTTCTCTCAACAATAATAGCATAATTGGATCACATAACTATCCCTCAACATGCAACAAAGAGTCACTCCAAAGTCACTAATAGCGGAGAACAAACGAAGAGATTATGGTAGGGTACGAAACCACCTCAAAGTTATTCTTTCCAATCAATCCATTGGGCTATTCCTATAAGTGTCACAAACAGCCCTAGAGTTCGTACTAGAATAACACCTTAAGATACAAATCAACCAAAACCTTAATGTCACCTAGATACTCCAATGTCACCTCAAGTATCCGTGGGCACGATTTTACGATATGCATCACACAATCTCAATTCATCTAATCAAACCAACACTTAGAACCTCAAAGAGTGCCCAAAAGTTCCTACCAGAGAATTACGACAAAAACGTGTGCCAACCCCTATGCATAGGTTCATGGGCGGAACCCGCAAGTTGATCACCAAAACATACATCAAGTGAGTCACGTGATATCCCATCGTCACCACAGATACGCACGGCAAGACATACATCAAGTGTTTTCAAATCTTTAAAGATTCAATCCGATAAGATTACTTCAAAGGGAAAACTCAATTCATTACAAGAGAGAAGAGGGGGAGAAGAAACATAAGATCCAACTATAATAGCAAAGCTCGCGATACATCAAGATCGTGCCAAATCAAAAACATGAGAGAGAGAGAGATCAAACACATAGCTACTGGTACATACCCTCAGCCCCGAGGGTGAACTACTCCCTCCTCGTCATGGAGAGCGCCGGGATGATGAAGATGGCCACAAGTGAGGGTTCCCCCCTCCGGCAGGGTGCCGGAACAGGGTCCCGATTGGTTTTTGGTGGTTCTGGAGGTTTTGCGGCGGTGGAACTCCCGATCTAATCTCTATTCTGGAAGTTTTAGGGTACGTGGAGTTATATAGGCGGAAGAAGCACGTCAGGGGAGCCACGAGGGCCCCACGAGGCAGGGGGCGCGCCCTAGGGGGGTGGGCGTGCCCCCACCCTCGTGGCTTCCTCGTTACTTCCTTGACGTGGGGTCCAAGCCCATCCGGTAGCTTTCCTTCCAAAAATAACTTCTCCAGTTGATTTCGTTCCGTTTTGACTTCGTTTGATATTCATTTTCTTCGAAACACTGAAATAGGCAAAAACCAGCAAATCTGGGCTGGGCCTCCGGTTAATAGGTTAGTCCCAAAAGTAATATAAAAGTGGAAAATAAAGCCCAATGTAGTCCAAAACAATAGATAATATAGCATGGAGCAATCAAAAATTATAGATACGTTGGAGACGTATCAGGCATCCCCAAGCTTAATTCCTACTCGTCATCGAGTAGGTAAATGATAAAAAAGATAATTTTTGATGTGGAAT
This sequence comes from Aegilops longissima, assembly GCA_021605205.1. Classification (NCBI taxonomy): domain Eukaryota; kingdom Viridiplantae; phylum Streptophyta; class Magnoliopsida; order Poales; family Poaceae; genus Aegilops; species Aegilops longissima. The sequence goes on along the minus strand of CM038676.1, from coordinate 594,974,087 downwards.
GCTAGTTGGCATAATTTCAATGTAATTCTTCTTGACGAATATTCAGATCCGAAAGATTCGAGACAAAAGTTTAATATTGACATAAAAATAATAATACTTCAAGCATACTAACTAAGCAATCATGTCTTCTCAAAATAACATGGCCAAAGAAAGTTATCCCTACAAAATCATATAGTCTGGCTATGCTCCATCTTCCCCACAGAAAATATTTAAATCATGCACAACCCCGATGACAAGCCAAGCAATTGTTTCATACTTTCGACATTCTCAAAACTTTTTCAATGTTCACGCAATACATGAGCGTGAGCCATGGATATAGCACTATATGTGGAATAGAATGGTGGTTGTGGAGAAGACAAAAAGAAGAGGGAAGATAGTCTCACATCAACTAGGCGTATCAACGGGCTATGGAGATGTCCATCAATAGATATCAATGTGAGTGAGTAGGGATTGCCATGCAACGGATGCACTAGAGCTATAAGTATATGAAATCTCAACAACTGAAACTAAGTGGGTGTGCATCCAACTTGTTTGCTCACGAAGACCTAGGGCAATTTTTGGAAGCCCATCATTGGAATATAGAAGCCAAGTTCTATAATGAAAAATTCCCACTAGTATATGAAAGTGACAAAATGAGAGACTCTCTATTATGAAGATCATGGTGCTACTTTGAAGCACAAGTGTGGTAAAAGGATAGTAACATTGTCCCTTCTCTCTTTTTCTCTCATTCTTTTTATTGGGCCTTTTCTCTTTTTTTTGGCCTTTTTTTGTTTTTCGTCCGGAGGCTCATCCCGACTTATGGGGGAATCATAGTCTCCATCATCCTTTCCTCACTTGGGACAATGCTCTAAAAATGATGATCATCACACTTTTATTTTCTTACAACTCATGAATTACAACTCGATACTTAGAACAAAATATGACTCTATATGAATGCCTCCGGCGGTGTACCGGGATGTGCAATGACTCATGAGTGACATGTATGAAAGAATTATGAACGGTGGCTTTGCCACAAATACGATGTCAACTACATGATCATGCAAGCAATATGACAATGATGAAGCGTGTCATAATAAACGGAACGGTGGAAAGTTGCATGGCAATATATCTCGGAATGGCTATGGAAATGCCATGATAGGTAGGTATGGTGGCTGTTTTGAGGAAGGTTTATGGTGGGTGTATGATACCGGCGAAAAGTGCACGGTATTAGAGAGGCTAGCAATGGTGGAAGGAAGAAGAGTGCGTATAATCCATGGACTCAACATTAGTCATAAAGAACTCACATACTTATTGCAAAAATCCATAAGTTATCAAAGCAAAGTATTACGCGCATGCTCCTAGGGGGATAGATTGGTAGTAAAAGACCATCGCTCGTCCTCGACCGCCACTCATAAGGAAGACAATCAATAAATAAATCATGCTCCGATTTCATCACATAACGGTTCATCTCGGCCTCCGAGGAAGAGGAGTGAGGCTTGGACCATATTTATATCGCTTGTCTCCGCCTGTACTTCCTGAACTACCTCGACTCGTACCACTACGCACCAAAGCTGCGGCATGTCTTTTCTGCGATTGCTGAGACGGCGGAGACGGCTGACGTGGCTGAGTTGGACCAGGAGAAGTGGCCTGACGATGTGCCGGACTTGAAGCAGGAGGTGTGGCCTGACACGGTGCCGGACTTGAAACCGGAGAAGTGGCATGACGTTGTGCCGGACTTGAAACCAGAGGAGTCAGCTCACGCGTTCGGGGACTTGGAGGAGGTGGCGGACTTTGAGGAGGAGTCGACTCACGTGTTCGTGGACTTGGAGGAGCGGGAGTTTGCTGACTCGGTGGCGGAGTCGGCAGACGACGCGGTGTCGGTGGACTTCGAAAGATGATGCAATCCTTTCTCCATAGGATGATACGATGTATGGCCTCTCCCGGTGCAGCGCCGTCTTCACCTCCAGGAATGTCAAGCTGTAGTCCCGAATATGGGTCCACCACTTCATCAACCATGACACGAGCATAGCCCTCTGGAATCGGGATGCAATGGAAGGTTACTTCGGGGGTAACTGGAAAAGCAACTCCGTCCGCCACCTTCATGGATATGTTCTTCATTTTGGAGTGTAGCTCACAGTTAGTGTTCTCTATGATGTCATCCATAGGGTATGTATCCAGCAGTGTGTCGCCCGGGGCAGAACCAACGCTGCTTCTCGGCATGGATGGGACGGTGCTATCCAATGCTGGACGATCATCCGCTTGCTGCTGCCGCTGCTGAGACCCCCTTTCCTGGCTAAGTGAGTCGATCTGCTGCTGCTGCTGGAATTTGAGTGCCAGGTCCGCGTGCCTTGCTTCTAGGCCTTGAAGGCGTTCTGCGTCCTGCTTCCTCTGCTCCTCCTCCAGCTTCCTTTTGTTCTCCTCCTCCTTCTTCCTTCTTGCACGGGTCCTGTAGTCCTTGTTCCATTCTGAAAAGCCCTCATACCAGGGAATAACGCCCTTGCCTCGTGTTCTTCCCGGGTGTTCAGGATTTCCCAGGGCGCGCGTAAGCTCGTCGTTCTCTCTGTTGGGCGTGAACACCCCCTTCTGAGCTTCTTCTATTGCATCAATTATTTTTTGTTCTGCTCCTTTTAGATTTTCCTTCCGCGAAACTTCGCCTGTCTTCGGGTCCAACGCCCCCCCATCCGCATAGAACCAAGTTCTGCACCTGGGGGACCAGTTCCTAGTAACCGGAGTGACCCCTGCATCCTCCATCTCTTGCTCATACTTATCCCACTTAGGCAATCCCACCGCGTAGCCACCTGGACCCAGCCTATGGAACTGCGTCTTTTTTGCGGCATTTGCCTTGTTTTTCATCGACCGTTCCTTAGATAATTCTGAATCCTTGAAGGTCACGAAATCGTCCCAGTGTTCTCTTTGCTTCTCCAGTGTTCCCGTGAAATCTGGAGTCTTCCTTTCATTAGCGAGGTAGTTGGCCCATACAGTTTTCTTGTGGGTGTTGAATGCAATTGCCATCTTCATAAGAGTAACGCCTTGACTTTCTCCACATCTCGCTTCAAAGTGAAATGATCCGGTAGAGTGAAATGTTCCATCGAGATTTCAAAGGACTTTTTGGCTCTCGTCGACCCAAGTAACACTGGACGTTTAGTCTTTGGCTCTTTCCATTCTTGAATGGAGATCGGAGTTTGTCCTTCACAAGAACTCCGTGACCGACGAGTCCACTTGTTCGCAATGTTCTTAGGCGTGAGGGGTTCACCACTAGGTTTGATGGATTCGATGTTGTACTTTACACCATCCTTCAACAATCTGCCTGGGCCTCGCTTTGTCCTGCTGTCTGTAGAAGCAGATTTGCTCGATCCAAAGGGCTGAAAGAAGAATGATCGATTCGTTAATATATCTTCAATAAAAAAACATGTGATGATCACCATGATGCCTGCTTATATAAATATACCTCGCCGGTAGTCTTTGTTATTTGAAGATCAGCATTGTCTGTGTCATCATAATCATAATCATAGTTCATGACTTCATCAGCTCGGTCGTCGAGATCGAATATCTTTTCATCACCCTCTCCGGTATTGTTCAGATATTGGGAGCTGTCATCTGCTTCATTCAAATCATCTAGCCTGTGAGGGCTGCGTATGATGCTGAACAATTCCTCTTCTCTCTCTCTGCCGGTATTGTCTGCCATAGCTTTTACTTAACTAATACAGAAGAAATATAAAACAATTTAATTAGTATTCAAATTACAATGCATGGATGCAATCAATAAGGAAAAACTGAATCTCGAATACATCGTCTTAATATATATAATCTCGAATACATCATCGTCTTAATATGTATAATCTCGAATACATCGTCTTGAATATTATATATCAAATACATCACTGGCTAGGTACCTAATAAAGATCGAATACTACAGAAGAATCTAGGGCGCCACTCGCGGTTCCTGGGGCGCGGGCGGTGCACACCCAAAGAGAAGGAACCATCACAGGATCATATCTCCGGTCATCTGCCCAAAGAACCCGCCAAGTAGTGGAGAACCCGACGTCGTCCATAGCAGCCATGTAGCGATGGACGTGCTCATATTCCTCCCTGACACGGCGACGCACCACCTCCGGCGCGGCCGGCTGCCTCTGCACCGAATGTGGCCCACGCGAACGCCACCAAAGAAGATCAGGGTCGACGACGGGACCCGAGGTCGGGTTCCTCACCAAGAGGCGCGCCCCTCCAGGTAGCACCTCCCAGTGCCAGCCCTGCGGAGCCTAGTCCCGGGCATGGGCCCTCTGAAGCAGGACGTCGTCGCGAACGGGTGGACAGCGAGGATGCGGGCCGGGCATATCGTCGAGAACAAATACTATATGCCTGCAAAAAGTAACATTTTTAAATGATTTGACTGTGATAACGAAAATTCTATATATATATGCAAATTCTAACAATTTGACATTAATCTAATTCATCTAACTAAATCTAATTCTAAAATTTCCTTATTATATAACTAACATTTCTATAACAATTCTAATATTTATATAACTAAAAACAGAAAAATTGCTAACATTTCTATAAAAATTTCTATAACTAAAAACAGAAAACATTTATACCATTTCTATATAACTAACATTTCTAATATTTATATTACTAAAAACAGAAAATTACTAACATTTCTATAAATATTTCTATAACTAAAAACAGAAAACATTTATAACATTTCTATATAACTAACATTTCTAATATTTATGTTACTAAAAACAGAAAAATTGCTAACATTTCTATAAATATTTCTATAACTAAAAACAGAAAACATTTCTAACATTTCTATATAACTAACATTTCTAATATTTATATCATGTGTTTGTGTAGTGTGTGTGTGTGTGTGTGTAGTGTGTGTGTGTGTGTGTAGTGTGTGTGTGTGGACAATCGACACGGCGGTCGGGCGAGCTCACCGGCGAGGCGACGACGGACGGGCAGCGACGACGGGCGGCCGGGCGCTGTGCGACGGGACGGCGGGACGACGGGACGGGACGGTTGGCGGCGACGCCGACGGGCGGCGACGAGGGCGGCACGGGTGGGGTGGACGACGAGGGGGCGGCGGCGACGCCGACGGGATGGCATCGATCGGGCAGGTCGGCGCGACGGAGGAGGAAACAGAGGAAAGTGAAATTATTTCAAGTGTTGTATATAGGATGGACCTTTAGTACGGTTGGTGGCACCAACCGGTACTAAAGGTCTGTTTTGGCCAGCCAAGCGGCGGAAGCACCCACCCTTTAGTACTGGTCGTGGCACCAACCGGTACTAAAGACCCACCTTTAGTACCAGTTGGTGCCACGACCCGGTACTAAAGGGGTGCGCTGCTCCAGCGGTGCGCAAGTTTAGTCCCACCTTGTTAGCCGAGGGGCTACCGTGACCGGTTTATAAGCCCTCAGTCGGTAGCTCTCGAGCTCCTCTCCTAAGCAGCCTACTCGGCCTGCCTGTTCTCTTCTGCTTAGTGGGCCTATGGGCCTTTATGGGCTGCATCCTGGCCCAACAAAAGGTTGGGTTCCTAGTCATATGCAGGCCGCTTTCCCCCAGTAGGCGGGCTTTTTTATTTTCTTAATTTTTTCGCTTTATTTATTTTTGTTTTATTTATTTTTGAGTTGTTTTTTTTGCTGTATTTAGAGTTTATTTGTGAATATTTTTGCTTTAGGTACAAAAAATTACAAACTTTCTGTTAGTGCCGGTAGTTTTCAAATTTGAATAGTTTAAATTTTGAATTATTTGAAATTTGTGTGAATCACTAGTTTGTGAATAACTTAACTTTGAAAAAAGATTTTTCAGTGATTCTTTTTTCTTATGTTTAATATTAGTGTGTTTTATCATTATGTTCAATTTGGTAATGCTTAGGTTATTTTAAAAAATGAAATGCCTTTGTAACTGTTGAGTTTTCGTCGGAAACCCTGATACTTCGAAAGAGATTGTCCATTTTGTACACGAAGTGCTTCCAGTTTTTGCCGTAACCCTCTCTACTTTTGTTTGCACATGAAATTTCTTCGCGTTTCAAATGCCAAAACACATAACTACCCTAACTATTACAGAGATTCCCTCCTGGGTGTGAAACACAGAAGAAAGTGATGATAGTGAAGCCGATCACATCCCAGGTCTTTGGGTGTGAAACTTTTTCTTCGCGTGTGTCCCTTTGCGCCGTAGCCATGGAAAATCTTCATCATTTAACTGGATGCTCGGGTCAATATTCACTGCGAATGGAGGAATTTCATCAGACTTTTCATAATCTTCTGACATGTATGTCTTGTCATCCACTCCCACGATGTTTCTTTTTCCTGAAAGAACTATGTGGCACTTTGGCTCTTCGTATGATCCATTCGCTTCCTTATCTTTTCTTTTTCTCGGCCTGGTAGACATGTCTTTCACATAAAAAACCTGCGCCATCTTGGTTAGGACGAATGGTTCGTCTGCATACGCATGATTGTTGAGATCCACTGTTGTCATTCCGTACTGCGGGTCTTCCGTTACCCCGCCTCGTGTCATATTGACCCATTTGCACCGAAACAAAGGGACCTTCAAATCACCTCCATAGTTAAGTTCCCATATGTCCACTATGTAACCATAATATGTTTCCTTTCCGTGTTGATTGTTGCATCAAAGCGACACCACTGTTTTGGTTGGTGCTCTTCTTATCTTGGGCGATCATGTAAAATGTATTCCCATTTATCCGGTACCCTTTGAAAGTCATTATATTCAAGATGGTAAGCGGGACAGCGAGTACAGGTCATCTTGAATATCTCCATCATGTATCGTGACGTTTATGCAACCAACCGTGAAAGTCCTCGCTTGTTCACGTGTAATCCAATCGCCGACTTCTCCGGTGTTTGGAGTGTAGAAAATTCTTGTGTTCCTCCATGTACGGAGCCACCAAGGCGGAATTCTGTAGAACTGTGTAGTGTGCTTCAGTGAGAGAATGCCCGTCCATACATATTATTTGATCCCCTCCTAGCGTGCCTTTTCCATCCAGTCTACCCTTATGCCGCGATTCAGGAACAACAATCGATTTAAGGTCAGGAATAAAGTCAATACAAAACTCAATGACCTCCTGATTTTCATGGCCCTTCGAGATGCTTCCTTCTGGCCTAGCACGGTTATGAACATATTTCTTCAAGACTCCCATGAACCTCTCAAAGGGGAACATATTGTGTAGAAATACAGGACCCAAAACGTTAATCTCTTTGCAAAGGTGAACTAGGATGTGCGTCATGATGTTGAAGAAGGATGGTGGGAACACCAACTCGAAACTGACAAGACATTGCACCAAATCATTTTGTAACCTTGGTATGATTTCTGGATCGATTACCTTCTGAGAGATTGCATTGAGGAATGCACATAGCTTCACAATGGCTAATCAAACGTTTTCCGGTAGAAGCCCCCTCAATGCAACCGGAAGGAGTTGCGTCATAATCACGTGGCAGTCATGAGACTTTAGGTTCTGGAACTTTTTCTCTGCCATATTTATTATTCCCTTTATATTCGACGAGAAGCCGACGGTACCTTCATGCTGAGCAGGCATTCAAGAAGATTTCCTTCTCTTCTTTGGTAAGAGCATAGCTGGCCCGACCACGATGTATGACGCCTTTTCCGTGCATACGTTGCTGGTCCTCCCGTGCCTCTGGTGTATCTTTTGTCTTCCCATACACGCCCAAAAAGCCAAGCAGGGTCACGCAAAGATTCTTCGTCACGTGCATCACGTCGATTGCGGAGCGAACCTCTAGGTCTTTCCAATATGGCAGGTCCCAAAATATAGATTTCTTCTTCCACATGGGTGCGCGTCCGTCAGCGTGCTTCGGAACAGGTTGTCCACCAGGACCCTTTCCAAAGATTACCTTCAAATCCTTGACCATATCATGTACATCAGCACCAGTACGGTGGCGAGGCTTCGTCCGGTGATCTGCCTCACCTTTGAAATGCTTGCCTTTCTTTCTTACGGGATGCCTTGTCGGAAGAAATCGACGATGTCCCAGGTACACATTCTTCCTACAACTATCCAAATATATACTATCGGTATCATCCAAACAGTGCGTGCATCCGCGGTATCCCTTGTTTGTCTGTCCTGAAAGGTTACTAAGAGCAGGCCAATCATTGATGGTCACGAACAACAACGCCTTTTGGTCAAATTCTTCCTGTCTGTGCTCATCCCACGCACGTACACCTGTTCCATTCCACAACTGTAATAGTTCTTCAACTAATGGCCTTAGGTACACATTAATGTCGTTGCCGGGTTGCTTAGGGCCTTGGATGAGCACTAGCATCATAATGTACTTCCGCTTCATGCACAACCAAGGAGGAAGGTTATACAAACACAGAGTCACAGGCCACGTGCTATGGTTGCTGCTCTGCTCCCCAAAAGGATTAATGCCATCTGCGCTTAGACCAAACCATACGTTCCTTGGGTCACCTGCAAACTCGTCCCAGTACTTTCTCTTGATTTTTCTCCACTACGAACCGTCAGCGGGAACTCTCAACTTTCTGTCTTTCTTACGGTCTTCTGCATGCCACCGTATCGCCTTCGCATGCTCTTTTTTTGGAACAAACGTTTCAACCGTGGTATTATAGGAGCATACCACATCACCTTGGTAGGAATCTTCTTCTGGGCGCCGCCCTCGACATCACTAGGGTCATCGCGATCGATCTTATAACGCAATGCACCACATACCGCAAGCGCTCAAATTCTCGTACTCACCGCGGTAGAGGATGTAGTCATTAGGGCATGCATGTATCTTCGCACCTCTAACCCTAGAGGCAGACAACCTTCTTTGCTTCATACGCACTCTCGGGCAATTCGTTGTCCTTTGGAAGCATATTCTTTATCATTACCAGCAACTTTCCAAATCCCTTGTCGATACACCATTCTCGCCTTCCATTGCAGCAATTCAAGTGTGGTGCCCAACTTTTTTTGTCACCGCAATTGGGTACAACAATTTCTTGTGATCCTCTAACATGTGCTACAACTTCATCCTCTCCGGATCACTTGCGCAGTTTCTCTTTGCGTCGGCAATGGCCCGACCTAGATCATCAGCGGGCTCATCTGATGCCTCTTCTTCAGCTTCTTCCCGCATTGCCGGCTCAGCTTCTTCCCCCATTGTTGTATCATCGTATTCAGGGAACCCATGGCCAGGATAGCCATCGTCGTCCTCTTCTTCTTCGTTGTCTTCCATCATAACCCCTCTTTCTCCGTGCTTGGTCCAAACATTATAGTGGGGCATGAAACCAGACTCAAATAGGTGGACGTGAATGGTTCTTGACGTAGAGTAATTGTGACCATTCTTACAGCCAGCACATGGACAAGGCATAAAACCATCCGCCCGCTTGTTTGCCTCAGCGACAAGCAGAAAAGTATGCACGCCATTAATGAACTCGGGAGAGCATCGGTCATCATACATCCATTGTCGGCTCATCTTCATTACACAACACCGAATAGACCAAATTAATACAAGTTCATACATAAAGTTCATATACAACACTTAATTAAATGCAACATACAAATAACTCTCTAGCTAAAGAATTTAAATGCAACAACAAATGTAATCAAGATCGCAACTAAGGTAACAATTGATCCAAAAGCATAATGATACCAAGCCACACTATCATGGCATATTTTCTAATCTTTCTAATCTTCAACCTCATTTTGTCCATCTTGATCTTGTGATCATCGACGACATCGGCAACATGCAACTCCAATTCCATCTTCTCCCCCTCAATTCTTTTCAATTTTTCTTTCAAATACTCGTTTTCTGTTTCAACTAAATTTAACCTCTCGACAATAGGGTCGGTTGGAATTTCGGGTTCACATACCTCCTAGATAAAAATATCTATGTCAACTTGATGGGCATAATTTTTCATAAACACGAAATGCAACAACTAGTTTTAAAAGAGAATATACCACATCCGAATCATAACAAGGACGAGGGCTGACGGGGACGGATATCAAAACCATGGCACTATGTATAACAAACAACGTACGGGTAAGATAATTATACGAGTAACTATATATCCAAATCACACAAACATCAATTTAGTAATGTAAAACATTCATGAACAAGAGCCTCACCACAAGGTGGTGCCGGCGACGGGACGGTACGGGCGATCGACGGTGGTTACGACGGAGATTTAGAAGGTACTAAGTAAATCACACCTACATATGCAAACTAAGTGTTACTTTTGACCTCAAATTGCATATAAATCAAATACTAGAAAAATATAATTCCTCCCAAATTAATCACTATACAAAGCATTGCAAGAGCTAATCTAGCAATGAGAGTTGAAAGGACAAAGCTGCTAACCTTTGTGATCATTTGAATGGATGGGGGCCTTCAAATATTGACAAATTTTGGGCAAAAATTGTGAGGAGCTCGAGGAAGAGAGGGGAAGAACAGAGGAAGTGAGGGGCAAGGTGATGAACAGAGTGGCTCGAGTGGACGAAGGGTTTATGTACGTCGACCTTTAGTACCGGTTCGTGCCACGAACCGGTACTAAAGGTGCTGGACGGGTCCCAGACTGACAACGCCCTGCCACCACTCTCTTTAGTACCGGTTCATGGCACGAACAGGTGCTAAAGATTAGCCACGAACTGGCACTAATGAGAATGGCCGGCTAGCCATTGGAACCGGCACTAATGGACACATTAGTGCCGGCTCAAAATCAAACCGGCACTAATGTGTCTCAGATTTGCCCCTTTTTCTACTAGTGAGAACCTCAAAGAGTGCCCAAAAGTTCCTACCAGAGAATCACGACAAAAACGTGTGCCAACCCCTATGCATAGGTTCATGGGCGGAACCCGCAAGTTGATCACCAAAACATACATCAAGTGAGTCACGTGATATCCCATTGTCACAACAGATACGCACGGCAAGACATACATCAAGTGTTCTCAAATCTTTAAAGACTCAATCCGATAAGATTACTTTAAAGGGAAAACTCAATTCATTACAAGAGAGAAGAGGGGGAGAAGAAACATAAGATCCAACTATAATAGCAAAGCTCGCGATACATCAAGATCGTGCCAAATCAAGAACACGAGAGAGAGAGAGAGATCAAACACATAGCTACTGGTACATACCCTCAGCCCCGATGGTGAACTACTCCCTCCTCGTCATGGAGAGCGCCGGGATGATGAAGATGGCCACAGGTGAGGGTCCCCCTCCGGCAGGTGCGGAACAGGTCCCGATTGGTTTTGGTGGCTCTGGAGGTTTTGCGGCGGCGGAACTCCCGATCTAATCTCTGTTCTGGAAGTTTTAGGGTACGTGGAGTTATATAGGCGGAAGAAGCATGTCAGAGGAGCCACGAGGGCCCGACGAGGCAGGGGGCGTGCCCTAGGGGGGTGGGCGCGCCCCCCACCCTCGTGGCTTCCTCGTTACTTCCATGACGTGGGGTCCAAGCCCATCCGGTAGCTTTCCTTCCAAAAATAACTTCTCCAGTTGATTTCGTTCCGTTTTGACTTCGTTTGATATTCCTTTTCTTCGATACACTGAAATAGGCAAAAAACATCAAATCTGGGCTGGGCCTCCGGTTAATAGGTTAGTCCCAAAAGTAATATAAAAGTGGAAAATAAAGCCCAATATAGTCCAAAACAATAGATAATATAGCATGGAGCAATCAAAAATTATAGATACGTTGGAGACGTATCACTGCTCCGCTGTGATGGACGGTTCCGTTGTTGGAGTAGCTCCGCTAAGGTGTACGGCGACGAGGCTGAAGCATGACAAGACAAACAATGTTAATCTGAAGTGGGAACCTAATATCATCTGCAATAGATGATGTAAAATACATCACCAAAAAGTGCTAGATGTAAAACGCATTAGCCGCGCCACGGCCGCTCCGACAGATGCTGTAAGTACTGTTCACTCTGAACTTAACTGAAGAAAATGAACTTTACAGTCGAAACTGAATTTTACTATCAAAACCGATTGAACTAGTAACAGAGCTTTGCAATAGATGTTTAGGGTGTTCGAGCACTAGTAGCAGAGAAGCAGTGATCTAAATCGGTAGACGCTCGAGCAGGGAACACACTAGCAGAGAGCAAGTCATGCAGTAGCATCGTGAGCGAGTGCTAAAGCAGCAACTCCTATAGCTGCCGGAGGTCGTGCAGCAGCAGCAGTAGCGCAAGCGAGAGCAAGAGCAGAGCAGCAGCACGAACGAAAGCAGGAGCAGTGCAACAGCGCGACCGACAGCAAGAACAAAGCCGCAGCGCGAGTGAGAGCCGGAGCAGCTGCAGCTAGTGCGGTTGTGGAAGTCATCACTGAGGAAGCAACGACATGGGGGAGAGATGCCGTGGATGATGTGGCTGGCGACGGTGCCGTCGATGGAGACATGCCATGTCTGCTCGGTATCGAGCACCGGCAGCCCCGTGAGATCGAATAAAAGATAAAATGCAGCGGTGAGTGCAGAACCTCCTTAGTGGCGCCGAGTTGGCCTCGGCTTCATCGGAGGAATTGGTGAGGGTGCTGCGGTTTCGGTGGGGCAGGTCAAGACGACACTGTGGGGATTGAGGTGGCGCAATAGACGAGGCGAACATCGGGGCAGCTCCTTGGAGGTGGAGGACGGGGCGGCTGATCCGGCGGGACGACGAGATCGACAACAGATCCTCATCCGATGCGGTGGATGAGGGACGACGAGCTGTTGCGGTGGACGACATAGTCGGGGAAGAGTCTTCGGCTGGGCGGCGGTTGGGAGGCCGACGGAGGAGCGTGGGGTTTTGCGGGTTTTGGCGGCCTCGGTGTACGAATGGGGGGGGGGAGCGGGAGGGGGGAGCCAAAGCTTAGGGACGCGCTTGTCCGAAATGTAGGGTAAGTTACCAGCGCATTTCATCGATTTTGACACCGCGACGTGGAGCTTCATTTCCGGTGAGGGGTAGAAGGGGATTTCATGATGTCCGGGCTGCGGGAGCGATTTGGATGAGGAGGGAGTTCTCGCGACGCCCAAATTTCAGGATAACAAGCGCGGCAGCTGGGTTGAAGAGGCGGAGTTTCAAAGCAGGTGAGACAAAAGATACCGAGCTTTAAAATTTCGGGATAACAAGGTGCGGATTCCTTGTTCGGCAGAACAAACTTAACGTGTAAAAAAAACAATTCATACAAGACACAAGAGAGTCATGTCGTCTTTTACTATATTACTATAGATGCCATTGAAAAAACTACAAGAAAAATGTAAAAATTTTTGGGAGAACAAGATTACCAAATCAATTCGCACTTCCCTCAACAACAACAAAAAAACAAATCAATTCCCACCAAAGAAAGAGTAATGTCCCTTTTTATATGACTAGCAAAAGAACCCATGCTTTGCAACGGGAGAGAAAACATAACACATGCTCTTAACTCAACAACCATCACTCAAGACCACAATAGGTCCATCTCCTTTATTTTTGCGAGGCATCATATTTGTGTTGCTGCTTATCCTCCTTCTCACCCCCGCAGGTGATGGCCTTGGCGTTCACACAAAACAACAAAAAAGTGTGCTAAATATGGTTAATCCTAAGGCGTCTCTCTCTCCCTCTCTCCTCCCTCTCCCTCCCTCCCTCTCTCCTCCCTCTCCCTCCCTCCCTCTCTCCCTCCCTCCCTCTCTCTCTCTCTCACTCTCGCGATGAGAAATCTGTTGTTTTCCCATGCGACATTTTTTAGAGGTATGCATGTGTAGTTATCGATGTTTTCTTTTCCGTATATGGTTATAGTGGGGTGTTTATTTGCAATCCGGATTGCCGCCGGTATGAAAAAGAACGAATTATAAGTTTGCTTCCATAAGAATATTTAAAAAATATTTAACAGGTAAAATTAACATCATATTTGGATTCCACACATTTTTCTAATAAAATTTCATATATAATATGTTAAAATCAAAGTTACGGTTTAAAAGATACAAATAATTTAGAAAATTATTTGGTTTGACTCAAATATATTTCAAAATAACATTTAGAAATACTTAATAGGTAAAAATAATCTCATATTCTTATTCTACATATTTTTCTAATCAAATTTCATATATAACATGTTCAAATCGGAGTTACGGTTTAAAAGATATGGATGATTTTAAAAAGCATTTGTTTGACTTAAATATGACCCGCGGATGAATTACCTAAAACATCAGGGTTTTTTTTGAAAAATGTAAAATAGTGGTTTGGGTGTGATTTAAATCCGGACGGCGGGTTGATTTCAAGAAAAGACAGGGACTTTTCTGAAATATGCCATGACGGACGAAAGAAACCCAATTTGCTTTATTATTAGGTAAAGATCACAGATGCCATGATCTCGAATTTCAATTTTTGAATCCACGTTATGTTGAATTCGAATATATCGTTAGGTGACCTTGCGGTTTATAATTGATGTAGTCGTACATTTTGATCTTCCATCATATTGAACATTTTACTCCACCATGTGAACATATATATTGTCATCTACCAGATGGACTAAATTTGAATCAATTTTCCTTATTTGAATACGATTGTTGTCAAGTTATACAATAATTTAAATATTATCTTCATAACAAAAAACATGCATATAGCAGTAATCATATTCCACTATGAACTACATGTACCATACGTTCTCCAATTCAAATATTTGTATCCATTTTATGTTGAACTCAAATCATAGTACATTATTGGTCTAGGTAGCGAGATGTTCGGGATAATCTAAACCCTGTTTTCATATGTATAATTTTTGGCTGAATTGGGACAAGTTTTGATATAAGCTTCTTGCAAAACCGGAGATTCTCTCAACAAGCCTCGTGGTTCCGAGAGGGAACGTGTCACCTTTGTGTGCGAAATGATATACGCTGCCTCCCCCCTGATTTTATTTACAGAGGCAACATAGAACTATATGAGTGCCTGTTAAATTTTGGAATTATTTGGGTTCATTTGGCCTTTTATACATTAATTGAGTTTCTGGACTTTTAATGTGCATAATCTAAATATGAATTGCATGCACATGCTCCGTGCACCAAAGTGGGTTGAAAAATCACATGTGTTTCCTTGGTTGAATTTCTAGGTCCCATGGAAGAAATGAGAATGAAATTCAAACATCTGGGCGTCCTGACTCGGCCGAGAACATCGAGAAAATTAGATTTTAAATTCATGTAAATCCAAAACGCACCTGGAAATCATGAAACTTGGCATGGTGTCATGTCATGGCACTAACATGTTGTGGTAAAAATTGGGCGATTTGGAAGCTCGTGGTTCTAAGAGGAACGTGCCACCTTTGAGTGTGAAATGATATCGCTGCCCCCTTGAGTTTCTTAACAAAGGAAACATAGAACTACATTAGTGCCCTGTTAAATTTTGGAATTATTCCGGGTTCGTTTGTCATTTTTTATACATTAATTGAGTTTCTGGTCATTTAATGTGCATAAGTCAAATTTGAACTACAAGCACATGCTCTCGTGCACCAAAGTTGTTTGAAAAATCACATTTGTATCCTCGGGTGAATTTCTAGGTCCCATGCAAGAAATGAGAATAAAATTAAAACATCTGGGCATCGTGGCTCAGCCGAGAACATTGAGAAACTTGGTTTTAAAATTCTTGTAAATCCAAAACACGTCTGAAAATCACGAAACTTGGCATGGATGTCATGTCATGGTACTACCATGCTGTGGTAAAAAATTTGGCCGAATAGGAACATATTTTGGTATAAGCTTCTTGCAAACCGAAGCTTCTCTCAGGAAGGCTCGTGGTTCTGAGAGGGAACGTGCCACTTTTGAGTGCGAAACGATATACACTGCCCCCCTTGAGTTTATTTACAAAGGCAACATAGAACTACATGAGTGCCCTGTTAAATTTTGGAATTATTCCGTCTTTGTTTGGCCTTATTTACACATTAATTGAGTTTTTGGTCATTTAGTGTGCATAATTCAAATTTGAACTACAAGCATATGCTCCCGTGCACCCAAGTTGGTTGAAAAACTACATTTGTGTCCTCGGGTGAATTTCTAGGTCCCATGCAAAAAATGAGAATAAAATTCAAACATCAGGGCATCGTGGCTTGGTCGAGAACATTGAGAAACTTGGTTTTAAAATCATGAAACTTGGCATGGTGTCATGTCATGGTAGTACCATGTCGTGGTAAAAAAAATTGGCCGAATAGGAACAAATTTTGGTATAAGCTTCTTGCAAATCGGAGCTTCTCTCAAGAAGGCTTGTGGTTTTGGGAGGGAACGTGTCACCTTTGTGTGCATAATTCAAATTTGAAATACAAGCACATGTTCGGGTGCACCAAAGTTGGTTGAAAAATCACATATGTGTCCTCGGGTAAATTTCGAGGTTCCATGCAAGAAATGGGAAGGAAATTCAAAATTCTGGGTGTCGTGGCTGGGTTGGAAACATTGAGAAACTTAGTTTTTTAATTCCTGTAAATCCAAAACACGCATGAAAATAATGAAACTTGGCTTGGTGCCATGACATGGCACCAACATGCTGTGGTAATTTTGTAGTCCGATTTGCGAAGGCGCACACATTAACAATCAACAAAGTCATTTTGGAACAAGTGTTGTCACATTACAATCGAAAACACAAGTATTATTGAAACCGTGGGCGTTCTACTTACTAGTACCATTTACGTGCCGCCACGCGTCCCCATTTTTTATTAGCTAGGAGGCGCCGTGCAGGGTAGCTATTTGAGTACGAGAGGCGTGCGATCAGACCCCTGCACGTGCTTATCGGGAGGAGAGCGCTTTGACCTCCATCTTCCGCCCACCTCTCTCCCAAGGTCTCCATTAATGGCGCCCGTGCCTTTGTTTAATGGCGTGGCTATGTCTCACTCGACTGAGATTTAAGAGAGAAAAAAGAAAATTTGAAAGAACGGATCTTGATGTAAGATCCGACGGACCTATATAGCAACTACTGCGACTTATAGCAAGACTGATGATTATATAAGGACGATTAATTGTCTTACATAATTAGAAAGATAATTAAAAAAGCCACATGCGGCTACGCCTGAAATGCACAAGGGCAAAAGAAGAAAGAAGACAAGGATCTGGCTCGCTGATCTCTACTTTCTTGATGCGTTGCTACAGGCCGCGGGAACTAGTCTCCACGGCGAGTGGCGATGAGCTCTTTCGTGTCCTCAAGACGCTGCTTGAGAACATCCACGGATTCCTCCACCAGCCTTTGGCGCTCATTACGGAGCATGTCATTCTCGTCCATAAGTTTCTTGACGATGACGCCGGTCCTCTTCAACAAGGCACTGGTCTCCTCCTGCTGGTCTGCACTTCGGATGATCTTCTCCCTCAGCAGGTCGCGCTCGGCCCGGAGCCTCTCATTGCCCTCCCTTAGTTGCCGGATGACGCCGGTAGCCTGTTCAAACGAGATTTTCATGTCGTCCTGCAACCTCGCCCAGCCGGAGATCTGATCCATCTGGCTATGGACGATCGCATGCATGCGATCATATCGCCGCCGCCGCCGCCCGCGAAATTTTCCCGAGCAAGGCGCGGCGCGGCGGGACATCTCTGCTGCTTCGCGGCACGGCGGGACATCTCTGCTGCTTCCGCGGCGCGGCCGGACCAGTCTACTGCATCGATGGCGCGGCGGGACCTCCGGGCTGCTTCAGCGGCGCGACGGGACCTCTGTGCTGCTACTTCCGCACGACGGGACATGTCGGCTGGTCTCGCAGCGAGGCGGGACATCTCTCGTGCTTCCGCTTCCATGCTCGCCTCTCCCTGGTGGCAATCTCTCGACCCAGAACTCACGTTGGCCATGGCAGACGCAAGGGAAGGATGGTGAATGACTTGTTTGTTTTCGTGGATGAGGAGTTGAGGAGGAATGTGCAGTCATCTTGGCATACTAGTATTTATAACCGAGTACTAATACACTCCTAAGTGGGAAACCGTTTAGGTTGTGATCGGTGTGAACAGGTTTGCATTTCAATATAGCGTGGTACTAATACGCTCCTAAGTGGGAAACCGTTTAGGTTGTGATCGGTGTGAACAGGTTTTCAATTCAATATAGCGTGGAGTAATTTGGAATGTGACGAGACGCAAGCTCAAAATTTATTGACGGTTCTAGTTTCGAAGTGCGGCACTATTCCCGGATGGAGTAGTTCTTTTTATACTCCCTCCTTTCCGGTTTTATAGGGCTTATCTCAAAATTTTAGTTTTTCCATTTTATAAGGCTCAATTTGGTTGTTCCCCAACACATGTTCAGATTCCAAGGTGCATTAAATCATTGCATGCAAGTATTAAGAGAAAATTGACCAATGCATGTACTTTGTGCATGCATGCATTGCAATTAATGCATTGATAAACATACATCTCCTTTTATCCATTTTGATGACAAGTAGTACTTCTTACCCAAAGGAACTTTATATCCAACAGACACAAAATATCCGTTTGACTGTTGGAAATTACTGATATGATGTCGAAGTAATTGCTGCATCGCCACCAAAACCCACCATTTCTTAAGCTAAAGTAGACGAAGGTAATCCCTATATTAGCATATTACTAAGATAAACAGAAGGAACTGTAGAAACATTTAGGACGTGAGCTTGTCAATCTGAATGTGGAGGGACACCAGCTTAGCCCCGGCCAGCAGCTTGGGCGGAACTGTCAAGAAGATCAGCTCCTGCACGTCGACGTCGCCGGGATCCTTGCTGCTTGTCACCTCCATTTCCACCTTGACGGCGTCGGTCGTGCCTTTGGGCTCCCCCGGCGGGCCGTTCGCCCACATCTTGGCCACGTAATGCGGCAGTTGGGACGCCCCCGCTCTGTTGCAGACGCCCGACAAGGTGATAGGCACGCCGATGTCGAGCACGCCGCCGACCAAGAAAAACGCGCGGCCGTCCTCCTCCGTGAATAGTAAGAGCCGTGGCTCCGACAGTGGCACTTGCAGCTGGAGCACCTTGCCGTACTGGATCCTGTGCACGGGCATGGGATGCGCGGTGCTGATGTGGTGGTAGAGCGCCGGTGGCGGGCCTTCGTAGCCGCAAACGGGCACGGGGCATTTGCAGGGCGCGAGCGGACACACGCTCTGGTGATCGGCGAGCTTGTGGTAAGTGATGTAGATCCCACAGTCTTCGTGTGGGCACTCCACCCTCACCGACGAAAGGACGGAGTCCACCGCCGTGTTCCGCACGTCGAAGCCACCGCCGCGCTCGCACTTCTGGCACTGCCGCTGGTTCTCGGGGCGCTCGATGCGGTAGTCTGCGCAGGCCAGGTGCCCTCCCTTGCACTGCAGAAATCAATCGAACAACACATCAATCAAGAAACCCGCACCTTACTCAATCAGCCGAACGGACGAGGTGTATTCGAACCTCATACACTGGAGGTGTCAAGGGGCGGAGGCACAAGGGGCAGTGGAGCACGGTGAGGTCCATCGAGACCTTAGAGAGCTCCGTCGTCGGGTCGTGTTCGGTCTGCATGATCTCGCCCTCCTCGTGCACAACCATCTCTCGACTTGGGCCGGGGCATTACAAAGCTTTACCGTCACATATTTTATACTACTTCAAGGTGCATTAAATCAACACATGTAAGTATCAAAAGGAGAGTCACGACATGCATGCAGGCGTTGTAATTAATGCATCGGTAAACGCAAATTATTGAAATATATCGAGTGCAGTGCTTTGATGTGTCGCGTCAACTCGTACATCAATGAGAAGTTTGATTATCCTCTCCCTCGCGGACTTAACTGCACCTGCCTTTGGCTGTATGACAGGTTGGCCACACACCTGTCGGGCCCACCTGTTATACACGCAAAGGCAGGAGCGTCCCTCCCTTGCCCATGAGCGTGGTGGCTGGCAAGACTAGGAGAAGCTTTCGCTACATGCTCTCCCTCCCGCACGCGGTGGACATGCAGCAGTTCAATCGGTGTCAGATGGCCAGAAGCGTACTGTAGTACTCCTCCAGTGCAGTAGTACTCCATCATTGTTCGACTTCCCGAAGAGGCGAAGAGCCAAACGCAGCCCGGACGCTCGTGTGGCAGTTTCATGTGTAGAGTAGTCTAGGATAGCGTGTACCGTGCCTATAAGTTTAAAATCATTGGGGTCGGCTCCATGCTATGTGACCGTCTCGAAGTTCTAAAAATAATAATTAAAATAGTCTTCTGGCTCTACCTGTCACCCTGGTGATTGTAGTTTGCACGCTCATCTGGTCAAGATAGGAATATATATTTTAATTTGTTTTTTCGAAAAGGGGGGACTCCCCGGCCTCTGCATCAGAACGATGAATATGGCACATATATTTTAAATTGTGGTGGGTAAATGTTAGAGGTTGCAGCAAATATATTGTATACTACGGGTCTTTCAGCCAAGTTTAGAGGCAAGCATGTGGGGCCAGTGCTATGATGTGTCGCGTTAACTCGTACAACGAGGAGAAGCTTGATTTTACTACACGCCTTCTCCCTCGCCCATGCGCGCGGTTGCTCGCAAACGAGGACAAGCTTTTGCTTAGTAGTACTTCTACAACAAGCTATCCGTCCTGCTCGCGGTGGACGGACATGCAACAGTGGATTCGACACTGTAGAGGCAGTAGTAGTAACATCATTGTTCGTCTTCTCGAAGAGGCGAAGAGCCAAGCGCAAACCGAACGTTGCAGTTGCAAACATTGGAGCACGCATATACCCAGGCTCTTGCATGAGACAAAATTGCTATGTGAGCCCACTATTGTACTAGTATGTACAACTACTTGCTAGTATAGCCCTGTAAACCAGAAAGGAGTATTTGCCCTTCTAGAAATTTCAACAAGTGACTAGACTACACCGAGACAGAGTACATATGGAGCAAAATGAGTGAATCTGCACCGTAAATAAATACGTACTAGTTCTATCATTTTCCTCTCCGAGGTGCACAATATTGAGTATACTGACTAGTCTCTTTTTGACATGCATTTATGTTTTTTGTACACAGTACAGACGCAAGCGCTCATACACATGCGCATACACTCACCCCTATGAATGCACACACGCACGGCACTATCATCTTGAAATTTACGAAGTCACCATAGGCACCTCATCATCGACGGGTCCGTAGGTGCTTGAATGCCAAGGAGGGAGAGGGTAGCGGTTCCCAAGACGTTGAACGGTCAATGATGCATCCTTAATTACATGCAGAGGGAATTAATTGGAGAAGCAGAATAGAGCCAACACGATGTGAATGCAATAGAGTTTGGACTCTCATGTAATAAAGGTGCCCCACCACTCCAATCCATCTACTCCCAAGTCTCTGCGCAACACTGCTCACTCCAATCCAAGACCAAGTGACCAGAAGCCACAAGCACCTATGGAGGCGATGGACGCGAGCGGCAGTCGGCTGTGCCAAATCATCCAAGGCGTCGGCCTGCGGCCCCGCACCGCGCAACATTTCCAGACGGTGCTGGCGACCGCAGGCATCGTAGCCCTCGCCGACGCTGGCTTCACCTCTCGCATGGACGACATGATGGTCAACTCCATCCGCAAGTTCACCGCCATCAAGAAGCGCGCGGACGACCTTGCCGTACTGCTCCAGCCCGCGCGCCCAGGCTCCTCATTGCCTGCCACCCTCATCGGCCTCCATGATGACGAACTCTTTCAAGCCCTGGTGGCCCTGCAGGTGCCGGAGGTCGCGACGAAGAATGTGCACCTCGAGGCCAAGGCTTCGCCAGCAGCAGCCGCCATGCAAGAAACCGTCGACCTGCACATCCACGTCTATGAGGAAATCGTCTACATAGGCCACTACAAGGCAAGCAAGGACAGAAAAACGTTGGCCTTCTTCCAGCGGCTGGAATCTTTGGACGCCATTGTTCAGAAGCACGTCGACCTGGTCACGAAAGCCACTGCTACTTAGGCGCCGTTCGGTGGGCCGGCGCCCTGAGTCGAGGAGGTGGACATCGTCGATGGATGCATCTCTTCTTGTTGCCCCCTGTAACCAGCACTGCATCGCCTCGTGGCCTTAATGTTTTATTAGTATATAGTACTCCTTCGTTCCCAAATATAATTCTTTCTAAAGATTCTAGCAAGTGACTACTACATACGGAGCAAAATGAGTGAATCTACACTCTAAACTATGTCTACATACATCTGTATGTTGTATCCCATTTGAAATAGTATCTAAAAAGGCTTATATTTATGAACGGAGGGAGTATATGGCATTTTTATTCCAGTCGTAACGTTTTCACTGTAAGGTGGGGCGTAGCTGAGCAAACCCACCCGCCCACCGGTGTCGGCCGAGTTTAGAATTAGAAGGAGAAACGAGGAGGAGAGCTAGCTGTAGCACGGACGCTGTTGTCAGATGGGACTCGTGTTTATAGAATAGGAGTACTGAGCACTCGTGCCTCTTTTTTGAGGGAAAAATTAGTCATATGTCTAGTACCACTAGTTGGGTGCGTGCGACCTATAGCTGTCATCACTTTAGGTCTCCTTTTCGAACCGCGGCTACGCTTCATAGTACATATTTTTTCATGCATTTATCCTCCTATATGTACTCCTAGGCTATTTCCACGTGCTCCCATTCGCCGATATGTGGGACATAGAGCATATGGATCGTAGTGCATGCACGACTCGGAGCATATGCCGGGGTACTTTACATTTCAGACCTCACAAATTACATGCAAACCCCCCGCAGAAGAATAAATAAATGAATGAATTACTACATGAAACCGGATTATTTTCATGGAAACCGGATCACGTTCATTAAATTTTGGACATAACACATTTATAAAAAATGACCGGACCTAAAACAGTCTAAGGGCCTCTTTGATTTTTCCCGCAAAAAAAGGGCCTCTTTGATTTGCAGGATACTGAAAACACAGGAATGGGGAAAGTATGATGGCGATGAACCGAGACGAGGAAACTCTAACTCAGTTAGATGTTAGAGTTAGATTCTTGAACTAACTCTAAACCAAAGAGGTGTATGGATGGCAAGGTTAGATTGACAATAAATGCTCTTTCTCAATCATTTGACTACTTTGGACCCTATTTCCTGCCGGATTTGGTGTGGCCGTCTCTTCTGTGGCCTCCTCCCGCTCACAATTGACATAAACGAACCATCTATACAAATCAAGCATGCAAAACATGATAATTTTTTACTTTGTCCATACAAATAATATATTCCACTTAAACATACAAGTCGTCAATCAAGCTTCACAAAATAAAAAAACACTTCATTAAACAAAGCATGAGCTAACTCATCATGGAAGTCATTCACGATAGGGAGGGAGCCCGGAGCCCCTCACGCACCGAGGGAGGAGCTCACCATCGTCGCTCTGGAGGAAGGCTCTGTAGAGCCCAAGCCCCGGGAACCCCTCCGACGTCGGCCCTTGCGAGTTGAAGTCGACACCGGCATGGGTAGCAGGGCCGCTTGCTGCCGACTGGGAACTTAATCTTTGGGCCTCTAGAAATAATGCAAGCCTGTAACTAAAATACCTAGAAAGGTGAACTGAATCTTTGGGCCTCTAGAAATAATGCAAGCCTGAAACTGAAATACCTAGAAAGGTCAACTGAATCTTTGGGCCTCTAGAAATAATGCAGGCCTGAAATTGAAATACCTAGAAAGGTGAACTGAATCTTGAGGCCTCTAGAAATAATGCAAGCCTGAAACTGAAATACCTAGAAAGGTGAACTGAATCTTTGGGCCTCTAGAAATAATGCAAGCCTGAAATTGAAATACCTAGAAAGGTGAACTGAATCTTTGGGCCTCTAGAAAGATTTATTACCTCCTCAAGCAGCATCAAACAATTCCATGCGTGCACCACAAATCTACACCAAATTTGATCATGATCTACTTTTCCAAATCATAATTAGCGCTAGAGTAAGCAAGATCAATGATATGGCCGTGAGACAGAGAAGGAACGAACAAACTCACCCCTCTCGCGACCTCCCTCGTAGATGCCCCGTCGGCGCGCACGACAGAGGGAGAAAAACGACTGGTGAAGGGGGAGCGGGGCGACCTTCGAAGGCCGGAGGGAGAGGGCGGCGGGTAGGGCGGCGGAGGCCGGAAGGAGAGGGCGGCGGAGGAGAGAGAGGGCGGCGGCTCTTCAAGGGCGGCCCTATGGGGAACAGAGAGGAGTCGTGAGAGGGGGGGCGATCCAGTGCGGGCAGGGAGATTTTTAGTTCTCTTTTAGTGGGCCCGAGGATAAGTAACCCAATTAGAACCTCTCCACCGGGCTAGTTTTTTTAGCTGGGTTAGAGCAAACTGGCTCAAACTAACCCCTCTTGTTTCGATAATTTGAGGCTATTTCAACCCAAACTAGCTCTAAACCAGGGATCCAGACAAAGAGGAGTGTTACTGTACATGCTACAGTGTGGACTGTAGCACATTGTTTTTTATGGCCATATCACCACATTGTTTTCTATTGCTGCTTCATTGGGCTACCGTGGTTCGCACTGCTGGTTCACTGGGCTGCCGTGGTTCGCACTGCTGGTTCACTGGGCTGCCGTGGTTCGCACTCCTTCGACTTGAGTAGTACGTAGTATAGTACTTGTATATACCGCATCATTCTTTGCTCCTTCTTACTACTCCGACATGTGGGAGAACCATCATCCGGGTCGACGTGTCATGCACCAGATTAGAGCGCGGAATGGAAGGGGGGCATCACCCTGGTCGGAGCGCCAGTAATTCATGACTATAGTGAGTGATCATATCACAAGTCTTTCCAGCAGTAACGCTTCGTCAAATCACACAGCCCGACCTTTCCAGCAGTATGTTTGAGAATCCACCACTCGCTCACCCTCCTTGCCTCTCTGTCAAACCGCCTACCCAAAGCTGCCGGGCGTACTGCCTGAGAAAAGCCCCGCCCTCAACTTTTAACTACGCGAAAATAGTTCGAGCTTGTGCGTTCTATATAAATACAGTACTTACTATATGTTTATTCACCCGTGGGGTTGTTCAATGAATGGAGGGGCGGGGAGCACAAGTGAACAATACTGTAGTACTACTAGTAGTAAGTAGGAGTCGTACAGTAGTCACCTTAAATAGAGAGTTTCTTTTCTTTAATGCCACGTACACAAAGTGAAGCGCTTGTTGTGGAGAGAAAAAATATAATCACTCCACTATATATGGACGCAAGGGCCTGAGCACTTGCTTTACTAGGGTTGCTCTCTTCATTCTCTCATCCTCTCCAGATATAAACAAGACAGCGGTAGAGACATCTTCTCTCTGCTCACCGCTGGTCACAGATCCGGCTTGATCCCTTCGGTCGGTGTGTGTAGAGGACTAAAAGGTGCATCGTTCACGCGGTCATCGCTGCCGAGGGAGGAAACCCCCAGCTGCCGGAGGGGCCCGATCCTCTGCCCGTGCCGTTCTCTCCGACATAGCGCCGGCTCGGGAGGTCCTCCGACCCTTCTTCCTCCCTGCCGTATTGTCTGCAGATTCGACCTGCTGCCGTTGACATCCCGGCGACCCTCAGGTATAAGTTCTTCGAAAGCGGCCTTGCTCTACTGCCCCAGCTCCCCACGTGCCTGCATGTGCATCTTTTTCTACTCCCATCAGCTCTTCCAAAGCCACCTACATTTTTAGTATTATTAGAGGTAAAGCTACTTCATGCATTCGAATCTAGGGCTTTGTTCAAACAACGAAGAAAGGGGGGAAAGTTGTAGCATGAATCTAGGACTTGATTCAAATAGGAAATAATATGGTGAAAGTAGTAGAGACCGGATATCCAACCGGTCTCTTGGTTGAAAAGGGAAATAATGGGAAAATGTAGTACAAACTGGATAAGGAACAAATCTATTATTGGTTGAGAAAAGGATACAAAGTGGCGGCTGGTGGACAAGTCAACAGAGTATGTCCAGGATTAGATTTGCTGCCATCACATAGTAAAAGGTCTCCAGGATTAGATTTGCTGCCCTCACATAGTAAAAGGTCTCAGGATTATATTTGCTGCACTCACATAGTAAAAGGTCTCCAGGATTAGATTTGCTGCCCTCACATAGTAAAAGGTCTCCATGATTAGATTTGCTGCCCTCACATAGTAAAAGGTCTCCAGGATTAGATTTGCTGCCCTCACATAGTAAAAGATCTCCAGGATTAGATTTGTTGCCCTCACATAGCATGAACAAACTCAGCATCACCACTTTATTCCTCCTTGTAGGTACATTGTGCTGATGCGTCCACTGTCGCATGTCCTTATACCAACCTTTTGCTGTTGTTAATTTAAGGGCGCATGTAAAATGAAGCGATCACACTGCTACCTTAGGGACATGTCTAACCAGTGTTATTGTTAATCTAATGCCTCCAGTGATAAGATGCAATTAAATTGTGTTACAAATGGCACTCCTGCTATTTTCCTCAGTATGATAAGTGAGTTGCTCCTTTACGCTGCTGAGTGTCCTGGTGTCCCCACGGTCCCATGCCCTTAAACCAACTCTTTAGCTGCTGTTGATTTATTGTGTCTGGTAAACAAGCAATGCCACCATTAAAGTAATCCCATATTTGAGGAATCTCATTGTTGATCGTAATGCTTCTGGTAACATGAAGCAATGCTGACGTTTTAAAATTTCTACTGTCCTTGTGTGATTGCCATGAACATAATTAAGATGCTTCTTTTCATTTTGTATATGTTTCGTATATTCTTATTGACCAACAACTGTTTACTTTCTATCTTTTTGTGCAGATAGGGATATCCATTTCACCTTGTTGCTATTGTGACCTTTTGGTGAGCTGCACGAAACACTTTTTTTTGGAATGAGT
This sequence comes from Aegilops longissima, assembly GCA_021605205.1. Lineage (NCBI taxonomy): Eukaryota > Viridiplantae > Streptophyta > Magnoliopsida > Poales > Poaceae > Aegilops > Aegilops longissima. The sequence goes on along the minus strand of CM038676.1, from coordinate 594,947,499 downwards.
GTCTTGTGCAGTTCAACTAAAATGTCACGTGGGCAACATCTCTCAATTTTGGTGGAACTGCACAAAATGGTGATTGGAGTTTCCAAAATCTTCGTCAAGTTCTGCTGGTAATCTCGTGCAACATTTTATTAGCCTTTGCAAGATGGAGCCGTCACTATCACCACAATGGCACTTTATTTTAGTGGAACTGCACAAAAGGATAAGAAAATTATAGTTGCACCTTACATGAGCCGGACAACCAACCTTAATGTTCCTCAATTTTAGTGCAACTACTAAAGAAGACCTGCCAGCTCACAAAGTGAACTGCAGAAAAAGGCGCATGAATTGAATCATGGAACTCCAGGCAGACCTCATCCTAGTGGAGCCGCAGGTTGAGTTCAAGGAGGCCGCTATTGAAGTGAAATCATGCTCTCCTGTCTCCTTGTTTGTGCTGTGCAAACAGGAATACTCAAATACAGATGTTGTGACGGTCATCGCCAAGTTCTTCGATTGTATGACATGGCTAGTAAAGATGGATTTCATTCCGATATTCATTTTATCAAAAGGCTCTAATGGGTTGGTTCTGAATCTTGCAAGCTGGGAATCAATGAGATGTGTAGGCATCTTTGTTGTACTTATTATTTGAATCTTATTTGTTGGTTCTGAATCTTGCCAGCTAGGAATCAATGAGATGTGTAGGCATATTTGTTGTACTTATTATTTGGATCTTATTTGTTGGTTCTGAATCTTGCAAGCTGGGAATCAATGAGATGTGTAGGCATCTTTGTTGTACTTATTATTTGGATCTTATTTGTTGGTTCTGAATCTTGCAAGCTGGGAAACACGACATGATGATGCAGAGGACAACAACCATAACAAACAGTTCAAACTTGGTAGTATTATCTTTGTGAAAGTGCGACAAATGTGCTGACCGTGTGCGTCCTGAGAATAGTAATTCTAATTGTTGTGCATGTTGATCCCGTGGCACTGATAGAACGAGCAAATGCATTGCTTGTTTTAAGTATAAATTTCTATTAAAGCTAATTAAATTTAAGTAAAGTGACCACTAACTCTTGTTATTACAGTACCAATACAGACCCACTCGTGAACCGACGTGTGGCCGGAGTAGGTTTCTTAATGGAGGCGTTTGAATGCGCCGAGGGTGCATCTTCTGCCGGGCGTTGAGCGGACGAGGGAGGGGTAGTAACTGTTGTCGCCTGTACACACTCAACTTACTGTTGAATCCAGTTCCCCAAGAGCTGAAAAACGAACTGCTGCCGCCGCCTACACACTCGTTCACTCGAAGAGACTCCAATGGCGACCCGAGAGGTGAGCCTGCTGGATATGGACTTCAGCAAGGAGTTCCCCTTTGCTGCACCAAGTTGAATGTGATGTACACCAACGATACAGACTCGGTGAAGCTCTGCCTCGCCTCAGTCCTATGGCTGCACCAGGTTCTAGAGCATTTGCCCGTTTCATCGGCAGCGCCGACTGCACCTTCGCTACGGTGGAGAGAAGGAAGAACGCGACGATTCGGCCATCTGGTGCAACAAGCTTGTCGACATCCAGAAGCAATACAAGATCATCAGCAAAGGGCAGGAGAAGGACTCCGTTGTTGACCTCGCTGAGACCATCATCGACCCCTGATACGCCAACATGAAAGAAGACGACCTGAACACGTGGGAGGTACCTCTGAATCTAGCCTACATAACCTACGTGGCCAAGGACGCATATGCATGCTACGACATGTACAGGCAGATTTTGGACATGATGGCGTGTCTGCTTCCCGTAACCGACGAGTACACGGATAGCCGCAGCGTCATGATCAAGCGTGCCAGGAAGGTCTAGATGTTGTACTTTATCTGTTCTCCCACTTTCTTTTTTGACGTAAAGTGAGTTTTCTCCCAGTACTTTTCCCTAGAACCAACTCAACTGTCCCACGTCTAGCCTAAAAAAAATAATACCCCACGTACTATTAACTCATCAAATTAAAATGATATTTTATTTCATAAGTTGAAAGTTCTTACAAAATAATAATAATAATTGTTTATATATATCTTGGCAAGTTAACCCATAGTGAGTGTTTACATAAGCTTGCAAAGATTTTACTGACCAATGCAGTAATAGAAGTGCAATCATGTATTTATGTTTTTGTAACATTTCTCCGTCTAGCCCAACATGATATTTTCACCCAGCCCAGCAAGTCCGCGGATTTTGAGAAAAATGCAAATGGGATTTAAACGGGCTGCATAGATGCTACATCATTGTCTCACCAGGCCCACCAAATGGACTAAAAAACAAATGGACTGGCTGACATGTGGGCCAGTAGGTCGAAGCCTAAGAAGGTGTTGGATTTACATCCAACGGCCGGCATTCTTCTTCAATCCCTCGTCTTCTTCCCTCGGTGCTGCTGGAACCGCCTGCTCCAGCCTTCGGCATCCGGCGGCGTTGTTTTGCGCTCCTCAGCGAAACGCTACCCCGTCGATGGCCAGGCCATCCCTCCACTCCGCACCTCCTGTTATTCTCTGCCGAGTGTAGGCCCACCCTGCACCCTAACCAGTCAAGTTTCCCACTCCTCTCCGTCTACGACTCCACTGCCGCGTCTTCCCCATCTCCGGGTCGTTCCAGTCTGGGGCCTCGCCGTCGTCCACCGCCTCGGCGCTTTCACGCAGCGTGGTCAACATACGAGAGTCATCGGAAGAGGACTGTACGTGGAGAGCCTGACGGCTGGGACCCACGAGGTCCATGGTCGCACGCAAGGAAAGTTCCTCCTTATTACGCATTGTACGTGGACTGTACATGGGAAGGGCTTCTGTATTTCGCGAAAAAAACGTTCCCACCGCTGACAGGTCGGACCCACCAGCTATATCTTCGCACGCAAGGAAGTGCCTCCTTATTATGCACAAAAATGAATACCCCCTGCTAGCTGGGACCCACCATAGTGGGTGGCTGACCTGTGGGCCTACTAAGTTGACGAGGACGAAGGGCTTTGTCAACTTAGTCAATATGAACGATTCTAGCTCCAGTGACTGTACGATGTCCATCCAACGACCATAGTTCTTCTTCAACCTCTGGTCTTCTTGCTCCAGCCGCCCAAAGCAGCGCCCGGTCGTCGTGCGTGCTCCTGCCTCTCGTGGCGGCTGTGATGCATGATGGCCTCACCGCCCCTACTACTCCCACCGCTGGCCCAGGGCATCCCTGTACTCACCCACACCCCCTGCTATTCTGCGGCGACGGCAGCCTCATGCCGCAGCCGAACCAGTGAACCCCCGTACTCCTCTCCGCGTGGGCATCCATTGCCGCCTATTCCCCGACTCCGCGTCGTCCCCTTCCTAGGCCTCGCCGTCGTCCCCTTCCTAGGCCTCGCCGTCGTCCACCACCTTGGTGCTCTCGGGTCTCGGCTCGGCATGGTCAATGTGGTCAACGACCGACTTCCATCAGAAGAGTACTGTACGTGGAGAGGCTGACAGCTGGATCCACGGCCACAGCCCAGTTTTTTTGTGATGTGCCAAGTAAGTTGCTTTGTCAGGCCTGTTGGGCTGCAAATCTTTCAAGACGAGGAGAGCTTCATTCGGCTTGCCGAGAAAATGGCCTATCAGTAATGAGAAATGGGCTGTACATTTTTAAAACACATCAAACCGGCAATTAGTTTCAAATATCTTTTTTTCATTTCAAGATTTTAAATTAAATTAATATTTATGCGTGGAGAATTTGTTGGATTTTATATTGATATACATTTATTTTTAAAATCAGTTTGAATGTGAGTCGAAATTTGGGATTAAAAACAGTTAGGACCTTTTGAAATATGCAAAATTTCAGTATAATTTTTAACCGTGGCCACAATATGGGATGTAATGCATAAAAAAGAATATGGGCTCCAAAAAAACCTTAAGAATTAGAAAATGGGCTGTAAATTATTAGAATGGCAGAGGGGATGTATGCTGTTTTCCACAGATTTGAGGCTTTCCTAGAAAAGGTTGGCACAGCAAAGGATCGTTGGATGTTCATCCAACGACCGTCGTCTTCTTCAATCTCTGATCTTCCTGCTCGGCCCGCCAAACAAGCGCCCCATGGACTGCTGCTCCTCCTCCCCATGGGCAGATGTCTTGTTGCTTGCAGCCTCACCGCCCACCAGACTCCCATCGCTGGCCTAGCCATCCCACTACTCACCCACACTGTTGTTATTCTCCGCCACGACAGATTTAACCAAGTAAACCCTCAGACAACAGACTCCCTCGCGTGGGAAACAATTGCGAGTCTTCCCTGCCTTCGTGTCGCTCCTTCCTAGGCCTCGCCGTCGTCCACCGCCTGGTGCTCTCGGGCGGCCTGGACAACATGGTCAACGACCGACATGCATCTGAAGTGGATCTAGACGTGGAGAGGCCGACAGCTGGGTCCACGGCCGCACGCAAGGAAATGCCTCCTTATTACGCGCAAAATAATGATTCCTCGACCGACATCGGGACCCACCGAAGGGCCTCTCAGATTTCGAAAAAAGTTACCACCGACAGCTCGGACCCACCAGCTATATCTTCGCACGCAAGGAAGTGCCTCCTTATTACGCACAAAAAATGAATACTCCCCGTTAGCTGGGACCCAAGTATAGTGGCAGGCTGACTTAGGGCCTACTAAGTTGACGGGGACGGAGGGCTTTGTCAACTTAGTCAATATGCACGATTCTAGCTCCAGTGACCGTACAATGTCCATCCAACGGCCATAGTGCTTCTTCAACCTCTGGTCTTCTTGCTCCAGCCGCCCAAACCAGCGCCGGTCGTACCTCGTGCTCCTGCCTCCCGTGGCCGGCTGCGATGCGGCGGAGACCTTACCGCCGACTACTACTCCCACCGCTGGCCAGGCCATCCCTCTACTCACCCACACCCCCTGTTATTTTTCGGCGACGACAGCCTCACACCGTAGCGAACCAGTAAGAACCATCGTACTCCTCTACGCGTGGGCATCCACTGTCGCGTCTTCCCTGGCTCCGCGTCGTCCCCTTCCTAGGCCTCGCCGTCGTCCACCGCCCTGGTGCTCTCGGCGCGGCGTGGTCAACATGGTCAAGGAACGGCTTCCATCGGACGTCGACTATACGTGGAGAGGCTGACAGCTGGGTCCACGGTGGCCGCAAAGAAGTGCCTCCTTATTACGTGCAAAATAATTGTTCCTCCACCTGATAGCAGGGACCCACCGGACGGGCCACCGTATTTCGCGAAAAAAACGTTTCCCCCTTGACTGCTGGGACCCACCAGCTACACCTTCGCATGCAAGGAAGTGCGTCCGGGCAAAAAAAAACCAAAATGATTCACCCCCTGACTGCTGGGACCCACCAGCTACATCTTCGCAGGCAAGGAAGTGCCTGACAATCGGGACCCACCTGGTCGAAGCGTACGTAGCATTGTCATTCTGGCCGCGAACGTGTACGTACATATATACTGGTCGATGTAGAGGCACACACGTGTCGTAGTAGAGGCGCGCACATAGCATGTACACGTACGTACAACGACCAGTGTGCAAGAAAAAGAAAATACGACCACGTATGTGTAAATACAGGCGGGGTCTCGAACGCCTACTCGCGCATACGTACGGCCAGGGCTCGTGTACATGGCTGGGTCGGAACAGAGAAACAGCGTTATCGTCGTGTTCATGGGGAGGCAACGGAATGCGTTGTGTTCATCGGGAGGCAATGGAACGCGTGGGAGCCAACCGGCTGGGTCGGAACGGAATGTGTGGTCGTGTTCATCGGGAGGGCTTGGACGGAACAGGCGATGGAAACGAGGCCTGGCGTACCGCAGAACGGAGGAAACAGACCTCCTACGGTCGAAACGGGGGTCATGTTGATCGGGAGGGGTGTGGCGTACCGCAGAACGGAGGAAACAGACCTCCTACGGTCGGAACGAGGGTCCTGTTGATCGGGAGGGGTGTGGTGTACCGCAAAACGGACGAATCGGACTTGTGTTGGAGCACTACGGTCGAAACAGGGGTCCTGTTCATCGGGAGGGGTGTGGCGTACCGCAAAACGGGAATCCACGGGATACTGTTCATCTCCACCGTCGACCTCCTCCAGCCTCCACGGGCTACTATTCATCCACCATCGACCTCCTCCAGCCTCCACGGGCTACTATTCATCCACCGTCGACCTCCTCCAGCCTCCACGGGCTCCTGTTCATCCAGCCTCCATCGCACGCTTACTCCACCGCCATCGCTCAACCACCCTCCACCGCTCATCGCTCATCCAGCCCTCCACACCACGGGTCTTGTTCATCCAGAGGCAACGCCACCGCCACTATTCATCCAACCCCCCGCAACGCCACCGCTCATCCATCGAGGCAGCATCGATCGGCTTGATTAGCAGCAGAGCGGCGAATCACTCGATCGGGTTAAGTTAACAGCCATCGATCGATCGCCGGGTTCGAGAACGCGTAGCTGCGGTGCAATCGCTTCGGGTTCGATTAGAGCCCAACGCCTTGTTCGGGTTCAATTAGAGCCAACGCCGCACACACGCAGCGACGTACGTACGAGAACGCGCATCGCCGCCCTCGCCTCCCGCCGAACCGGAACACCCAAAATTTTCCTCGCCTCGCTTCTACCACAATTTTTCCGTCATGGACGGCCCAAAGAATGTCATGCAGCTGCGCCTCCGCCCCTAGGAAGAAAAGCCCATTTTCGTCATGATTTTTGTCATAGAAGTAGGAGCCCACCACATCTATGATGATACCGGGTTTTGTCACAATTATCGTCATAGAAGTGTCATATGTATGACAGAAAAAAATTTCGTTCGGCCCAAAATGTCATGGATGTGTCTTTTTTTTTGTAGTGATGGCCCGCCGGGTTGTGCTGCTGCCCCTTGGTATGTCCGCTCTTGTTTCCCTTCCTTGTCTTGTGATCGTCAGACTCGGGGTCCTTGGTACCATTAGAGTCGGCATATTTCACCAGAGCAGCCATGAGAGTCCACATATCATCGCAGTGGCGTTTGAGCCGTCCCAACTTGAACTTCAGAGGTGCAAAGCGGCAATTGCCTGCCAACGTTAAAACTGCTGTGTCAGTGTTAATGCGGTCCGATGAATGCAAAACCTCCGAAACCCGGTGCACCCAATGGGTTGTGGATTCTCCTTCCACCTGGACACATGCATCTATGTCCACAATTGACATGGGCTGCTTGCACGTATCCTTGAAGTTCTGGATAAACGGGCCCTCAGCTCGGCCCATGACCCAATGGAGTTAGCTGGTAACTTTTTCAACAAAGTTCGAGCCGTTCCTTCCAACATCATGGTAAAGTATTTAGCGCACGCCTCATCGTCCACATCCAGTATCTCCATTGCCATCTCATAGCTTTCCACCCATGACTCGGGGGATAAGTCAATGGTGTAATTCGGCACTTTTCGTGGGCCTTTGAAATCCTTGGGCTAGCGCATGTTGCGCAGCGCTGGGACGAGACACGGTACTCCCAAAGAGCTAGAGGTAACCCCTGGTTCCACCGATGTGGTTGGACGAACCGGAGTAAGTTGGCGAGCCTCGTGCTGTGCTGCTAACTCGGCTTCTCGACGAGCTCTAGCGTGATCCACCACATCCTGAGCATCACCACCCCCACCCGCCGGGTTATGGCCACGGGGCGGATCACGGTTCCGCACATTGCTTGATACGCCCGGTTCATCCATACGCCTGCTGTAGCTCCGGCTTGGGCGGGGAGTAGAATGGATCCTCTCGCGACTATATGAATAAGCCTGCTGCTGAACCAAAGCTGTCTGAAGAAGCTCCCTAGCCCGTCGCGTGTCGACTGCCACCGGAGACTCGCCTTCGATCGGAAGGGCCGCCAGCCGTGAAGCGGCAGCGACAATGTTGTCCATCGGGTTAGAGTAATAACCCGGTGGTGTTGGGACATGCCGCGGCGACACGTGATTCTGGCCAGGCGGATCCACCAAACATGGCTGAACCGGCGCCCCCGCTCCAGGTGCTTCTGCCCGATTTAACATCGGCGGATTACTGGTCCCCGCTCCTGGGGTGTTAAAGAGGTTCCTGGCCTCATAAACCGGCGACAGGCGAGATTGGTACCTCCTCTTCAGGACATCATTTGATGCACTATGATCCAACATAAGCCGGTAAGCCTGTGCATCCAATGCGACCCATTCCGCAGCCATCCTGGTATCCTCTGCTGCCAAGTCGGCTTTGGCCTGGGTGATCTGATCTTTCACCTTCGCGATTTCCGCATTATGTGCCTCTTGGTCCGCCGGGTTAACCTCCGCCATCAGCGTTGCCAAAGCGTCAAACAAATCAGATAGAACCTGAGCCGACGGTCGCACAGGGCCTCCTGCCCCGGCCGCTGCCATTGCTGTTGATCCGGAAATCATCGCCGCTGCGGTCGAAGTGTGGAGTGCTTGTTGTGTACCGGCCATGAAGATTGCAACCCGGTTCATCGGATCAAAGGGGTCCGAAATACTGTCGCCGTCGGAACTGCCCCCAATTCGGCCATCTTGCAACTGATATAACGATTTGGTCTCTCCAGTTGATGACTCATCGCCGGAATAAACGACGGTTTCACCACCAGATTTCGATCTATCCTCAGATTTGAAAGATCATGGATTTCGCCTAGAGGGGGGGGGGTGAATAGGCACTTTAAAATAATTACGGTTTAGGCTTGAACAAATGCGGAATAAACCTAGCGGTTAATTTGTCAAGCACAAAACCTACAACAACTAGGCTCACCTATGTGCACCAACAACTTATGCTAAGCAAGATAAGCTACAAAGTGATAGCAAGATATATGACAAGAAACAATATGGCTATCACAAATTATAGTGCATAAGTAAAGAGCTCGGGTAAGAGATAACCGAGGCACGCAGAGACGACGATGTATCCCAAATTCACACCCTTGCGGATGCTAATCTCCGTTTGGAGCGGTGTGGAGGCACAATGCTCCCCGAGAAGCACTAGGGCCATCGTAATATCCTCACGCCCTCGCACAATGCAAGATGTCGTGATTCCACTAAGGGACCCTTGAGGGCGGTCACCGAACCCGTACAAATGGCAACCCTTGGGGGCGGTCACCGAACCCGTACACTTGGGCAACCCTTGGGGGCAGTCACCGAAACCCGTCAAATTGCTCAGGGCGATCTCCACAACCTAATTGGAGACCCCGGCGCTTGCCCGGAGCTTTACACCACAATGATTGAGCTCCGAACACCACAAAGGTTGGGGCTATATACACAACGACACCATGAAGCTTCACCACAATGGAATATGGCTCCGAAGTGACCTCAACCGTCTAGGGCGCCCAAGCACCCAAGAGGAACAAGCTCAAGGGTACCAAGCACCCAAGAGTAATAAGCTTCTCAACTTGTAACTTCCACGTATCACCGTGGAGAACTCAAACTGATGCACCAAATGCAATGGCAAGGGCACACGGAGTGCCCAAGTCCTTATCTCCCAAATCCCACCAAAGCAACAAATGCTAGGGAGGAAAATGAGAGGAATAACGAAAAGGAGAACACCAAGAACTCCAAGATCTAGATCCAAGGGGTTCCCCTCACATAGAGGAGAAAGTGATTGGTGGAAATGTGGATCTAGATCTCCTCTCTCTTTTCTCTCAAAAACTAGCAAGAATCCATGGAGGGATTGAGAGTTAGAAAGCTCGAAGAAGGTCAACAATGGGGGAAGAACACGAGCTGAAAGGATAAGGTTCATTGGGGAAGAAGACCCCCTTTCATAGGTGGGGAAAAATCTAACCATTATGCTCACAGCCTGCACCGAGCGGTACTACCGCTCCAAGGAGCGGTACTACCGCTCCAAGCCGCTAGGGTGGTAGTAGCCCTTTGAAACACAATAACGAGGAGGCAAAAAAAGCCGGAAGAACGGTCGGAGCGGTAGCACCCCTTGACCTCACGGTACTACCGCTAGGGGTAGCGGTACTACTGCTTGCGAGCGGTACTAAAAAATTACATCCTTGCCTACCACCGCTGGAGTTGTGACGAGTTTTTGGTCCCGAGCGTAAGTAGCCACGGAAGTAGTCGTGGTAGTACCGCTCCAGGCGGTAGTACTGCTCCCAAGAGCGGTACTAAAAAATTGCATCCGCAGCAGCCCCTTTAAAGGACACGAAAACTGACACAACTTTTGCAAACGGACTTCGAATTCGACGAAACCAAGTTTGTTGGAAAGTTAGTGACAAGGGCTAACACAATATTGATAGAAATACCAATCAGAAGCAAATGAGAAAAGGCCCAAAAGAAAATGGTGAGAACCCTTGATCGGATAAGACCGGTAAAACCTCCAACACCAAAAACATCATAGAAGACACATGCAAACTCCATTTTCGATGAACTCAAGCTTGTCATCAAGATGACCATAAGCTCTAAGACTCACAAAGATAAACAAACAAGAACCAAGAAACATGATGCAAGGATGCAATGGTTTGAGCTCTCGATGAACGATACAATCAAGCTACTCACTTGAGATCCCCCCCCCCCTTGATAGTACGGCTATCGATCCTATAACCCGGTCTCCCAACTACCACCATGAGACCGGTAAAATAGAAAACCTATCAAGGGCAAACCTTTGCCTTGCACATGATCCACTTGAGCTAGATGATGACGATCTTGTACTCCTCAAGATGGACCACCTTTCTTGATTGCGTTGGGTCGATGGAGACTAGATGATTGCTCCCCCATACTCCACTATGGGTGAGCCACTCTTTGGCACATCTTCACAAGTCCATTGACACCACAATGGATGGCAAGCTTCAAGCATTTGATCTCGTCATGATGCTCCACTTGAACTTGCACACGGCAATCTTGATGACGATCACCACTTGATGTCATTCTTTCCATGGGTTGTATGATATCTTCCTCTTGACACAAGCCCACGGACACGTACCTAACCCCACATAGGCTCTCACATAGACCATGTGTTAGTACACAAAGTGCAATGGACAATGCTTACCATACCATGGGATCACTTGATCCCTCTCGGTACATCTTCTACGCTTTGTGTGTTGATCAACTTGATTCACTCTTGACTTAGTCTTGATGAACCTTGAATCTTTCCAACTCTCTTCGTTTGGATGATGTCTTGAAGGTAAACATGAATGATCACACAATCTTCTTCTTCAAGACATGCTTGCAATAAGCTCAACACTCACATGACCAATCTTTGGATAATTCCTTAATAGCACCTTGGTCAACCCATAAACTCCTTGAAACCAGCACATGGACTTCAAGAAATGCCTATGGAAAAATCCTTCAAATATAACTCAATGCAACCATTAGTCCATAGAGATTGTCATCAATTACCAAAACCAAACATGGGGGCACCGCATGTTCTTTCAATCTCCCCCATTTTGGTAATTGATGACAATCACTTTTAAGAGAGTTTATATAAGGAATTATGCATCACCATGCAATGCAACAACCAATGATGCATGAGTAAGAGATGCAAATGCATACTAACAAAACCAAAGCAAGAGGAGAGAATTCTCTAAACTTCTCCACAAAACTCTCTGAAACTTCTCCCCCATTGGCATCGATTGCCAAAATGGGCGAAAAGCTTAGAAGGCCAATATAAATTGTGGTCCTCCATAAATTGTGTATTTCTCAACAAGTGAGTGGAATGCAACACACATATCCAAATGTAAATACTTGGAGGAACACAAACTATATTGAGGCACAAATATAGCAAAAGAATGATATGCCACAAAGACATAAAAAAAGAGAAACAAGCAATCATGCAATCAAAAGATATCAATTGAAGCAAGCTATCAAAAGATACCAATTGAACCAACTAGGCCAATGAACCTACGAGCCACATGCATGAATAAAGGATATTATGATAAGAGCAAAGGAGTGATCTAAAGAAACTAGAGAATCTCCCCATGATTTGTGCACACATAAGAATATTTTGTATTATGGTACCAAGTGCACAAAATAGGATCATCACTCCTCGAAAATCAATAGGAACTCACAAGAGAAAGTGAGCATGTAGGAAACAAAGCCTAGCACAAGAAACAAACACATGGTTGAGCAACATGTAAAAGAGGCAACTTATAAGAATGGGCTCAACCAAAAAGATGTGTGTGAGTCAAGGCAATGCACTTGAGAAGACTAATGTACGGATGAGCATCAAGCATCAATAAAGTCTTGAAAGAATGAGGCACACGGTGCAAGGCCTATCATTCCCACACACAACTAGCAAATGGGTTCACAAGCTTACTAATAAACAAATAGAGAACCTGTGCTTGTGACAACCCGTGGTGAAGATAGAAGATGAAAGCCTCATCAAGACGAGGGATACCAATTAAGATGGCAAAAGCCTCGTAAAGATAAGCATGAGGAAAATGATCTTCACCACACAAGAGTGGATCAAGATGCAACAAGAAATTTCAAAAGAAATTACAAAAGAAAGACAAGGTGGATGTGAAAGAAATGATATCATATAGAGATGTAATTTCTCTCAAGTTTATAAGGTTCTAGGTAGACGAAATCACGATGATATATATCTACAAAATAGGATGTACACCCGAAATAGTTACAATATGAAGGAACAAGATATCCTAAAAGAAGTCACACATATACCAATAAGATATTTGCTTAAGAGCATAGCACATGGCTAGATATGGTCTTATTGTATATAAATGAATTCCAAGCACACAAACATCAAAAACATCACAACTAGCAACAAGACATCATTGATGGGATGCTTTGAGAAAGGAAACAAGTATCATAAGAAAGAATGGACAACATGCCATGATACAACCTACACAAGGTTGATGCAATAAATGTGTGCATGAAGTATATGAAGATACTTGTTACCGAGATAACATTGGAAGGATGTAGGAGATACCAATTGAAGGTACAAAGTAGTTCATTGATCATCCTAGCTTGACTCCAATAAGCACATGATGACAACACCTTCCTTGTGAGTGAGCCGAGCATCCAATGCATCTCCACTTTTTCCTAGAACAAGAACACAAACAAAATGGTACCCAAACTCATTGGGACCAAAGAGTTAGAGAACCAACAACACATAGGACAAACTCCACATAAATATGTGCATATAGATATGAAAATGAATTTCATGCACATCTCATCCAATTTGAGACTTAGTGGAGTTCCCCCTATATATTGGGTCAAAGAAAGAAAGCATGCCAAAGAAACTACAAGAAGTAAATATGCATGCTCAAGACTTTCAAGAACCGAGACCAAAAGATAAAGAAATACCAAGCGACGAAAAGATACCTAATGAATAAATCATCACTTGGAGGATATCCATAAAAGATACATCAAGGAATGAGATATGCAATGATATACTCAAAATAAAAAATATCAAACTCCCAAAAGAGAGGATGGTTCCAAACAAACCAAGCTCTCTACAAAGTTTCATGATGGCACAAAGTACTAAAACGAAAACGGCTTGCCTTCCACCAACACACACTTGATAAGGATCGCAAGATGAGTGTTTTATAGAAAATAGGGTAGCTCCCCCAAGCCTAGTGCATTATAGAGAATTTTCATTTGAATACAAAATGAACAAGGTGGGATCACCACTTTCACTATATCTAGAAAAACTGGACAAGATCAAGAAACAAACAAGATCCACAAGTGTTATGGAAGACAAAGGGAGTTGATACATTCCTAGGCAAGAGACAAGGCAAATAAAAGCAAAGCCCAATGTAAAGATGATCAATAATTTCTACCGCACATAAGTGAGTACCAATTGTCATAAGACAAGAAGTATTTGGAAATAATTCCCGTTGGTAGAAAGCAAGGATATCCAACATCATCTTCAATCCAAACACAAGCAAATTGCAACTTGTAGAGCTAAAATGCCACCTAGGAACAAGATAAATTACAGTATCAATTCTAGGTGACAATATCTCAAATGTACACATTTTCTAGGCTTGTCATATGCACATAGCACATTACTCCCCCGTAATGCGATACCAATTAAAGATAGACAAGAGGCAATTAAAAGGAACCAACAAGATATAATTAATGGACTATTTAGAATTTGAATTTCTGATGAGAAGACATACCACATAGCGACTAGATAATCTTGTAATATCAATACTAGATGGTATTACTCATGTCCACACATTTATAGGATTGTGAGGTGCACAAAGCACATCACTCCCCCATAATGGGATATTCCATTAATCTCTCACAAGAGCCAACTAAGATATAACCAAGATGCGCAAAGGCTCAACGAACGACACACATGTACATGAAGTGCAAACCAACATACATATACTTGATTACTCAAGATAAGCAATTTGGAGACACAACATATACAAACAGATGCAAGGAACAAAACCAAAACATGCGAAGGGGCAAGTAACTTTGAATGTAAACAATTTAAGTAAAAGTTACCGCAAGGAGGCACATTGGATATGAGATGGAAACTTGATAATCCGAATGACTTGGCTTGAGGCAATATGAATGATGAAGACCCCTTAATTCTTCATAATGTAGCCAAGTCTCCAATGACCTCCAACAACACCTATTGATCAAGTATGAGCTAGTTGGTCCCCAACCAAGTTGGGTCCTAAGAGGTTAGTCACAATAGGCTTGGCTACCCAAATGGTTCTTTTCTTGACATGAGTACCAACAAATTTGGCAAACACATTGCCAACCTTATCCTTCCCAAGAGAATAGATATCATCAATTAGAATAGGGTTGGATAAGGTACCATTCGTGCATGAAGAAGCGACATGACCTTTTTCACGACATAGGTAGCAACGTCTACTCTTTACTTTCTTCTCACTTGATTTCTCAACTTGAGAAGCATTAGCTTGAGTTTTCTTGTGAAGAGGCCTTTCTTCAACTTGAGGTTGAGAATGAGAGTGAACTTGTGGCCGCTTCCCTTGTTGCTTGTCACTCATGGCCTTCTTCTTCAAAGGGCAAGATCTAACATGATGCCCTTCAATTTTGCACTTGAGGCCAAATTCTTGAGTTGTTCTTGGCCCTTATTCTTGTTGCTCTTGGAATTCTTCTTATTATTGGAGTTGAATCCAAGTCCACCTTTGTCATTGGGGGATTTTTGCACACTCAAGATATTGTTGAGTGTGGATTTCCCTTCATGACACTTGTCCAAGTCTTTCTTCAAAGAAGTTACTTGGGCCTTGAGCTCTTTTATTTCCTCTACATGGTTAGTATCAACACAAGTACTAGAGGAAGTATAAGCTTCATTGTTAGAGCAACAAGGCAAGGAAAGTAATTCATCACTAGAAGTACCAATGTTATGAGTAGATGAATTACAAGGACTAGCACATGGCAATATAGCATTTTGACTAGACGTAGTGCTTATGTCCACATGAGACTCACTAGATGTTACCTTAGTAATCATAGCCTCATGAGCTAACTTTAGCACCTTATGGGATACTAGAAGATCATCATGAGAGCCTGCAAGCTTTACATGACTTTCTTCCAATTTCCCATAATTGCTAGATAGCAACTCAAGTTGAGCCCTTAGCTCAACATTCTCCTTCAAAATGGATGCTTCACTAGAAATAGAGTTAGTCGCACAAGCATCATCATTAACAAGAAGAGGAGAAGGCAACTTGGCAAAATCTTTTCAATATGAAGCTTTAAGTTGTGCATGAGACTCGGTGAGTTTGATGAGCTCACTCTTAATGACCCTTGAGCCATTTTCGAGGTGCCCAAAGTCCTCAAGGAGTTTAGCATGTGCAACTTCAAGCTTCTCATTTTTAGTTTCAAAAACATTGGCCACCTCAAGAGCTCTATCATGAGATTCCTTCACTCTAGATAATTCTAGAGCAGAAGTCTCCTCAAGAGATTCCTTGGTGGTTTGTTCAAGTTTGAGATCTTGGGAGAGGTCCGCGATCTCATTAGCGTAATCACGCTCATGACCTTCCATTTTATCAATGGTGACCTCATGCTCCTCAAGACGAGATTCCAACTCATCAATATATTTCTTGCCCTCAATAGCAATAGACATCATTTCCATGAAGTTGGAACGAGCAATTTTATTCTTAAGAAGAGCTTTAAAAATCATTTCCCCCTTAATTTTTAAGGAGGCAACATCATCATTCTCTTCATCATAATCAACATCATCATCACTCTTGCCATCATCAATATCATCACAAGATATATTGGGATTCAAAGTAGGAGATACCTTTGAAGCCTTGGCCATAAGGCAAAATGCAATAGATGATGATGTAGGATCCCTTGAAGCACCATTCAAGACCACATCTTGTTCCATGAAGTGTTGGGTTTCCTCTACATTGTTAGCACAACAACTCGAGGAAAAACATGCATTTTTATTATGGCAACAAGATATAGCAAGCATACCATCATGAGATTTAGTCATGCAATTTCTACATGATATGCAAGGACTATCAACACAAGCATGTGAAACATGTAAGGTGCTCGAAGAGTTAAAGTCCAAAGAGAGACCATTGCAATAATATAATGATGAATGATCACCAAGAACAAGCACACTATCATCATGGCAATGACCACCACTACTCACCCTAGCATTACCTTGTGGAAATCCACATGTAGGTGAAGTAGAAGAAGTTGAGAAGGCAACACAGCCGGAGGTGGAGGGAGAACAATCATCCCCACAAATCTTGGACACACCATATTTATCTTCAAGCTTTGTCCATAACTCATGAGCATCCCGGAACGGCATGAGTTGAAATATAACTACATTGCTCAAAGCATCGAAAAGCACATTAGAAGCTTGAGCATTGAGATAAGAGTTTTTCTCATCCTCTAAACATAATCTTTATTTATCTTTTGGAGGAGAAAAACCCATATCTACAATTCGCTCTAAATTTGGGTCCATGACCCTAAAGAGATTAAGCATGCGAATTACCCAAACATCAAAAATTTGTGCCATCAAAACTAAGTGTGTCAGAGAATCCTAATCCCCTAGTCGACATCTTTACTCTCTAGGTGGTTAAGCCTAACAAAGAGATACGAGGCTCTGATACCAATTAAAAGATCATGGATGTCGCCTAGAGGGGGGTGAATAGGCGCTTTAAAATAATTACGGTTTAGGCTTGAACAAATGCGGAATAAACCTAGCGGTTAATTTGTCAAGCACAAAACCTACAACAACTAGGCTCACCTATGTCCACCAACAACTTATGCTAAGCAAGATAAGCTACTAGGTGATAGCAAGATATATGACAAGAAACAATATGGCTATCACAAAGTATAGTGCATAAGTAAAGAGCTCGGGTAAGAGATAACCGAGGCACGCGGAGACGATGATGTATCCCGAAGTTCACACCCTTGCGGATGCTAATCTCCGTTTGGAGTGGTGTGGAGGCACAATGCTCCCCAATAAGCCACTAGGGCCACCGTAATCTCCTCACGCCCTCGCACAATGCAAGATGCCGTGATTCCACTAGGGGACCCTTGAGGGCGGTCACCGAACCCGTACAAATGGCAACCCTTGGGGGCGGTCATCGAACCTGTACACTTTGGCAACCCTTGGGGGCGGTCACCAAACTCGTCAAATTGCTCAGGCGATCTCCACAACCTAATTGAGACCCGACGCTTGCCGGAGCTTTACACCATAATGATTGAGCTCCGAACACCACAAAGGTTGGGGCTATCTCCCCAACGACACCACGAAGCTTCACCACAATGGAATATGGCTCCGATGTGACCTCAACCATCTAGGGCACCCAAGCACCCAAGAGGAACAAGCTCAAGCGTACCAAGCACCCAAGAGTAATAAGCTTCTCAACTTGTAACTTCCACGTATCACCGTGGAGAACTCAAGCCGATGCACCAACTGCAATGGCAAGGGCACACGGAGTGCCCAAGTCCTTCTCTTGCAAATCCCACCAAAGCAACAAATGCTAGGGAGGAAAATGAGAGGAAGAACAAAAAGGAGAACACCAAGAACTCCAAGATCTAGATCCAAGGGGTTCCCCTCACATAGAGGAGAAAGTGATTGGTGGAAATGTGGATCTAGATCTCCTCTCTCTTTTCCCTAAAAAACTAGCAAGAATTCATGGAGGGATTGAGAGTTAGCAAGCTCGAAGAAGGTCAACAATGGGGGAAGAACACAAGATCAAAGGATAAGGTTCATTGGGGAAGAAGACCCCCTTTTATAGGTGGGGAAAAATCCAACCATTATGCTCACAGCCCGCAACGAGCGGTACTACTGCTCCAAGGAGCGGTACTACTGCTAGGGCGGTAGTAGCCCTTTGAAACACAATAGCGAGGAGGCAAAAAAGCCAGAAGAACCATCGGAGAGGTAGTACCCCTTGACCTCACGGTATTACCACTAGGGGTAGCGGTACTACTGCTAAGGGTAGCGGTACTACTGCTTGCGAGCGGTACTAAAAAATTACATCTGTGCCTACCAACGCTGGACTTGTGACGAGTTTTTGGTCCCGAGCGAAAGTAGCCACGGAATTAGTCACGGTAGTATCGCTCCCAACAGCCGTACTAAAAAATTACATCTGCAGCAGCCCCTTTAAAGGACACGAAAACTGACACAACTTTTGCAAACGGACTCCGAATTCGACGAAACCAAGTTTGTTGGAAAGCTAGCTGTCGGTGTCAAAACCGGCGGATCTCGGGTAGGGGGTCCCGAACTGTGCGTCTAGGCGGATGGTAACAGGATACAAGGGACACGATGTTTTTACCCAGGTTCGGGCCCTCTCGATGGAGGTAAAACCCTACTCCTGCTTGATTAATATTGATGATATGGGTAGTACAAGAGTAGATCTACCACGAGATCAGAGAGGCTAATCCCTAGAAGCTAGCCTATGGTATGATTGTTGTTCGTCCTACGGACTAAAACCCTCCGGTTTATATAGACATCAGAGAGGGTTAGGGTTACATAGAGTCGGTTACAATGGGAGGAGATCTACATATCCGTATCGCCAAGCTTGCCTTCCACGCCAAGGAAAGTCCCATCCAGACACGGGACGAAGTCTTCAATCTTGTATCTTCATAGTCCAGAGTCCGCCAAAGGTCATAGTCCGCCATACGGACACCCCTAATCCAGACTACCTCAAGAGCCCCCTAACCAGGCTTCAATGGTGACGAGTCCGTGCGCAGATTGTCTTCGCATTGCAAGGCGGGTTCCTCCTCGAATACTTCATAGAAGATTTTGAACACAAGGATAGTGTCCGCCTCTGCAAAATAATTTCCACATACCATCGAGAGAGAATAATATTTACACAAATCCAATCACGACGATTTCGCAGCGTGACATCACACCATGGCCAAGCCTTTATTCAATCCTTTTATCGTCCCACCTCAGCAAGACTTAGCGAGGCGGTTTCTTGGCACATCTTGTTGGAGCAGAGATCGTGTCCCTTATTCCGGGATTCTCATCAATACGGGCGTGGTAACCCAACCGCGCCATTAATTTATGGCGCTTGGGAGATAAGCGAGTTTTACCAGCTGGTGGGGGCACATAGTTTCGTCCGCCCATATAAGGGATAAGGATCCACCTTTTCCATCTACGCCTTCTTCCTCCTTTGCTTGTCCATTTTCAAGACTCGAGCTCCAGCGCCCAAGTCCGCACATCCCACCTCTACCTTCTCCAGCCATGTCCGGAGCGGAGGCAAGTGGATGGTCTCCTCCATCACGAGGGACACATCAAAGCTGAGGAGGCCGGATACTTGTCTAACAACATCGCAAGACCGGCTCCCGTGATAAGGGGCAGCTTATCCCCAACCCAGCCCCATGAGAGGGTGGTGTTCTCACCCATTTCCTCCATGGACTAGGTTTCCCACTTCACCCATTTGTCCGGGCGGCTCATGTTCTACTACGGCCTGGATTTCCACGATCTGGCCCCGAACTTCATCCTCAACATCTCGGCGTTTATCATCGTGTGCGAGGCTTTCCTCCGCATCAAGCCCCAATTCGGCTTATGGCCGAAGACCTTCAATGTCAAGCCGAAGGTAGTGGGCAGCCAGCAAGCGGAGTGCGGAGGCGCCATGGTGGGCAAGATGCCCAACGTTACATGGCTCGAGGGCTCCTTCGCGGAGACCATAAAGGGGTGGCAATCAGGGTGGTTCTACATCACCGAGCCGCGTGACCCTGAATGGGCAGCGGCCCCCGAATTCCGATCTGGCATCCCCACACGGCTCACCTCCTGGAAAGAGAAGGGCCTGTCGTGGGGTAATTCGGAAGAGCGGACTGTACTCCAATCCTGCGTCCAAGACCTGGTGGACAAAAATGTTAAACTCGTCAACGTAGTCCAGGTCATGCTCATCCACCAGATCCTCCCGTGCCAACGACGGGCTTTTAACTTATGGGAGTTCAACCCGGCCCAGCACCAAACTCTGACCAGGCTCTTTGACACAACGAACGAGGATGCCTGGAAGGTGCTATTCAAGGGCGTCGAGGTTCCCCCTCACATCACCGAGGATCGCGGATTCCGCCCGAAGCGCCAAGCCAGCATAGTAAGCTTATTTTACCCTTTACGAGATACTTGTTTTTCATAGTTTAACTCTATGCGGGATCTAAACTCCTGTTCCTTTGACAGGAATGGTAGAAGGGACAGATCGACTGTCCGGCTCCTTTGCCCGAAGATCCAGCAGACGCCCACTTGACGAGGCTGCTGGTCCCGGCACCTTACGTGGTGCCGGAGAAGAAGGCCAAGAAGAAGGCCACGGGAACTCGAAAGAGTTCCCGACGCCTGGTGGTGCCGGATTCATCATCCGATGACTCTGAGGTGCACTCCTCCTCTGAAGACAAGGAGGAAGAAGAAGAAGCCTCTCCCCCTCCAGCGGGGGGAGCAATGAAAAGGAAGGCCGCCCCAACTGTGGGGAGGGTCCAAGAAGGGAAGGACCCTTCCTCCGGACTACTCCACCAAGGCCGACGACAGCGAAGAGGAATCGCCATCCAGGGCCAAGCCCCTGGCAAAATTGTAAGTATCCGGATACCAGAATAACTCATGGCGTTCCTTTACTGCACAGTATCTTCTAACGCCGAATATAATCATGCAGTCCGCCCAAGGCCAGGCTCGACGCTTCGTCGAGCGGCTCCCTGGGTTCGTCGGATGTGAATAGCACTTCACTTCCGCCGCCTCCTCCCTCGCCCAGCGGATGATGCCGAGGGGGAGTCACAAAAGGGTCCAAGCCAGGAGGATGTGGTCCTGGAGGCGCGGCAAGGCGACCTCCCGGACTCCAGGCGCAGAGGGGATAAGACCCCTAAGGGCTCCAAGTCCGGCCCTGGGCCGGACACCGCACCGGAACCTTCAACGGTTCCGGTGTCTGGCAGGCGACCCCCTACTAAGAAGGGCAAGCCTACAACGCCGGTTACCTCCATCCAACCGGAGGCACCGGATAATCTGCTGGAGGTGCTTAAAGGCGCCTCCATCGACGAGGAGCACCGCACTATTATGAGTGTGGTGATCCGAAGGTTCGATCCGCCAAGAGCGGGCTGACCAAGCTCGTGCCAGCCTTCTAACAGCTTTGAGGTATGTATTTAAGATATGTAAAAATATTACCACAGAGACAGTAGCACTGATGCTCAGTTTGGTGTTCGGAAATAAAAGCCGGCGAGGATCAAAAAGATATACGCAGGAGTCTAACATAAGTATGTCAATATGGGAATGCAGGCTGCGCTGCTGACCTCTGCCGCACTGACTGCGGAGGTCGATGCATTGAAGCAGAGCCTCGAGCGGTCCGAGAACGAGCTCGGCCTTGTCAAAAAAGCAGCTCGAGGACAAGGAAGGTAAGGAATACCTTATGTAAGTATATAAAAAGATGTGGTTGTAAAAAATGACAAGGCCAACGTGGGTATGCAGGGGCCACGAACGAGGTTGCGACCCTGAAGGAAGCGTTGTCCAAGGCCGAAGAAAATGCGGCCGTGGAGCGTACCCAGCTGGAAAAGCAGGAGGCGCGGGTGGCGGAGGTGCAGCAAGAGCTCCTGTGCTCGTGGAAAAACACGAGTTTGGAGCTTGACTCAAAGACTCGAGAGTCCGAAGCTCGCCTCGGCGCTTGAGAGCGCCAAATCTGCCAAGGCCAAGCCCAAAAGCCCTCCAGAAATTGAGGCGATGAAGAAGATAGCGGCGGTAAGGCATTCTTTATGCAAAGCAAGCACGTGAAAGTGAATTACTTGTTACTTACCCGAGTCCGGAGCTCTCCAGGAGCATTCGCAGATCTTCCCCGGAGTGTGTCCGACGCTGCCGCATTCTACCGAGCCAAAGAGGGGAGCTCAACGGAGAAGGTGTTCTGGTCTCAGTATGCTGAGTCCGGACACCCGGTGCCCTTGAGCGACTGGCTCAAGCAGCTGGTCGAGCTCCATAAGGTGGCCGAGCAGGCCATGAAGGGTCTCGTAGTCCGTCTGTGGCCTGGGGAAGCCATGCCTGGGAGCTACTTCGGGCTGGTAAGGCGGCTGGTGGATGCCTGTCCAAGGCTTGAAGTCATCAAGCGCTCCGTATGCATCAAAGGTGCCCATAGGGCCCTTGCCCATGCTAAAGTGCACTGGGGCAAGATGGACGCTGTGAAGCTTGTGACGGACGGACCACCGCCGGGTAAGCAGCATCGCAAGCCTGAGATGTATTATAAGGGCGTCCTGAAAGCTACCCGCCGTATAGCGGATGAGTGCTCCAAAGATGTAATTTTTGAGTAAACTTCGCATTTGTGATCCTGTACACTGAAAACTTGTTCATATGCGCTAAGCAACGCTTTTGAATTTAAAATATTACCTTCTGTGCGGCTTTTTATTAAATTTGAGAGATGGCGAGTCGTCGGCTTCTGCCCCCATGCCACGAGTGTTGGGGTGTTCGGGATAAACTTGAGCGCTCTTTTCCCCATTATTGGGTCCTTCGAGGGAGGCGCTCAACACAACGAACAAGGCAATCAGACTATAATGCTTGAACACCCTCACTTAGCCATAGAATTCTATAATTTTATTAAATTTGAGCGCTCAACACAACGAACAAGGCAATCGGACTATAATGCTTGAACACTCTCACTTATCCATAGAATTCTGTGCGGCTGTTTATTAAATTTGAGAGATGGCGAGTCGTCGGCTTCTTCCCCCATGCCACGAGTGCTGGGGTGTTCGGGATAAACTTGAGCGCTCTTTTTCCCATTATTGGGTCCTTCGAGGGAGGCGCTCAACACAACGAACAAGGCAATCGGACTATAATGCTTGAACACTCTCACTTAGCCATAGAATTCTATAATTTTAAATTTCGGCGAAGCCCCTAGTATTCGGAAGACCGAGTTCGGGGCGCTATCCACGCCTAGGCATGACAAAGCCGGCTCCTCACTCTAAGCGGCATAAGTCTTTAGGGACTCGAAAACCTCTCGAACAGCGACCAGCTCTCGCCCTATCATGACGGTCAGTTTTAGCTTTCTCCACTGAGGTGCTTAGCCCAGCTCAACTGGGGCACAATCGCAGTGGTTCTCCCAGTGCTACCTTATCCTATATAATGGAACGTAAGGTACCAAAACATGAGAGCCGGGCAAACCCAACTATTGACCCAGGACATGATTCGGAGCCGATGCATATAATGCTATAAGTTCGGGGTGCCGCACTCATGAGAGTGTTTGGACTTCTCACACCATATTCTGGGGTACGTAAGCCCCTGGTGTATTGGCCGTAGCAAAGTGTACGGTTGCATAATGTCATAACTGAACATATTTTTATAAAAAAGGAATGCAGTAATAGACAAAAGCTATGTATTGTTTTTTCGAAAAGTCTGCGACAAAAGCAGAACGATACAAATAGTGCGATAAGCAAGAGATGGGACTATTTGACATGTCCCCCTCCAGGGGCGAGCTGCGGGATGATATGCTCGTTATAGAGACCACCTGGACACTCGAGGTAGCTTTCTGCTTCCCTGGCTGTTGCATCTTGTGTTCCGCGATTGTATTGCCGGACAGGCCTTCCGTAAAGTGGAGTCCTGAAAGTAAGAAAAAAAGAATGACAAAATCGGGAGCCCCTGGTGCGGTTGAGCCGCATTTTGGGCATGCCGTGGTCATGCCCCTCCCCTTATGCCCATGGTATTTCCAGAGCGTAGTTATGTACGCGTAGTACTGGTTTCGCAATTTCGCGAGGGCTGGGGTTGGGGCCGCATTGCTACGCGTGCTCGGAACGTGCCAGGCGGTCTTGTTGTAGGTTACTCCGGGCACGCTTGACGGTGTTCGGACGTTTAATAGCCGGACTGAAGAATTGCTTTGAGAGGCTGCTTTGTACTTCCGTCGCGAGGGCCGCCGTATGCTCCTCCGTTCGGAGAGAGCGTTCGGTGTTTCCATTGACCGTAATGACTCCTCGAGGGCCTGGCATCTTGAGCTTGAGGTATGCGTAGTGCGGCACCGCATTGAACTTTGCAAATGCGGTTCGTCCGAGTAGTGCGTGATAGCCACTGCGGAACGGGACTATGTCGAAGATTAACTCCTCGCTCGAAATTATCCGGGATCCAAGACCACCTCAAGTGTAATCGAAGCTTGTACAGTTGGCCTCTACACCTGGTATGATGCCTTTAAAGGTCGCCTTTGTGGGTTTAATCCTTCAGGATCTATGCCCATTTTTCGTGACCGTATCCTCGATAAAGCAGGTTCAGGCTGCTGCCGCCGTCCATAAGGACTCTAGTGAGGTGAAATTCGTCAATGATTGGGTCTAGAACCAATGCGGCGAATCCGCCATGGCGGATGCTAGTGGGGTGGTCCCTTCGATCAAAAGTGATCGGGCAGGAGGACCATGGGTTGAACTTTGGGGCGACTGGCTCCAACGCATATACGTCCGTGAGTGCATGCTTCCGCTCCCTTTTGGGTATGTGGGTTGCGTATATCATGTTCATCGTCCGCACTTGTGGGGGGAAGCCCTTCTGTCCCTTATTGTTCGGCGGCCGGGGCTCCTCCTCATCATCGCTATGCAGCCCCTTGTCATTGTTTTTGGCGTTTAACTTTCCTGCTTGCTTGAACACCCAACAATCCCTGTTGGAGTGGTTGACTGTATTTTCGGGGGTGCCGTGTATCTGGCACGAGCGATCGAGTATTCAGTCCAAATTGGACGGGCCCGGAGTATTTCTTTTGAATGGCTTTTTCCACGACCGGTTTAGAGCCTCGAATCCGCATTAATCGCCGATCCTCAGCATTGTCGCCCGCACGCGGCGCTTTTTCTTGTTGCGACGTGACCTACCAATGCTGTCCTTGGTATCCGAATTACCAGGGCTCTTGGCCATGTTATTACTACGAGCTAGCCAGTTGTCTTCTCCCGCGCAAAAGCGGGTCATGAGTGTTGTGAGGGCTGCCATGGATTTTGGCTTTTCCTGTCCTAGGTGTCGGGCAAGCCACTCGTCACGGATGTTATGCTTGAAGTCTGCAAGGGCCTCTACGTCCGGACAGTCGACTATTTGATTTTTCTTGGTTAGGAACCGTGTCCAGAATTGTCTGGTCGATTCCTCTGGCTGCTGAATTATGTGGCTTAGGTCATCGGCGTCTGGTGGTGGCGCGTAGGTGCCCTGGAAGTTGTCGAGGAATGCGGCTTCCTGGTCCTCCCAACAACCAATTGATTATGCTGGCAAGCTGTTAAGCCAATGCCGAGCTGGTCCTTTAAGCTTGAGTGGGAGGTATTTGATGGCGTGTAGATCATCGCCGCGGGCCATGTGGATGTGAAGGAGATAATCCTCGATCTATACCGCCGGATCTGTTGGGCCATCGTATGATTCGATGTTTACGGGTTTGAAACCCTCGGGGATTTGATGATCCATTACTTCATCTATGAAGCATAGTGGGTGTGCGGCGCCTCTGTATTGGGCTATATCACGACGTAGCTCGAATGAGCTTTGTCTACTGTGTTCGGCCCGGCCGGATTTTCCATATCCGGCATGACGGTTATCGCCACGTCTCGTGGGGCGCCCACGCGATCCGTAGATCGACCTTGTTTTCCTTGCCTTGTCCTCCAATATATCTCGCAGGTCTGGCGCGTTTCCCCGTGCCTTGGTATTTTTGGAGCGACGCCGGGGTGCGGCTTGAGCGAAGGGCCGAGAGGCCCCTCTGTCGCGGCCACGGGGTGGCCGATCGTCCGCATCATGCGCTGGTGATGTAGGTCTAGGTGCTTCCTCCTCTAATCGGGGTAGCAGCCTGCATTTTGGGTAGCTCTTGGAGGGGTGTTCGAGTTCGTACTCTTCGGCTGCGAGGATTTCAGTCCATCTGTCGGCTAGCAAGTCTTGGTCAGCTCTGAGCTGTTGCTATTTTTTCTTGAGGCTGCTCGCCGTGGCCATAAGCCTGCGTTTGAAACGCTCTTGTCCGACGGGATCCTCAGGCACGACAAATTCGTCGTCGTCGAGGCTTGCCTCGTCTTCGGAGGGAGGCATGTAATTATCGTCCTCTACCTCTCTGTCTGCCGCTCTCTCATGAGGGCTGGCTTCTCCATCCTCCTGTGCTGAATCCTGTTGGAGGGTGTTATCTTCGGCACTGTCGGGGTGTTATTATCTCTCGTTCCGGAATCGTCGCTTTTGTTTTGGCGGGATTTAGAGCGGAGCCGCTGACGCCGGCGCTTAGGCTTCTTCTTGGAGGGGTCATCCTCCGTTGTTCCATCGCCGTTCCCTTCTTTTGGGGTGTCCACCATATATATATATCATACGACGAGGTGGCCTTCCAGTGCCCTGTAGGTGCTGGTTCTTGGTCGTCTCCTGCATCAGCGTCCATACCATCGATGTCATCGGAGTCGAAGTCGAGCATGACGGTTAAATCATCAACAATGGCTACGAAGTGGGTGGTGGGTGGGCTTTGAATTTCTTCGTCGTCCGCATCCCAACCTTGCTGACCATAGTCCGGCCAGGGCTCTCCTGATAAAGAGAGAGACTTTAGTGAATTCAGAATGTCACCAAAGGGCGAGTGCTGAAAGATGTCCGCGGTGGTGAACTCCATGAACGGCGCCCAATCGGATTCGATTGGCGGGGGCGTGGAAGGTTCGGTGTCCGGAGAGGAGTCCGGCACCTTGGAGTCATGAGCTTCGCAAAGGACAGGTATGGTGATTGGCTCGATCGCCGTAGAGATTGCAGCCCCCCGAGGCGGTGTCCAGCCACCCGTCCTCGATTGGCAGATCGGCCCGAGCTAAGGGTCGGAGCGACACTGGTGCGCCTCGAGTGGCACTGTTCGCGGTAGAGCTAGATCATGCCCATCGTGACAAAGGCGGCGCGCTTGGCTGTGGCTCGAACCCGTCAAGATCAAGTCTCCGCGACGCCGGCCGTAGTTTAAACTTCCAAATCTGACCTGATGGCGGGCGTAGCTTCGATCTGCTCCAGATGGCTGCTTAATTGGCCGCGATGCAAAGCCGCCGAATACGAAGATCTGTCCGGGGAGAAAAGTCTCGCCCTGGACCGCATCGTTGTTGACGATCGGAGGAGCCATCGGGCCTAAAGATGACGACACAGAGGAACTCTCAATGAAAGCACCAATGTCGGTGTCAAAACCGGCGGATCTCGGGTAGGGGGTCCCGAACTGTGCATCTAGGTGGATGGTAACAGGAGACAAGGGACACGATGTTTTTACCCAGGTTTGGGCCCTCTCGATGGAGGTAAAACCCTACTCATGCTTGATTAATATTGATGATATGGGTAGTACAAGAGTAGATCTACCACGAGATCAGAGAGGCTAAACCCTAGAAGCTAGCCTATGGTATGATTGTTGTTCGTCCTACGGATTAAAACCCTCCAGTTTATATAGACACCGGAGAGGGTTAGGGTTACATAGAGTCGGTTACAATGGGAGGAGATCTACAGATCCGCATCACCAAGCTTGCCTTCCACGCCAAGGAAAGTCCCATCCGGACACGGGACGAAGTCTTCAATCTTGTATCTTCATAGTCCAGGAGTCCGGCCAAAGGTCATAGTCCGGCCATCCGGACACCCCCTAATCCAGGACTCCCTCACTAGCGACAAGGGCTAACACAATCTTGATAGAAATACCAATAAGAAGCAAATGAGAAAAGGCCCAAAGTAAAATGGTGAGAACCCTTCCTCGGATAAGACCGGTAAAACCTCCAACACCGAAAACATCATAGAAGACGCATGCAAACTCCGTTTTCGACGAACTCAAGCTTGTCAGCAAGATTACCATAAGCTCTAAGACTCACAAAGAGAACCAAACAAGAACCAAGAAACATGATGCAAGGATTCAATGGTTTGAGCTCTCGACGAACGATACAATCAAGCTACTCACTTGAGAGCCCCCCCTTGATAGTACGGCTATCGATCCTATAACCCAGTCTCCCAACTACCACCATGAGACCGGTAAAATAGAAAACCTATGAAGGGCAAACCTTTGCCTTGCACATGATCCACTTGAGCTAGATGATGACGATCTTGTCCTCCTCAAGATGGACCACCTTTCTTGATTGCGTTGGGTCGATGGAGACTAGATGATTGCTCCCCCATACTCCACTATGGGTGAGCCACTCTTCAGCACATCTTCACAAGTCCATTGACACCAAAATGGATGGCAAGCTTCAAGCATTTGATCTCTTTGTGATGCTCCACTTGAACTTGCACACGGCAATCTTGATGACGATCACCACTTGATGTCATCCTTTCCATGGGTTGTATGATATCTTCCTCTTGACGCAAGCCCATGGACACGTACCTAACCCCACATGGACTCTCACATAGACCATGGGTTAGTACACAAAGTGCAATGTACAATGCTTACCGTACCATGGGATCACTTGATCCCTCTCGGTACATCTTCTACGCTTTGTAAGTTGATAAACTTGATTCACTCTTGACTTAGTCTTGATGAACCTTGAATCTTTCCAACTCTCTTCGTTTGGATGATGTCTTGAAGGGAAACATGAATGATCACACAATCTTCTTCTTCAAGACATGCTTGCAATAAGCTCGACACTCACATGACCAATCTTTGGATAATTTCTTAATAGCACCTTGGTCAACCCATAAACTCCTCGAAACCAACACATGGACTTCAACAAATGCCTATGGAAAAATCCTTCAAATATAACTCAATGCAACCAATAGTCCAGAGAGATTGTCATCAATTACCAAAACCAAACATGGGGGCACCGCATGTTCTTTCAAGATTCCCCTCCGTGGATGACTCCCATGAAGGCACACTTCATGATTGGCTTGACCCGGGCAGATCTCGCATGCTGAGACGTTTTGACGAGGTCGCTGTAAATGTCCGGCTCAGGGCACGGTTCGCCGATCTTGCCAATGAAAACATGTATGCCACCAAAGGGGACCCGGTACCCGTACTCGATTGAGCCGGGCTCGGGGACCCAGCCTGTATTGTCGATGTAGAGCTTGCCCTCGACGACTCTTGGTCATCCGGCCCATAGCGTAGCCCTTAAGTCCTTCGAAGCTGCCCTCTAAGAACTCGAAACCATCGTGCGATAGCCCCACGGTGGGCGCCAACTGTCGTGGTTTTGTCACGGCAGATGTCCTAAGGAAAGGATTAGTCTTGGAGCCATCGCGCGGGTTAGCTTAAAGGGGTTAAAGCGGACAAGAGACACAGAGAGTTTATACTGGTTCGGCCCCTTGCGGTGAAGGTAAAAGCCTAATCCAGTTGTTGTGGAATTGCAAGGGTTTCGATGACCAGGGAGCGAATACGCTTTGCCTGAGTCTCGAGTTGTTGTCTGTTGTCCTAAACCACCGCCGATTCGTCCCCTTATATACACGGGTTGATGCCCGTCGGTTTACAGAATCCCGAGGCCGGCTCATAAACGTGTCCGGCTCGGTCTCTACTCTTTCTATCTTACAACACAATTTACATATCAATGTCAGTTTATGTCTACTGGCCTTAAACTAGCTTTGGGCCCTAGGCCTTCATAAAGCGTCACCGTCTGTCTTCATGGGCTTCAGATATAGTGAACTACTATGGGGTTAATCCGGCCTCTCCTGGCCAGTTTACGCCTAGTGGTAATATCCCCAACACAAACCCTTATCTCCCGCATTACATTATTTGCCATTTGCCTCTCGTTTTCCTCTCCCACACTTCACCCTTGCCGTTTTATTCGCCCTCTCTTTTCCGTTCGCCTCTTTTTCGCTTACTTGTTGTTATGGCTAGTCCCCTATCTACTCCTCTGTCCCCCGAGTTTGAAGTCCTTCACTTCAAACAAAGGCAAGGAGAAAATTTAAAAGATGCTTGGTATAATTGATAGAATCTTATCGCTGCTGCACTATAGAGGGAGATTTCAAGGTCTTACTTTGTAATTTTTATGTTGGGCTAACCTTATCCCATAGACAGCTCCTTGATTTTGCCGCCAAGGGGAATTTTATTGAAGTTGATCCTAGTTTTGCTTATGAAATTATAGAGGGGATAGTAGGAGTACTTCCCGCACCAAAGGGATTACCTCGCACTTATGACGGAACCCAAATCTTAGAAAAATTAGGCGAACTGCAAAAATCTCTTGAACCCCTTAAAAATGTTGGAGGGAACCTCAATCGTATGAATACTCTGATCACACTTTGCAATAAACGGTTGGATGCTCTAGATCTAAGAATCTCTGAGTATGAAGGGAAACGTAAGGAACATCTCGGATTCGAGCATAACTCCATTAAAAAGATAAATACCAAAGATGGCAATACCTAGATCTATCCTTGCTATTATGCCTAGCTAGGGGCGTTAAACGATAGCGCTTGTTGGGAGGCAACCCAATTTTATTTTTATTTTTTTGCTTTTTGCTTCTGTTTAGGAATAAATATTTGATCTAGCCTCTGGTTAGATGTTTTTTTATGTTTTAGTTAGTGTTTGTGCCAAGTTTAACCTATAGGATCTTCTTGGGGATGATAGTTATTTGATCTTGCTGAAAATTCCAGAAACTTTCTGTTCACGAAAATAATTTGTAAAAATCACCAGAACGTGATAAAATATTTATTCCAATTTCTGATGATCAATAAACAAATTGTCTAGGTCTTCCAATTTTGGTAGATATTTTGGAGTTCCAGAAGTTTGCGTTAGTTACAGATTACTACAGACTGTTCTGTTTTTGACAGATTCTGTTTTTCGTGTGTTGTTTGCATATTTTGATGAATCTATGGCTAATAAAATAGTTTATAAACCATAGAGAAGTTGGAATACAGTAGGTTTAACTCCAATATAAATAAATAATGAGTTAATTACAGTACCTTGAAGTGGTCTTTTGTTTTCTTTCGCTAACGGAACTCACGAGATTTTCTGCTGAGTTTTGTGTTGTGAAGTTTTCAAGTTTTGGGTGAAAGATTGGATGGATTATGGAACAAGGAGTGGCAAGAGCCTAATCTTGGGGAAGCCCATGGCACTCCAAGATAATCTAAGGACACCTAAAAGCCAAAGCTTGGGGATGCCCCGGAAGGTATCCCCTCTTTCGTCTACTTCAATCGGTAACTTTACTTGGAGCTATATTTTTATTCACCACATGATATGTGTTTTGCTTGGAGCGTCTTGTACTATTTGAGTTTTTATTTGGTAGTTTACCACAATCATCCTTGCTGTACACACCTTTTGAGAGAGTCACACTTGATTCGGAATTTGTTAGAATACTCTATGTGCTTCACTTATATCTTTTGAGCTATATAGTTTTGCTCTAGTGCTTCACTTATATCTTTTAGAGCACGGTGGTGGATTTGTTTTATAGAAACTATTGATCTCTCATGCTTCACTTATATTATTTTTAGGATCTTAAAATGGCATGGCAATTTGCTTTAATTAATATCATGAGAAATTTGATGCATGATAATTGCTTTGAGATATAAAAGTGGTAATATCATAGTCGTGTTAGTTGACTAATTGTGGAATTGAAAAATACATGTTTTGGAGTTTGTGATTCCCGTAGCATGCACGTATGGTGAACCGTTATGTAACGAAGTAAGAGCATGAGGTATTTATTGATTGTCATCCTTTGTGTGGCGGTCGGGATCGCGCAATGGTTAACTCCTACCAACCCTTCCCCTAGGAGCATGCGTAGTAGTACTTTGCTTCGAGGGCTAATAAATTTTGCCAATAAGTATATGAGTTCTTTATGACTAATGTGAGTCCATGGATTATACGCACACTTAACTTTCCGCAATTTTGTAGCCTCTTCGATACCGTGCATTGCCCTTTCTCACCTTGAGAGTTGGTGCAAACTTCGCCGGTGCATCCAAACCCCATGATATGATACGCTCTATCACACATCAACCTCCTTATATCTTCCTCAAAACAGACACCATACCTACCTATTATGGCATTTCCATAGCCATTCCGAGATATATTGCCATGCAACTTTCCATCGTTTCATTTATCATGACACGCTCCATCATTGTCATATTGCTTTGCATGACCATGTAGTTGACATCGTATTTGTGGCAAAGCCACCGTTCATAATTCTTTCATACATGTCGCTCATGATTCATTGCATATCCTGGTACACCGCCGGAGGCATTCACATAGAGTCATATTTTGTTCTAAGTATTGAGTTGTAAGTAAATAAAAGTGTGATGATCATCATTATTAGAGAATTGTCCCAAGTGAGGAAAGGATGATGGATACTATGATTCCCCCACAAGTCGGGATGAGACTCCGGACTAAATAAAAATATGAGAGAAAAATAGAGAAGGGACAATGTTACTATCCTTTTATCACGCTTGTGCTTCAAAGTAGCACAGTGATCTTCATGATAGAGAGTCTCTCGTTTTGTCACTTTCATATACTAGTGGGAAATTTCATTATAGAACTTGGCTTGTATATTCCAATGATGGGCTTCCTCAAATGCCCGAGGCTTCGTGAGCAAGCAAGTTGGATGCACACCCACTTAGTTTCTTTTCGAGCTTTCATACACTTATAGCTCTAGTGCATCCGTTGCATGGCAATCCCTACTCCTCGCATTAACATCAATTGATGGGCATCTCCATAGCCCGTTGATTAGCCTCGTTGATGTGTGACTTTCTCCTTTTTTGTCTTCCCACATAACCCCTACCATTATACCTTATTCCACCATAGTGCTATATCCATGGCTTGTGCTCATGTATTGCATAAGAGTTGAAAAGGCTTAAGCGCGTTAAAAGTATGAACCAATTTCTTGGCTCGGGGTTGTACATGATATGAATATTTTATGTGGGGAAGATGGAGCATAGGTAGACTATATGATTTTGTAGGGATAACTTGCTTTGGCTATGTTATTTTGATAAGTCACAATTGCTTAGTTAGCATGCTTGAAGTATTATTGTTTTTATGTCAACATTAAACTTTTATCTTCAATCATGTCAAATCTGAACATTCGTGCCACAATAAGAAGAATTATATTGAAATTATTCTAAGTAGCATTCCACATCAAAAATTCTGTTTTTATCATTTACCTACTCGAGGACGAGCAAGAATTAAGCTTGGGGATCCTTGATACATCTCCAACGTATCTATAATTTTTTATTGTTCCATGCTATATTATATTCTGTTTTGGATGTTTAATGGGATTTATTATACACTTTTATATTATTTTTGGGACTAACCTATTAACCGGAGGCCCAGCCCAAAATTGCTGTTTTTTTGCCTATTTCAGAGTTTCACAGAAAAAGAATATCAAACGGAGTCCAAACGGAATGAAACCGTCGGGAACGTGATTTTTGGAATGAACATGATCCAGAGGATTTGGACCCTACGTCAAGACATCAACCAGGAGGGCACGAGGTAGGGGGCGCGCCTACCCCCCTAGGGCGCGCCCTCCACCCTCGTGGCTCCCCTGACGCATTTCTTCCGCCTATATATATCCATATACCCTAAAACGATCGGGGAACATAATAGATCGGGAGTTCCGCCGCCGCAAGCCTCTGTAGCCACCAAAAACAAATCGGAACCCTGTTCTGGCGCCCTGCCGGAGGGGGGAATCCTCATCGGTGGCCATCTTCATCATCTCGGCGCTCTCCATGACGAGGAGGGAGTAGTTCACCCTCGGGGCTGAGGGTATGTACCAGTAGCTATGTGTTTGATCTCTATCTCTCGTGTTCTTGATTTGGCACGATCTTGATGTATCGTGAGCTTTGCTATTATAGTTGGATCTTATGTTGCTTCTCCCCCTCTACTCTCTTGGAATGGATTGAGTTTACCCTTTGAAGTAATCTTATCGGATTGAATCTTTAATGATTTGAGAACACTTGATGTATGGCTTGCCGTGCGTATCTGTGGTGACAATGGGATATCACGTGATTCACTTGATGTATGTATTGGTGATCAACTTGCGGGTTCCGCCCATGAACCTATGCATAGGGGTTGGCACACGTTTTCGTCGTGATTCTCCGGTAGAAACTTTGGGGCACTCTTTGCGGTTCTATGTGTTGGTTGAATAGATGAATCCGAGATTGTGTGATGCATATCGTATAATCATACCCACGGATACTTGAGGTGACATTGGAGTATCTAGGTGACATTAGGGTTTTGGTTGATTTGTATCTTAAGGTGTTATTCTTGTACGAACTCTAGGGTTCTTTGTGACACTTATAGGAATAGCCCAACGGATTGATTGGAAAGAATGACTTTGAGGTGGTTTCGTACCCTACCATAATCTCTTCGTTTGTTCTCCGCTATTAGTGACTTAGGAGTGAATCTTTGTTGCATGTTGAGGGCCCTCCACCCTAGTCGGCCCCACATTGCTCCACCGACGTACTTCTTCCTCCTATATATACCTACGTACCCCCAAACTACCAGATACGGAGCCAAAAACCTAATTCCACCGCCGCAACCTTCTGTACCCGTGAGATCCCATCTTGGGGCCTTTTCCGGAGCTTCGCCGGAGGGGGCATCGATCACGGAGGGCTTCTACATCAACACCATAGCCTCTCCGATGATGTGTGAGTAGTTTACCTCAGACCTTCAGGTCCATAGTTATTAGCTAGATGGCTTCTTCCCTCTTTTTGGATCTCAATACAATGTTCTCCCCCTCTCTTGTGGAGATCTATTCGATGTAATCTTCTTTTGCGGTGTGTTTGTTGAGACCGATGAATTGTGGGTTTATGATCAAGTTTATCTATGAGCAATATTTTAATCTTCTCTGAATTATTTTATGTATGATTGGTTATCTTTGCAAGTCTCTTCGAATTATCAGTTTGGCTTGGCCTACTAGATTGATCTTTCTTGCAACGGGAGAAGTGCTTAGCTTTGGGTTCAATCTTGCGGTGTCCTTTCCCGGTGGATGAGGGGCAGCAAGGCACGATTGTATTGTTGCCATCGAGGATAACAAGATGGGGTTTATATCATATTGCATGAGTTTATCCCTCTACATCATGTCATGTTACTTACAACGTTACTCTGTTCTCATGAACTTAATACTCTAGATGCATGCTGGATAGCGGTCGATGTGTGGAGTAATAGTAGTGGATGCAGGCACGAGTCGGTCTACTTGTCTCAGACGTGATGCCTATATACATGATCATACCTAGATATTCTCATAATTATGCTCAATTCTATCAATTGCTCAACAGTAATTTGTTTACCCACCGTAATACTTATGCTCTCGAGAGAAGCCACTAGTGAAACCTATGGCCCCCGGGTCTATTTTCCATCATATTAATCTTCCAACACTTTGCTATTTTTATTGCCTTTTATTTTACTTTGCATCTTTATCATAAAAATACCAAAAATATTATCTTATCATATCTATCAGATGTCACTCTCGTAAGTGACCATGAAGAGATTGACAACCCCTTTATCGCATTGGTTGCAAGGATTTATTTGTTTGTGTAGGTGCGAGGGACTCGTGCGTGGTCTCCTACTGGATTGATACCTTGGTTCCCAAAAACTGAGGGAAATACTTATGCTGCTTTACTGCATCACCCTTTCCTCTTCAAGGGAAAACCAACACAGTGCTCAAGAGGTAGCAGGGAGTCCTGGACTAAGGGGTCCTCGGGCGTCCGACCTGTTGGACATGGGCCGGACTAATGGGCTGTGAAGATACAAGACCGAAGACTCTCTCCCGTGTCCGGATGGGACTCTCCTTGGCGTGGAAGGCAAGCTTGGCAACCAAATATGAAGTTTCCTTTCTCTGTAACCGACTTTGTATAACCCTAGTCCCCTCTGGTGTATATATAAACCGGAGGGCTTAGTCCGGAACCGATACAGTCATACAGGCTAGACTTCTAGGGTTTTAGCCATTATGATCTCGTGGTAGATCAATTCTTGTAATACTCATATTCATCAAGATCAATCAAGCAGGAAGTAGGGTATTACCTCCATAGAGAGGACCCGAACCTGGGTAAACATTGTGTCCCCTGTCTCCTGTTACCATCAACCTTAGACGCACAGTTCGGGACCCCCTACCCGAGATCCACCGATTTTGTCACCGACATTGGTGCTTTCATCGAGAGTTCCACTGTGCCGTCCTCAAAAGGTTTGATGGCTCCTTCGATCATCTACAACAATGCTATCCAAGGAGAGGTCTCCCTCCACGGACAGATCTTCGTGTTCGGCGGCTTCGCACTGCGGGCCAACTCGCTTGGCGATCTGGAGCAGATCGATAGCTATGCCCCTGGCCGGCAGGTCAGATCCGGGAGCTTGAACCACGTCGCGGACATCTACGGAGACTTGATCTTCGATGGATTCGAGACCACGACAGTAGCTCCCCTTTACCACGAAGAACATGAATTAAATCTATCATCGGGCCACACACAGGAAATTGCACCGGTAACCGCTCTGGCCTTAGATCCAAAGCAGATCACGCCATCCGAGAACGGGAAGCTCAACCCTGCCACGGAAGTCGCAGATTCTGCGGCATTGGAGCCGCACACAGACCTAACCTTGAGTGATGTCTGTGTCACCGGAACCTCGGACTCGTTTCCCGCGATAAGTTCCGAACCATGTGCGTCCACGTATGTTGAGCTGGATCGGTCATCGAACATCGAATTCAGCACCGCGGACATCTTCCGGCACTCGCCTTTAGGGGACGTGCTGAACTCATTAGAAAATCTATCCTTAGCGGGGGACTCACAGCCGAACTATATCCGGTTCGAACTGGAGGCTGATGACGGGGAATCTTGCTTCCCACCCGCCACCCACTACATAGGCACTGTCAAGGACTTAACTGACATGCTCGACTACGGCTCCGAAGACATCGACGGTATGGACGACGATGCAGATGAGGAGCATGGCCAAAACCCACCGTTTACCGGATGTTGGACAGCCACTTCTTCGTATGATGCATACATGGTGGATACACCTAAAGAGAATAACGGCGAGGACAAGGAAGATCCAGTCGAGGGTAAACCTCCTGAGACACAGCCCAGACGTCGGCGTCAGCGGTGCCGCTCTAAGTCACGTCGTGCAAAAGACAGCAATACCGGCTCCGGCGAAAACAATACTCCGGACGATGCTGAAGACAATGAAGACCCTGTTGGGGCAATCTCCGAACAGGATGAACGGGAAGACGTGCATGTTAGCCCTGATGAACAGGCCATACACGAAGACTCGGAGGACAGTAATTATCATCCGCTCTCCGAGGATGAGGAGAGCCTCGGCAACGAGGATTTCATCGTGCCTGAGGAACCTCTCGAGTAGGAGTGCTTTAAACGCCGGCTAATAGCCACTGCAAGGAGCCTGAAAAAGAAGCAGTAGCAGCTTCAAGCTTACCAAGACCTGCTCAACGATATATGGATAGATATCCTAGCAGCCGAAGTATTCGGCCTCAAGGGCCCAACCAAGGGTTACCCAAAGCGCAGGTTGCTACCTCAGTTCGATGAGGAGGCGGTTGAACCTGCACCACGCGGTCGGGACAATGCGGCTGACCGACCACGACGCGGTCGGGATAAAGCGGCAGCTCAAGCCGAACAGAAGCCCGCCTCACTGCTACGTCTTAAGCTTGCGTTGGTTTTCCTCGAAGAGGAGAGGGTGATGCAGCAAGTGTAGCGTAAGTATTTCCCTCAGTTTTGAGAACCAAGGTATCAATCTAGTAGGAGGCTCCTCAAAAGTCCCACGCACCTACACAAACAAACTGAGAACTCGCAACAAACGCAACAAAGGGGTTGTCAATCCCTTCACGGCCACTTGGGAAAGTGAGATCTAATAAAGATAGTATGATAAGATAAATATATTTTTGGTATTTTATAGTATAGATGCAAAAAAGTAAAGATGCAAATAAAAGTAGATTGGGAGCAAATATGATAAGAGATAGACCCGGGGGCCATAGGTTTCACTAGTGGCTTCTCTCAAGATAGCATAAGTATTACGGTGGGTGAACAAATTACTATCGAGCAATTGATAGAAAAGCGCATAGTTATGAGATTATCTAGGCATGATCATGTATATAGGCATCACGTCCATAACAAGTAGACCGACTGCCTGCATCTACTACTATTACTCCACACATCGACCGCTATCCAAAGATGCATCTAGAGTATTAAGTTCATAAGAACAGAGTAACGCTTTAAGCAAGATGACATGATGTAGAGGGATAAACTCATGCAATATGATATAAACCCCATCTTGTTATCCTCGATGGCAACAATACAATACGTGCCTTGCAACCCTTTTCATCCTCGGGTAAGAACACCGCAAGATTGAACCCAAAGCTAAGCACTTCTCCCATGGCAAGAAAGATCAATCTAGTAGGCCAAACCAAACTGATAATTCGAAGAGACTTGCAAAGATAACTTAATCATACATAAAAGAATTCAGAGAAGATTCAAATAATATTCATAGATAAACTTGTTCATAAACCCACAATTCATCGGATCTCGACAAACACACCGCAAAAAGAGTTTACATCGAATAGATCTCCACAAGAGAGGGGGAGAACATTGTATTGAGATCCAAAAAGAGAGAAGAAGCCATCTAGCTAATAACTATGGACCCGTAGGTCTGTGGTAAACTACTCACAACTCATCGGAGGGGCAAGGATGTTGATGTAGAGGCCCTCCATGGTTAATTCCCCCTTCGGCAGAGTGCCGGCGAAGGCTCCAAGATGAGATCTCGCGGATACAGAAGGTTACGGCGGTGGAAATTGTGTTTCGTGGTGCCCCCGGATGTTTTCAGGATACGTAGGTATATATAGGAGGAAGAAGTACGTCGGTGGCCGCCCGAGGGGCCCACGAGACAGGGGGCGCGCCCTATAGGGGGGGGGCGCCCTCCTATCTCGTGGAGGCCTCGGCTGCTTCTTAACTTGCACTCCAAGTCCTCTGAATCACGTTTGTTCCAAAAATCACGCTCCCGAAGGTTTCATTCCGTTTGGACTCCATTTGATATTCCTTTTCTTCTAAATACTGAAATAGACAAAAAACAGCAATATGGGCTGGGCCTCCGATTAGGAGGTTAGTCCCAAAAATGATATAAATGTGTAAAATAAAGCCCATAAACATCCAAAAAGGGGTAATATAATAGCATGGAACAATCAAAAATTATAGATACGTTGGAGACGTATCAAGCATCCCGAAGCTTAATTCCTGCTCGTCCTCGAGTAGGTAAATGATAAAAAGAGAATTTTTGATGTGGAATGCTACCTAGCATAATTCATAATGTAATTTTCTTTATTGTGGCATGAATGTTTAGATCCAAATGAATACAAAATAAAAGTTCATATTGATAAAAGAAATAGTAATACTTCAAGCATACTAATCAAAGTAATCATGTCTTCTCAAAATAGCATGGCAAAAGAAAGTTCATCCCTACAAAATCATATAGTTAGGCTATGCTTCATTTTCGTCACACAAAGATGTTCCCAACTTCTATACCCCCGATGACAAGCCAAACAATTGTTTCATACTTAAATAATCTCAAACTTTTTCAACCTTCACGCAATACATGAGCGTGAGCCATGGATATAGCACTATGGGTGGAATAGAATATGATGATGGGGATTGTGTGGAGAAGACAAAAAAAGGAGAAAGTCTCACATTGACGAGGATAATCAACTGGCTATGGAGATGCCCATCAATTGATGTCAACATGAGGAGTAGGGATTGCCATGCAACGGATGCACTAGAGCTATAAATAAATGCTTAACAAAAGAAAACTAGTGGGTGTGCATCCAACTTGCTTGCTCACGAAGACCTAGGGCATTTGAGGAAGCCCATTGTAGGAATATACAAGCCAAGTTCTATAATGAAAAATTCCCACTAGTATGAAAAAGACAACTTATGAGACTCACTATATGAAAAACATGGTGCTACTTTGAAGCACAATATATGAGACTCGCTACATGAAGAACAAGGTGCTACTTTGAAGCACATGTGTGGAAAAAGAGATAGTAACACTGCCCTTTTTATTTATTTTCTTTTTTTAGGCCTTTCTGTTTTTCTTTTTTTTGGCCTTTCTCTTTTTTTTGATTGGGCAATGCTCTAATAATAATGATCATCACACTTCTATTGATTACAATATAAGGATTACAACTCGAAACTAGAACAAGATATGACTGTATATGAATGCCTCCGGCGGTGTACCGGGATGGTGCAATGAATCAAGAGTGACATGTATGAAAAATAATGCATGGTGGCTTTGCCACAAATACGATGTCAACTTCATGATCATGCAATGGCAATATGACAAAAGTAAAGTATCTCATGATGATGATGAACGGAACGGTGGAAAGTTGCATGGCAATATATCTCGGAATGGCTATGGAAATGCCATAATAGGTAGGTATGGTGGATGTTTTGAGGAAGATATAGGAGGTTTATGTGTGATAGAGCGATCGTATCACGGGGTTTGATGCACCGTGAAGTTTGCACCAACTCTCAAGGTGAGAAAAGGCAATGCACGGCATCAAGAGGCTAGCAAAGGCGGAAAGGTAAAAGTGCGATAATCCATGGACTCAACATTAGTCAAAAGAACTCATATACTTATTGCAAAAATTTAGAAGTCATCAAAAATCAAGTACTACGCGCATGCTCCTAGGGGGATAGATTGGTAGGAAAAGACCATCGCTCGTCCCCGACCGCCACTCATAAGGATGCACAAGCCAGGTACACTTCATGTTTCAAATTTGTCACACAACTTTAACCATACCTGCATGCTACGGGACTTGCTAAATTCAACACAAGCATTCTTTGAATTCATAATCAGCCAACTAGCATGACTTTAATATCACTACCTCCATATCTCAAAACAATTATCAAGTATCAAATTGATCATAGCATCCAATTCACTTCCTATGATAGTTTTTATTATACCCAACTTGGATGCCTATCATTCTAGGACCAATTTTATGACCATAGAAAATACCATGCTGTTCTAAAAGACTCTCAAAATAATATAACTGAAGCATGAGAGACTAGCAATTTATTCAAAATTAAGACACCACCGTGCTCTAAAAGATATAAGTGAAGCACTAGAGCAAAAACTATCAAGCTCAAAAGATATAAGTGAAGCACATAGAGTATTCTAGAAAATTCTAATCAAATAGGCTTCTCCAAAAAGGTGTGTACAGCAAGGATGATTGTGGTAAACTAAAAAGCAAAGACTAATATAATACACGACGCTCCAAGCAAAACACTTATCATGTGGTGAATAAAAATATAGCTCCAAGTAAAGTTACCAATGAACGAAGACGAAAGAGGGGATGCCTTCCCGAGGCATCCCCAAGCTTAGGATTTTGGCTATTCTTGAATGTC
This sequence comes from Aegilops longissima, assembly GCA_021605205.1. Classification (NCBI taxonomy): domain Eukaryota; kingdom Viridiplantae; phylum Streptophyta; class Magnoliopsida; order Poales; family Poaceae; genus Aegilops; species Aegilops longissima. The sequence continues at coordinate 594,906,078 of CM038676.1, read as the reverse complement.
TTGGGGTGCCTTGGGCATCCCCAAGCTTAGGCTCTTGCCACCCTTTATTCCATAGTCCATAAAAGCTTTACCCAAAACTTGAAAACTTCACAACACAAAACTCAACAGAAAATCTTATAAGCTCCGTTAGTGAAAGAAAACAAAACCACCACATAATTTACTGCAATGAACTCATTATTTATTTAATTTGGTGTTAAACCTACTGTATTCCAACTTCTCTATGTATCATAAACTATTTTATTGGCCATAGATTCATCAAAATAAGCAAACAACACACGAAAAACAGAATCTGTCAAAAACAGAACAGTCTGTAGTAATCTGTAACTAACGCAAACTTATGGAACTCAAAAAATTCAGAAAAAATAGGACGACCTAGGCAATTTGTTTATTGATCAGAGGAAATTGGAATCACTATTTTATCACGTTCTGGTGATTTTTAACAATTATTTTCTTGAGCTGAAAGTTTCTGGAAATTACAGCAAGATCAAATAACTATCATCCAAGAAGATCCTATAGGTTTAACTTGGCACAAACACTAATTAAAACATAAAACCACATATAAACAGAAGGTAGATGGATTATTTATTCCTAAACAGGAACAAAAACAAAAAACATAAAGAAAATTGGGTTGCCTCCCAACTAGCGCTATCGTTTAACGCCCCTAGCTAGGCATAAAAGCGAAGATAGATCTAAGTGGTGCCATCTTTAATTTTCAGTTTTTTAGCGGAGTCATGCTCGAATCTGGGAGGTTCTTTCCGCTTCCCTTCATACTCGGAAATTTTTAGATCTAAAGAATCCAACCGCTTATTGCAAAGAGTGATCAACATATTCATGCGGTGAAGATTTCCGCTAACACTTTTAAGAGGCTCAAGAGACTTTTGTTAAAATTTTGTTACTTCGCAAATCTTTCCAAACACTTAGGTTTCTTCTTGGGTAGGATGCGATCCCCCTTTTTGAGGTAGTGTTCCCACTATTCCCTCTACAATTTCATGCGCAATACTGGGATCAATCTCAATGAAATTTCCCTTGGCAATGCAATCCAAGAGTTGTCTATGTGTCAAATTTAACCCAGCATAAAAATTACGAAGAACAATTCTGAAGTTCACCTCTAGGGTGCACTTGCGATAAGATTCCATCATCCTATACCAAGCATCTTTTAAGTTTTCTCCTTGCCTTTGCTTGAAGTGAAGAACTTCAAACTCGGGAGACATAGGAGCGGATAAGGAACTAGACATAACGACAAGCAAGCGAACTAACACATGAGCAAACAGAAAAACGGCAAGCGAAAAAGAGGGCGAATAAAACGGCAAGGTTGAAGTGGGGGAGAGGAAAAAGAGAGGCAAATGGCAAATAATGTAAATGCGAGGGAGATGGGTTTGTGATGGGAACTTGGTATGTCTTGACTTGGGCGAAGACCTCCCCGGCAACGGCGCCGGAAATCCTTCTTTCTACATCTTGAGCTTGCGTTGGTTTTCCTCGAAGAGGAGAGGGTGATGCAGCAAGTGTAGCGTAAGTATTTCCCTCAGTTTTGAGAACCAAGGTATCAATCTAGTAGGAGGCTCCTCAAAAGTCCCACGCACCTACACAAACAAACTGAGAACTCGCAACCAACACAATAAAGGGGTTGTCAATCCTTCACGGCCACTTCATGAAAGTGAGATCTAATAAAGATAGTATGATAAGATAAATATATTTTGGTATTTTATAGTATAGATGCAAAAAAGTAAAGATGCAAATAAAATTAGATTGGGAGAAAATATGATAAGAGATAGACCCGGGGGCCATAGGTTTCACTAGTGGCTTCTCTCAAGATAGCATAATTATTATGGTGGGTGAAAAAATTACTGTCGAGCAATTGATAGAAAAGCGCATAGTTATGAGTTATCTAGGCATGATCATGTATAAAGGCATCACGTCCATAACAAGTAGACCGACTCCTGCCTGCATCTACTACTATTATTCCACACATCGACCGCTATCCAGCATGCATCTAGAGTATTAAGTTCATAAGAACAGAGTAACGCTTTAAGCAAGATGACATGGTGTAGAGGGATAAACTCATGCAATATGATATAAACCCCATCTTGTTATCCTCGATGGCAACAATACAATATGTGCCTTGCAACCCTTTCTGTCACTGGGTAAGAACACCGCAAGATTGAACCCAAAGCTAAGCACTTCTCCCATGGCAAGAAAGATCAATCTAGTAGGCCAAACCAAACTGATAATTCGAAGAGAATTGCAAAGATAACTTAATCATACATAAAAGAATTCAGAGAAGATTCAAATATTATTCATAGATAAACTTGATCATAAACCCACAATTCATCAGATCTCGACAAACACACCGCAAAAAGAGTTTACATCGAATAGATCTCCATAAGAGAGGGGGAGAACATTGTATTGAGATCCAAAAAGAGAGAAGAAGCCATCTAGCTAATAACTACGGACCCGTAGGTCTGTGTTAAACTACTCACAACTAATCGGAGGGGCAAGGATGTTGATGTAGAGGACCTCCGTGGTTGATTCCCCCTCCGGCAGAGTGCCGGCGAAGGCTCCAAGATGAGATCTCGCGGATACTGAAGGTTACGGCGGTGGAAATTGTGTTTCGTGGTGCCCCCGGATGTTTTCGGGATACGTAGGTATATATAGGAGGAAGAAGTACGTCGGTGGCCGCCCGAGGGGCCCACGAGACAGGGGAGCGCGCCCTATAGGGGGGGGCGCCCTCCTATCTTGTGGAGGCCTCGGCTGCTTCTTGACTTGCACTCCAAGTCCTTTGAATCACGTTTGTTCCAAAATCACGCTGCCGAAGGTTTAAGTCCGTTTGGACTCCATTTGATATTCCTTTTCTTCGAAATACTGAAATAGACAAAAAAACAGCAATATGTGCTGGGCCTCCGATTAGGAGGTTAGTCCCAAAAATGATATAAATTTGTAAAATAAAGCCCATAAACATCCAAAAGTGGTAATATAATAGCATGGAAAAATCAAAAATTATAGATACGTTGGAGACGTATCACTCACCCCAACGAAAAACAGAGATAAAACAGCTCGGGGTCATACATACGACCCTCGGCAGGACCTGGACAGTAGAGCAGGACATATCAGATCGATCTACGGATCGCGAGGATGTGCCTCGACACGCAACGTCGGCTACCTATTCGGACGTGACAAGTCTAGTCACGCCCGGTCCGAAGACCGCAGACGGACTCCATCTGAGCTAATTCGCAATGTGGCCCAATATAGAGGCGCCGCACACCCACTCTGCTTCCCTGACGAAGTAATGGAGCATGAATTCCCAGAAGGGTTCAAACCTGTGAATATCGAATCATACGATGAAATAACTGATCCCGCAGTATGGATCGAGGATTTTCTTCTCCATATCCATATGGCCCGCGGAGATGACCTCCACGCCATCAAATACCTCCCGTTAAAACTCAAAGGACCAGCTCGGTACCGGTTAAACAGTCAACCCGAAAACTCTATTGGCAGCTGGGAGGACTTGGAAGACGCCTTCCGCGACAACTTCCAAGGTACATATGTCCGGCCACGAGATGCCGATGACTTAAGTCACATTGTCTAGCAGCCCGGAGAGTCAGCCAGGAAGCTCCGGACTAGGTTCTTAGTTAAAAAGAACCAAATCGTCGACTGTCCGGATGCAGAAGCCCTAGCGGCCTTCAAACACAGCGTCCGAGACGAGTGGCTCGCCCGCCACCTGGGTCAAGAAAAACCAAAATCCATGTCAGCCCTTACCACTCTGATGACCCGCTTTTGCGTGGGAGAAGACAGCTGGCTCGCTCATAGAAGCAACAGCGCCAGTGATCCGGGCACTTCCGAAGTCCGAGACGGCAATGTCAAGCCACGACGCAGCAAACACAAACGTCGCAATGATAATGAAAGAACGCACGACACAGCGGTCAACGCCGGATTCAGCGGTCCCAAACCCGGTCAACGGAAAAAACCATTCAAGGCAAACAGAGACGGACCATCCAATTTAGACAAGATATTGGATCAGCCCTGCCAGATTCATGGCCACCCCGATAAACCAGCTAATCATACCAACAGAAGGTGTTGGGTCTTCAAGCAGGACGACAAGCTTAACGCCGAACACAAGGGGAGGAGGCCGCCTGGTGATAGCGATGACGAAGAGACTAACCAACCAAATACCGGGGGTCAGAAACAATTTCCCCCCAAAGTCAAAACAGTGAACATGGTATACGTGACACACAAATTTACAAGGGAGCAGGAGAAGCACTCCCTCCGGACTGAGGATCATACTATGGCAACCCCAGCCGAAGTACAAAGAGGTCTTATTAAACCGCATACCTTGTTGGCCATTAAGCCACCGATCTCCATTCAACAGGATCGACCAATTCCGGAGTGGGACTAGCAGTTCGGCTTCTGCCGTCCACCTCATATACCTGCGAAATCTGTACCGCGCATACATAACTATGCACTCAAGATACCCTGGGCATCGGCGGAAGCACAATACAGACGAGGCTGCAAGTACTCCCATAACCTCTGTTTCTTTCTAACTAATCTTTCTTTTTCATTATCCTTTACCATAGGTGACGCAAAGGCTGGTCATCTCATGGACTCCATCGGAGTTCAGGTTCGTACACTCACCTAAGGGCTATTTCCATCAAGGAGTCCCCTCACCTAGGACAGGCGGCGCAGACGTGCGACAGGAGGTCCAAAATAACTTTTTGTAGACCGCACTTTTTATTTCGAGCCTATAAAGTGCCTTTTTCCTCCGCCTTCGAACCCGGGCATGTCAAATAGCCAGGGTTGCGGCTTTGTTATCTATAAAATAACGATTGGCATATCACTCAGGTCTCAATAAACATAATCCGCATCCAGCATTCACTTTTTTCTAACCGAACTGAATTCAGCTCCTGTGGTTTTTTCACACATACACCTCGGCATAACTTGCCATGGGCTCGGTATGGGAACAAATGAGTTGCCGACAAGTCCGAACAACTTTATAGCGTACTTCGGCGTCGCGAGTTTGGCCTTATATGCATCAGCTCCGAATCATGTATTGGGTTAATAGTTGGGTCGCCCGGCTCCTGTGCTTGCTACCTTATGTTCCGCTCTATCGGCTAGGGTAGTAAAGGGAGAACTACTGCGATTGAGCTTCCGGTTCACCTGGTCAAGCACCTCAGTAGAGAAAGCCGAAAACTGACTGTCATGATGCGGTGAAAGCTGGTCAACCACTCGATGACCTATCGGAATCTTTCATGATTCCCTCCTTATTATATGAAGGACCTTTTTCTTCAGGTCATATATGTAACACACCATATTGGAATAAGCCGTGTACATACCAGGGGCTATATCGTAGTCCCCCCATAAAACTCCTATGGCTAAGTGAAAGTGTTAACGCCCTATAGTCGGATTGCCTAGTTCACCGCATTGACACCTCCTTAATGGACAAGGACGTTGGGTTAAGAGTGATCAAATGCTTTTCCGAAAACCCCCGTACTTTATATGAGGGGGCTGAAGCCAACGTCTAGAAAACTTTCAGATTAATACAAAAACGGCCGCACAGGAGGAACAAAAGTTTTAGGCGAAACTACAATAAATAGCCTTATTATAATATTGTTTTTCACAAATTTCCATACATCTCACTCGAATATCATGTTTTTCGAGCATTGACCCTCTATCAAGTGGGCACCCTCCAAGACACCCTCGAAATAATGCTCTGGTGCGTGATGGTACTTGCCCTTGGGTGGACCCCTCGCTGCAACATCAGTGGCCTTCATCATCGTCCAGTATGTCTTGACACGGGCAAAGGCCATCAGTGCACCTTCAATGCATGCTGACCGCTTAACGACGTTGATACGCGGCACTGCATCAGCAAGTCGCCGCACCAAACCAAAATAACTATCCAGAATTGGCTTGTTCGGCCACAGCCCGATCACGGCGTCCTTCATGGCAGAACCGGATAGTCTATGAAGCTCGGCCCATTGGGTCATCTGTTCATTCAGCAACAGTGGGCGTTTGGACACACCGAATTGTGACCAGAAAAGCTTCTCCGTTGCATACCCTTCTTGCGCTTGGTAAAACTGCGCCGCAACGGAAGCACTCTTTGGCAAGTCCAATAACATGTCTGGAGAACTCCACACTTGATTAAGCAGAGCACAATTCGGATCGCCGAACTTAGTTTGCAATAAAAAGGGCTTACCAGCCGCGATATCCCCAGCTTGTCGGATCTCCTCCCGGGCCGCTCAAGATTCGGACCGCGCTTCTTTCGCCTCTCGTAAGGCCTTGTCAAGATCAGCCGTTTTGGCTTTATTATCCTTCTCGAGGAATTCACAGCGGCTAGTGGCATCCTTTAGCTCACGCGTCATCGTGGATATTCTCTCCTTGCATTGGCGCCGAGCAGCCGCATTATCAATTCGGGCCCGCTCCTTGGCCCGGGCGAGCTCAGCCCGAAGGATGTCGACCACGGGGCGGCACCATCTGCAGTCATGCATATTTCAATATACAATTCTTAGCATCATGATCAATTACAAGCATGTGCATGTAATGACTACCCCCGAGACATACCTTGCACCTTGTCAAGCCGCCTGTTGATAAGCGTAATGTCATCATCTGCTACATCAAGCTTCCGCTGCAGATCTGCAACCTCCGTAGTCCGGGCAGTCGCCAGGGAGGTAACAGCCTGTGTTCCAACTAATCAAATTATTCCCTGGGCATATCTTTTTTAATCCTCTGATCACCTCCCTTGGGAAGCCAATCAGAGTCTCAGGGACTACTACCTATACACAGGTGCAGTTTGTGAATAAAACACACTCAAAGATTTTTCAGTACAAACCTCGAAGCCTCTTAACAGGCTCAAGAAGCTTCATTCAATCCGCCATGACGTAACCTTTTCAACCACCGTACCCATCAAGGTATGATGTTCCTCTGAGACGGATGCCTGTCGTAGCATGTTCGTCAATATATCCAGTGCTTCTGGACCTCCGGAAGCTGCCGTAGGAGTACGGCCTCCCTTCGAAGGGATCTGTTTATCTGTCCCCAGAGCCATCTCCGGCTGTAAACCGGACAACCCAGGGCCTTTATTGTTGGCCCCCGGATCCTAGGCTACCGAAGTAGACACTTCAAAGTTGTCCACTTATTGGGCGAGGAGACCGGTGGTGGTGTCTCGCTTTCCATCATCTCCGGAAGTAGATCTCCCGAGGAGGAGGATTGGTGAAGAAGACTATTTGCCGAGATGCAAAAACATATATTCTAGATGTTACCTTGGTAACAGGAAAGGAACGGGATACGTTTAAAAACATCCTTGTTCACTTACTATTCGGCTAGAGGCTTGTACTCATCATGGGAATGTGCGAAGACGCCGTCCTCCAAGCCCGAGCCGCCCGACTGGGGCACCTTGCCTCGCTTAGGATCCCTTTCCTCCCAACCTTTGGAGGTAGCCCTTTTCTTACCATGGGGTGAAGAGACGTTGACTTCTCCTTCACTTTTGTCTTCGGACGATGGAATTTTGATTCCCCCGGACACAATGTCTGATATACCTTCGGGGTGGAGGCCACCTTTGGTCCTCCCGCTTTCCACCTTGTCCTCCTCCACAGGCATCTGGTATGGTGCCGGTGTCGATGTCAAAACCGGCGGATCTCGGGTAGGGGGTCCCGAACTGTGCGTCTAGGGTCGATGGTTACAGGAGACAGGGGACACGATGTTTACCCAGGTTCGGGCCCTCTCTATGGAGGTAATACCCTACTTCCTGCTTGATTGATCTTGATGAATATGTGTATTACAAGATTTGATCTACCATGAGATCGTAATGGCTAAACCCTAGAAGTCTAGCCTGTATGACTATGGTATTGAGTATCTCCTATCCGGACTATGCCCTCCGGTTTATATAGACACCGGAGGGATCTTGGGTTTACATAGAGTCGGTTACATAGGAAAGAATCTTCATAGTTGATCGCCAAGCTTGCCTTCCATGCCAAGGAGAGTCTTATTCGGACACGGGTACAGTCTTCAGCCTTCATGTCTTCACAGCCCATCAGTCCGGCCCATGGATAACAGGCCGGATGCCCGAGACCCTTAGTCCAGACTCCTCAAGAGTCCTCGAACCTGGCTTCAATGACGAGGAGTCCGGCGTGCAGATTGTCTTCGACATTGCAAGGCGGGTTCCCCTTCTTCCGAACTCCAAGATAGTCTTTGCAATAATAGTATCCGGACCTGTTATACACACCACGCACAACCACAGAGAAAATATAATTTTACATGAGTTCCATTCGCTGACAACTTTTCGTAGCATGACATTACGTTTGACCGGTCATAATTCCAAACCGTTTTTGTGTTCGACGCCCCACGCCCCGAGACGTGGTTTGCCATTGGCACGTCTTGTCAAAGCAGAGATCGTGTCCCCTTATCACGGGATTCTCATCAATGCGGGCAAGGGTAACCTAACCGTGCCGTTTATACAGCCCTTGGGAATAGGCGAGTTTTTAGGGCGAGTGGGGAGGCGCTTGATATTCGCGGCCTTTATAAGGGGATAAGGATTCGTTTCCTTCACCCACACCCTTTCTCTCCTTCAGTTCTTCCGCCCTTGAGCTCCAGTGCCCAAGCTTTAGCTTTTCCTCGTTCGAGAAAGCACTCCAAACATGTCCGGATCCGGAGCTGGAGGCAAGTGGATGGCCTCCTCTGTTAAGAAGGACATCACGGAGCTCCGGGAGGCCGGATATTTGGCCAAGGAGATTGCTCATCGACTCCCAGCAAAAGGGGAAATCATCCCCACTCCCGAACCCCATGAGAGGGTTGTGTTTCTCACACATTTCGTCTGCGGGCTGGGATTCCCCCTCCACCCGTTTGTTCGCGTACTAATGTTTTACTATGGGCTATACTTCCATGACCTAGCCCCTAACTTTATTCTCAACATCACGGCATTCATTTTCGTGTGCGAGGCCTTTCTCAGCATCCCACCTCATTTCGGCCTATGGCTGAAGACCTTCAATGTGAAGCCGAATGTGGTGGGCGGTCAACAAGCAGAGTGCGGAGGTGCCATGGTGGGCAAGATGCCCAATGTTACTTGGCCCGAAGGCTCCTTCGTGGAGACATTGAAGGGGTGGCAATCGGGATGGTTTTACATTACCGAGCCACGCGACGCCGACTGGGCGGCGGCCCCCGAATTGTGATCTAGAACCCCGATGCGGCTCACCTCCTGGCAAGAGAAGGGCCTAAACTGGGGTCCCTCAGACGAGCTGACTGGGCTCCAAACGTGCGTCCAGAACATGATAGACAGGAAAATCAAGCTCGTCAATGTGATGCAGGTCATGCTCATTCGTCGGGTTCTTCCGTGCCAACGCCGGACTTGCTATCTGTGGGAGTATGATCTGGCCAAGCACCAGACGCTACTAGAGCTCTTCGGCATGATGCACGAAGACATCTGGAAAGTGCTTTTCAAGGCCGGCGAGACACCACCGCCCACGACCGAGGACCGCGGGCTCATCTTAAAATGTGAGGCCAATTCGGTAAGTTGTTTCATGTTTTCAAGGCATACCCTTTACTAGCATATTTTGAGGAAAAAGCCTAAGCCTTCCTATCCATGTTTTTAGGCCTGGATCGAGGTAGCAGGGGGGACTAACTGTCCCGCTCCACTGCCCGAAGACGCCGAATTTCCATTACTAACGAAAATGATGTTTCCAGCAGCTTATGAGGTGCCGGAGAAGACGGCCAAGAAGGCGGCCAAAGGGGCCCGGAGGGGCCTTCGCCGAAAAGGCGCTCCGGATGTGAGGTCCGAAGATGAAACTCGTTCTTCGTCCGCCGAGGATGATGACGAGGAGGAGGAAAAGGAAGATGACTCCCCACCTGTGGTGGGGAGGAAGAAGAGGACGGCCTCCACGCATCTGGAGGCGAAAGCACCCAAGAGGGGGAAAGGCTTCCCCGCGGATAACTTCGCGTGGGATGTCGATAGTAGTCCGGAGCGGCCCTCCCGAGCCAAGCCACGGGTCGCATCGTAAGTATCAAAAATCTTTATTTATGCCCGAACGTCAGTCCTTTCCGCTGTCACGACCGACTTTTTCAATAAATAAATATTGAGAAAATCGATCTTTAAATCCCAGTATAGGAAAAAGTCATCCTTTCTGGTAGACAATTTCTTAATAAACAGAGAACCAGTAGAATCAAATATATTACAAGGTTGAGCTGAGGCTCCTCAACAATTTATTACAAACTCGCCAATATCTTACATATGGGCGGTCATGACACAGGGGTGTGGTGGCATGCTACTAGCTCGAGGAAAAAGTGCTGGATAACTTGACTCCTAACTGGCAGCTCATCGAAGGCCGGGGAGGCTCGATGAATTTATTCGGGTTGCGGAAGCGGATAATACAATGACCAAAACAGGATCGCACGGACTGACTAGGACTCCTCTAGGCGCCGGACTCGCTATCAAACTCTTCATCCATGAGATCGCCTTCATCAACATCCGCCAAATCAATAAGCCGTGTGAGTACTTTGAAAGTACTCGCAAGACAGTTCAGACAAAAGATATAATCAATGAATGCATGAATGCGTCATGAATAAAGGATGATGCTCATATAACAACGATATTATTGCAGGACTTGATAAATAAAATAAATAACTGAAAAACCGATCGGGTGTCTGGAGCGACGCCTCGAAAGGTAAATAAATAAAATGCATGCCGTAGTTGTGCGTCTAAGCGACACCACATAAAGGGCTTAAAAGAAATGCCGCAGTCGGGCGTCTTAGCGACACCACGTAAAAGGGCTGCAAAAGAAATGCCACAGTCGGACGTCTGAGTGACATCACATAAAGGGCTTTAAAAGAAATGCCACAGTCGGACGTCTGAGCGACATCACATAAAGGGCTTTAAAAGAAATGCCACAGTCGGACGTTTGAGCGACATCACATAAAGGGCTTTAAAAGAAATGCCACAGTCGGACGTCTGAGCGACATCACATAAAGGGCTATAAAAGAAATGCCATAGTCGGACGTCTGAGCGACATCGCAGACAGGGCTTGCAACAAATGTAACTAACAGATATGCCACCGTCGGACGTCTGAGCGACATCACAGACAGGGCCTATAACAAAAGTAAATAACAGGTATGCCACCGTTGGACGTCTGAGCGACATCGCAGACAGGGCTTGTAATAAATGTAAATAAAAAGATTAGTCCATCTACAAGAATAATCTTTTAACCAGATTTATCACACATAAATCCCACCGGAGTTTTGTCACTGAGGCTGATACCTAACAAGATAAGATGAATATAGTACTTGAACAAAGTACAAGATAATTGAAAGATTTGAGACTCTGCAGAGTTTGGATGAACTGACCACAGCCAACGGATTTCCGTAGTCACGAAGGACTAGTTCCGTTTACGGTATTTCAGTAGAAACACATTTAACTAGTACACACCCATTTCACCTCACGATGCCAGAATCACCCGGACAACGCCCAAGAAAAACTTTGAGACGGGAGGCCACAACCTCGAATAGCATGGGATCAAATTTCTATCTGGCGCTCTAAGGGTGCCCCCTCTCGGTCCCAACCGAAACACCCATGCCCCTGACCGGATGACGGGCTTTAATCCAGGCCATGGAACCCTCATCCCGGCCTCTCTATTTGGTGTGTACCAGGAAAACGATTTGTAACTTACTATGCCATATTTCTTTCGGAAAACATGTGACAGTATAGGAAGGAATGAATGGAAATGTGATTTGTTTCATGATGACACGGAAGTCAAATAATCTGGCATAAGACTAGCATGTCACAACACTGCCATCTTACCCATCCTCATGCCAACACATGGCTATGCAAATATGTATCCAACAACATAATGCTTTCTGAAACTTACTTTCCGCTTATGTGCATGAAATATAACATTCAAAGTGATGTTCATAAACATGCCATGACTATACTAAAATGCAAACATGCAACAACACTCATCATATCAAGAGTTCAAACATGCTTGCCTGGTTCGGAGTAGTCGGAGTTTAACTGTGTGAAGTTTGCAGCTCCGTCACCTCCTCCGGTATCTACGGTATAAGAAAAAAAATACGTACGCAACGTAAATACCGTGAGTGTACAGAAAAGTGTTCCAAATGTTTTTCAACTAAATATAACAAAAAACTAGACAGAAAAATAAAGATGACAGAAAAGGAATCAATCAAAAATCATTTTCTGTTTAAAAGTTATAAGAGATTTGGTCCAAGGACCCATGTGTAATGAAACAGAAAGTTTCCAGGGGGCTCTGTGGAAAAGTCCAGGATAACGTTTCGTTTAAAAGAAATGGCTGTGAGGCTGACAGGCGGGCTCCACCTGTCGGGTTTGAAATTTCAATCGGAGAAAACAGAGAGCGACGGCGCCCGAGAGGTGCGGTGGTCGCCGGCGGCGATCCACGGCGAGGCAAGGTGATCGGGGGTTACCTTCGAGATCGATTGCACCGTTCGCGCTCAGGGTGGTGGTGGTGGTGGTCGCCGGCGAGCACTGTGTCGACGGCGGCCCTTGCTCCGGCGGACGGCGGTTCGGGCAGTCGTTGATCTCGCCGGAGGGAGCGGAGCGAATCGAGGTGGAGGCCGAGGCGGAACGGCGCGGCCGGAGTCGGGGAAGAAGGGCCCCTCGAGGCTCTCCCAGTGGCTAGGCGGGGTCTAGTGAGGTGGTGGAGTCGTGCGGGGGCGAGAGCAGGCTCGGGGTGCTATATATAGCCGGACCGAGTCGGTTGCCGTGAACGGATAAGTCCGGCGAGTTGATTACGGCGGCGCTGTGGCTGGACGGTCGGCTTAGGAGCTTGAGCATCGCCTAGGTGGAGTAGTGGTGCCATTTTAGGGTCCAGCTCAGCACGGGAGGGAGGTTTACGGCCTGCCCTCAACGGAATGGCCGCATGGCCCGTCGACGGCAAAGAACGCGCGCGCTGCTGCGCTGCCACGGCGACAAGGCTGCATGCGTCTTGGCAAGGAGATGGCCACGCGGAGCCACCAGGCGGTTTGGGCGGCGCCGAACGGCGTTGAGCCGCCGTTTTTCTCCTTGTCGGCCGTTACGGTGTTTCGGCCGCCGCAAAGCACGCCGGCGCAGGCGGGCCAGGGTGCCACCGACGCCAGGAAGGCGCCAAGTGCGCGTGTGGAGCTCCGGACAAGCAGGCCAGGCTGCGAGCATCGAGCCAAACGCACAGTGGGCATGTGGATCAAGTTCAGCCGGAGAAACGACATCGAACTTTCTGAATTTCTTGAATATGAACAAAACAAAGGCATGCGGTGTTCGACAAAATGATTCGGTATCCAGGTATTTTTCCTTGAGCTGATTTTTGGTGGAGTGGTCTCTCATTGCAACTAGAGGTTGCCTGAATTTTGGTGGAATTTTTGGAGAAGTGTAGATATGAATTTCACCAAATTTGGCAAATCTGGTCCAAACTTGCAGTGAGTGAAATTTGAAATATTTGAAAAGAAGAAAAGTGGACCAAGATGGTTCTGGGTTGTGGGTACAAAGGACTATCCAGGGGTGTTGAGTTGAGGTCAAAAATCAAAAGCATTAGGGTACTTGCTTTGCAAATCACCTAGGCTCAAAAGAAAAGACAGAATTATTTTGGGAGGAGAATATTGGAATAAAATCCAAAAATGGATTTTATTAGTTTGGACAGAATGTTTGGGTTGTACCAAAGTGGGAGGAGGGGTTTTTGGGGGAGTTTTACCATAGGAGGCATGGTAAACCAGAGTGGATCAAAATCAAATGAAAGACCAAAAATCAAAAAGGTTTTCTTTTTAAAAGAAACTAAATCCAAGAAAAAAAGATTTTTGAGAGGGCAAACTCAGAAGATGGTTTTTAGGAAGGGTTTAAATGACCTTCTTTCAAACCAAGCAAGGCTCTTTCTGAAAACAAAAATCACAAATTTTTTGGAGTGTCACATCCGCCTTGCAATATTTGATATGTTTGAACCATGTTATTACAGTCCGGCTCGGGACAGTTCTCCGCGATATTCATCAGAAGGTTCGTTGGACCCAAAGGAGAGGGTCAGTATGTCACCGCCGCCAGCCTAGTCCCCTTCGGCCAAGGGTGATGACGAGGAGGCGCCCCAAAGGGCCTCCTCGGGCTGGAGGAAGGCTCCGGAGATCGTCAGCGTGATGCCCCAGGATGAATCCCGGACCACCGAATATATGGGGGAAAAAGCCCCTACGGAGTCGGACTGTGCGGGCCGAGTTCTTGTCGACCCTCATCCGGATTCTATCCCGGAGACCTATACGGCTCCGGAGTCCGGCAAACGGCCCTTCCCAAAAGGAGGGGGTGAGCTACCGGTGACCTCCTTCCAACCGGAGGCGCCGGATCGTCTACTTGAAGCGCTGCAAGGCGCCTCCATTGTGGATGAGCACCGTGCCCATATGGGTACGGTGATTGAAAGGGTTCAGTCCGCCAAAAACGGACTGGCCGAGGCTTGCACTAGCCTTCTAGCAGGCTTTGAGGTGAGTAATGTGATTGTAAGAGGAATATCACAATGTAGACAAGAGTTTCGATGCTCGCTCGTGTCCTCAAGAGAAAACCGAGCAGAGGATCAAAAATAATTATCGCAGGAGTCTAACAAAAAGGTGTCTATGTGAATAAGCAGGCCTCGTTGCGGGCTGCTACCGCTCAAACCGCGGAGGTCTCCAGACTGAAGCAGAAACTGGAGTGGGCCAAGGAAGAGCTCGGCCTCGTGAACAAGCAGCTGGAGGATAGCCAAGGTATGCAGTAACCTGCGTGTATATTGAAGAATAAATTGTTCAAGCTGACTAAAGTGTCATTAACGTCATTAGGGGCCACGACCGAGGTGGCGGCCCTCAAGAATGCGTTAGCCGAGGCCGAGGACAAAGCGGCCAAGGAACGCGCCGCGCGTGAGAAGCACGAGGCCCTGGTTAGCAAGGCCCAGCAAGAGCTCCAGGACGCCGTCGAGAAGCTCGAGTCCTTGGAGCGTGATTTTAAGACGCAAGAGTTCGAACTTGCGAAGGCCCAGAGCGCCCTCCAAGAAATTCAGGCGGCCAAGAAGATTACGGCGGATAAGTCTTTCGCTATGTAAAGACAGTAGGCAAAGGGAACATTCCTTGTACTAACCCGAATTTGGGTTTTCCAGGGGCGTTTGCAAATCTGCCGCGCAGCATATCAGATGCTGCCAAGTTTTATCGAGCTGAAGAGGGGATGTCTACGGAGAAGCTGTTCTGGTCTCAATATTTTGGACCAGAACATCCGGTACCCTTTAGCGGCCAGCAGCAACAGCTGGTCGAGCTGCACAGGTCGGCTGAGCTGGCCATGAAGGACCAGATAGTCCGGCTGTGGCCTATCGAGCCCATACCCAGCAGCTACTTCGGACTTGTGAAGCGGCTCGTGAGTGCCTGCCCACGGCTCGAAGCCGTGAAGCGATCGGTCTGCATTGAAGGTGCACAGATGGCATTTGCCCGCGTCAAGACGTATTGGGCGAAGCTAGATACCAAGAAGCTGGTGACCGAGGGGCCGCCTGAGGGCAAGGAGCATCGTCGACCCGAGCTATATTTTGATAGTGTCCTGGAGGGGTCCCGCCTGGTGGCGGAGCAATGTGCGAAGGACGTGATATTCCCCTGAAAACATTTTGGGTTGTCCTGTAAGATGAAACAATGATGTTATGTAATATAATGGTTTTTATTTTTTGAAATTTTACCTCCTGTGCGGCCGTTTCTGAAATATGAGGGTTGACCAGTCGTCGGCTTCTGCCCCCACGTAGGTAGTACGGGGGTGTTCGGGATAAATCTAAACACTCTTTACTCCACATTTTGCTCCTTGAAGGAGGTGTTTAGCGCAACGAACAAGGCAATCAGACTATACGACCTTTATCACCCTCACTTAGCCATAGGAGTTTGACAATGAAAATTTCGGCGAAGCCCGTGGTGTTCGGAAGGCCGAGCTAGGGGCGCTATACACGCCTAATCGGAGAAACACCGATTCCTCGCGTAAAGCAGAAAAAATCTCTAAGGATTTTGAGACCTCTCGAACAGCTGACCAGCTATCGCCGCATCATGACAGTCACTTTTCAGCTTTCTCTACTGAGGTGCTCGTCCGGAAGGAACCGGGACACAATCATAGTACTTCTCCCTTTACTACCCTAGCCGATATAGCGGAACGTAAGGTAGTAAGCACAGGAGCCGGGCAACCCAACTATTGACGAAATACGTGATTCGGAGTCGATGCATATAATGTTATAAGTTCGGGTTGCCGAACTATACTGTAAAATTGTTCAGACTTTTTATTGCTGTAATTCGGGGCGTGCTGAAGCCCCTGGCGCAGTAATACGTACCAGAGTGTACGTGTGTAATGAGTAATAAATACAAAGGAAGAAAGGGGAAGGTTAGGTAAGAACTGACGCTACCCTATACTTTTATAATGTGATTAATACGTCGAGGCGCATTTGTACGTGCAATATGATAAGCAGAAAAGGCTATTTAACATGCCAAGACCAAGTGCGAGCTGCGTGCGGGTATGTAAAACAGGTATAGCACTCGTTAATAGAGGCCACCTGGGGGTTCCCTTGTGCGCCAAAGCTCCTTGCCTCCTTGGTGTGTTTGACAGACGGGTTGTCAGAAGAAACCTCGACAAGAGAGAATTGACCTGAAATGGAAAAGAAAAGTTATGCGAATCCTGTGGTCGGTCGAGCCACACTGTGGATCACGAGCTAGCTATGCCTCCGTCCATATTTTTTGGGCGCGTAAGTATGTGCGCGTGGGACGGAGGCCGAATTGCTAATCAAGCTCTTT
This sequence comes from Aegilops longissima, assembly GCA_021605205.1. Lineage (NCBI taxonomy): Eukaryota > Viridiplantae > Streptophyta > Magnoliopsida > Poales > Poaceae > Aegilops > Aegilops longissima. Next base: position 594,889,353 of record CM038676.1, on the reverse strand, counting down.
ACGAGCCGAGCTATCCTGTTGCAGTGTAGTCCGGACCTTCTTAACGATGTCCGGGGACTCGGCAACCGGATTATAGTTTTGCTTGAGAAGACCGTTCTGTTCCTCTGCTGCTAGGGTGGCTGTGTGCTCCTCAGTACGGAGGGAGCGTTCCATGTTTCCATTAACTGTTATGATGTCGCGTGGACCGGGCATCTTAAGCTTGAGATAAGCGTAGTGTGGCACTGCATTGAATCTAGCAAACGCGGTTCGTCCGAGCAGTGCGTGGTAGCCGCTGTGGAAGGGGATGATTTTGAAGATTAACTCGTCGCTTCGGACGTTGTCCGGAGAACCGAAGACCACCTCCAGCGTGACTGAGCCCGTACAACGGGCCTCAACGCCTGGTATGACTCCTTTAAAGGTAGTCCTTGTGGGTTTGATTCGTGAGGGATTAATGCCCATCTTCCGCACTGTATCCTGATAGAGCAGGCTGAGGCTGCTACTGCCGTCCATTAGGACTCGTGTTAGGTGAAATCCGGTCGATGATTGGGTCAAGGACCAGTGCGGCCGATCCGCCATGACGGATACTAGTTGGGTGGTGTCGTCGATCAAATGTGATTGGAAATGCCGACCACAGATTGAATTTTGGGGTGACTGGCTCTGTCGCGTAGACGTCCCTGAGTGCGCGTTTGCGCTCCCTTTTGGGTATGTGTGTAGCATATAGCATGTTCACCGTTTTGACTTGAGGTGAAAATTTCTTCTGCCGCCCAGTGTTCGGCTGCCGGAGCTCTTTGTCGTCATCCTCGCTTTGCGATCCCGTTTCCTTGCTCTCAGTATTTGACTTGCTGGCTTGCTTGAAAACCCGGCAATCTCTGTTGGTATGATTGGCTTGTTTGCCTGGGGTGCCATGTATTTGGGACGGACGATCGAGTATGCGGTCCAAGCTGGATGGTCCCTCGTTGTTCCTTTTATAGGGTTTGTTTCGCTGGCCAGGCCTGGAGCCACTGAATCCGGCATGAACTGCAGTGTCATCGATGTTATCGCCAGTACTTCGATGTTTGTGTCTATTGCGCCGATTCTTGCCGGTGTTGTTCTTGGCCTCGGAGGGCCCTGCCTCGCTGGCTATGTTTTTGCTACGAGCCAGCCAGCTGGCCTCACCCGCGCAAAAGCGGGTCATGAGTGCTGTGAGGACTGCCATGGATTTCGGCTTTTCTTGGCTGAGATGGCGGGCGAGCCATTCGTCACGGATGCTGTGTCTGAAGGCTGCTAGGGCTTCGTCACCCGGACAATCAATGATCTAGTCCTTTTTCGTTAGGAACCTAGTCCAGAAGTTTCTGGCTGATTATCCGGGTTGTTGAAGTATATGACTTATGTCATCGGCGTCTGGTGGCCGGACATAAGTGCCTTCGAAGTTGTCAAGAAAAGCTTCTTCCAAATCCTCCCAGCTGCCGATGGAATTTTCAGGCAGGCTATTTAACCAGTGTCTAGCTAGCCCTTTGAGCTTTAGTGGGAGGTATTTGATGGCATGGAGATCGTCTCCTCGGGCCATATGGATGTGTAGAATAAAATCCTCGATCCATACTGCGGGATCGGTTGTTCTGTCGTATGATTCAATATTGACGGGTGTGAACCCCTCGGGGTATTCATGATCCAGTACTTCATCTGTGAAGCAGAGACGGTGTGAGGTGCCTCTATATCGGGCCACTTCGCGACGCACCTCCAATGAAGTCCGTCTGTGGTTATTGGCCTGGGCGTGACTAGGTTTGTCGCGTCCGAATAGGTAGCCGTCATCCGAGTCGGGAAGCGTCCTCGCAATCCGTAGATTGATCTGGTGTGTCCTGCTCTACTGTCCATGTCCTGTCGAAGGTCGTATGTATGGTCCCGAGTTGTTTTATCCTGTTATTACGAGGCGGTGGGGCGGGCTGTTGTTCGGCCTGAGTTGCCGTTTTATCCCGACCGCGGGGTGGTTGGTCCCCCTCACTATCCCGACCACGTGGTGGATGGTCCGCCGCACTATCCGTCCACGTGGTGGTCGGTCCGCATTGCGTGAGGGAGGTATGGGATCTCATGCCTCCTCATCAAACTGATGTAGCAGTATGCGCTTTGGGTAACTCTTGGATGGGCGCTTGAGGCCGTATTCTTTGGCTGCCAGGACATCGGTCCATCTGTCAATGAGTAGGTCTTGATCGGCTTAGAGCTGCTGCTGCTTTTCTTCGTGCTTGCAAAGGGTTATGAGTCTGGCGCCAGCGCCCACCTCGAGGGGTGCCTCAGGCATGATGAAATCCTTGCTGCCGAGGCTCTCCTCATCCTCGGAGACTAGACGATAACTATCATCATCCGGGTCATTGGGCATGGCCTGTTTATCAGGGTTATCTTGCCCGTTGTCTTGTTCCTCCTGTTCTGATGCAGCTCCAACAGGGTCTTCATTGTTTTCGGCGTCGCCCGGAGTACTATTTTCTCCGGTGCTAGTGTTGCCATCTTTTGAGCGACGAGGCTTAGAACGGCGTTTAGGGCGCCGACGCTTGGACTGTGTCTCAGAAGGTTTATTTTCAACTGGATCTTCTTTGTCATTGTTGCTAGCTTTTTTAGGTGTGTCGACCATGTACACATTGTACGAAGAGGTGGCCGTCCAACGTCTGGTGAATGGCGGGTCTTGGCCTTGCTCCTTCTCGGCATCGTTGTCCATACCGTTGATGTCTTCGGAGCCATAATCAAGCACGTCGGTTAAGTCCTCAACAGTGGCTATGAAGTGGGTGGCGGGTGGGAAGAAAAATTCCCCATCATCAGCCTGTAGCTCGAACCGAACATAGTTCGGCTGTGAGTCCTTCTCCAAGGACAAATTCTTTAAAGAATTTAGCGCATCACCCAAAGGTGAGTGCTGGAAGATGTCTGCGGCGCTGGATTCGAAAATTGATAACCGATCCAACTCGGTGTCCGCAGGCGTACATGGTCCGGAACTTATAACCGGAGACGAGTCCGGAGTTCCGTTGACGCAAATATTGCAGGTGTCGAGTCCATGTGTGGCTCCAACGCCGTGGACTCTGTGGCCTCGGATGGCACGATCTGCTCCAGTTCTAAGGCCGTTGTAGCAAAAGGAACCATCTCCTGGATGTGGTCCGATGACAGATTTAAGTCATGTTCATCGGGGTGAGGGGGAGCGATCGTCGCGGTCTCGAACCCGTCGAAGATCAAGTCTCTGCGGACGTCCGCGATGTAGTTCAAGCTTCTGAATCTGACTTGATGACCAGGGGCATAGCTATCGATCTGCTCCAGATGGCCAAGCGAGTTGGCCCACAGTACGAAGCCGCCGAACACAAAGATCTGTCCGGGGAGGAAGGTTTCTCCTTGGACGGCGTCACTATCGACGATTGAAGGGGCCATCGAACCTTTTGTCAACGGCATAGTGGAACTCTCAATGAAAGCACCAATGTCGGTGTCAAAACCGGCGGATCTCGGGTAGGGGGTCCCGAACTATGCGTCTAGGGTCGATGGTTACAGGAGACAGGGGACACGATGTTTACCCAGGATTGGGCCCTCTCTGTGGAGGTAATACCCTACTTCCTTCTTGATTGATCTTGATGAATATGTGTATTAAAAGATTTGATCTACCACGAGATCGTAATGGCTAAACCCTAGAAGCCTAGCCTGTATGACTATGGTATTGAGCATCTCCTATACGGACTACGCCCTCCGGTTTATATAGACACCGGAGGGATCTAGGGTTACATAGAGTCGGTTACATAGGAAAGAATCTTCAAAGTTTATTACCAAGATTGCCTTCCAAGCCAAGGAGAGTCTTATCCGGACACGGGTACAGTCTTCGGCCTTCATGTCTTCACAGCCCATCAGTCAGGCCCATGGATAACATGCCGGATGCCCGAGGACCCCTTAGTCCAGGACTCCCTCAGCCGGAGCCAGCATCCTTGTTAGTACAGGATCCGCTGAGTCTTTGGGGAGGGGGTCGGAACACCTAATTCGCTCCACTTTCTTTATCCAGCCCTGGAAGAAGATGGTTTTCTCAGTAACATATTACGGCATACTTAACTAAAAAGTGTTCGGGAGTTGAGTGCTTACCGAGGTATTCGGATGGTCGCAGTCGAGGCCGATGTCCTCAGTGTTGTCCGGCCACTTTTTTCGTTTCCCGAAAAACAACTTCCACATCCCGTTGTGCATAGTGCCAAAAAAGTGTTGGAGGGTCCTGGTCCTTCCGGATTAAATTCCCACATGCAGAGAGGCCTAAGCTGGCATGGCAGGACTCGGCGGACTAGCATTATTTGAATCACGTTGACAAGATCGATGTCCTTCTCAAGGAGGGTTCGAATGCGGTTCTGTAGAGTCTGTACTTCATCAACTGATCCCTAGTCGAGCCCCTTATTAATCCATGATGCAAGCTGTAACGGATGGCCAGAATGGAACGCAGGTATGGAAGCCCACTTGGTACCACGGGGTTCCTGACGTAAAACCACTCCTGCTGCCATTGGTTGGAAGTTTCGGTGAAAGAGCCTTTTGGCCAAAGAGTATTGGTAAGCTTGCTCACTACAGCACCGCCGCACTCCGCCTGTTTCCCGTTGACCACCTTCGGCTTCACACTAAAGGTCTTGAGCCATAACCCGCAGTGTGGGGGAATTCGGAGGAAGGCCTCACACATGATGATGAACGCCGAGACGTGGAGGAAAGAATCTAGGGCTAGATTGTGAAAATCTAATCCGTAATAAAACATGAGCCCCCGGACGAAGGGGTGAAGAGCGAACCCTAGCCCTCGGAGGAAGTGAGAGATGAATACGACTCTCTCGCTGGGTCTAGGAGTCGGAATAACCTGTCCTTGAGCAGGAAGCCTATGGGGGATCTCCGTGGTCAGGTATGAGGTATCTGGCCGCCCGAAGCTTCGCAATGTCCTCCTCTGTAATAGAGGAAGCCATCCATCGGCCCTGTGGGCTGGGTCCGGACATGATTGGGAAGCTTGAAGAAATGAAGTCGAACCTTGGGTGCTAGAACTTGAGGTTGGAAAGACTGAGGAGAGGTTTGGCGTAAACAGAGACGACCCTTGGCTCCTTTATAAAGGCAACGGGTATCGAACGCTTCCTCTTAAGCCTGAAAACCAGCCTATTCTTAAGGAATCTTCCCAGCGGAACGGTTGGGTTACCCACGCTCATATTGATGAGAATCCCGCAATAAGGGGACACGATCTCTGCTTCGACAAGACATGCCAAAAAAATCCGCGCCTCGAAACATGGAACGACAGGACAAGGAACAGTTCGAAATAATGACCGGGCAAGCGTGATGTCACGTTACGAAAAGTTGTCAGCAGATGGGACTCGTGAGATATTACACTCTCTACGTCTGTGTGTGTGGTACTTGTGTTGCAGATCTGAACACGTTTGTTGCGTCCGAAGACTATGATGGAGTATTCGGAAAAGGGAACCCACCTTGCAATGCCGAAGACAATCTGCGCGCCGGACACCTCGTCATTGAAGCCTGGTTCAGGGGCTACTGAGGGAGTCCTGGACTAAGGGGTCCTCGGGCGTCCGGCCTGTTGGACATGGGCCGGACTAATGGGCTGTGGAGATACAAGACCGAAGACTCTCTCCCTTGTCCGGATGGGACTCTCCTTGGCGTGGAAGGCAAGCTTGGTGACCAAATATGAAGATTCCTTTCTCTGTAACCGACTTTGTACGACCCTAGTCCCCTCCGGTGTCTATATAAACCGGAGGGCTTAGTACGGAAACGGATACAGTCATATAGACTAGACTTCTAGGGTTTTAGCCATTACGATCTCGTGGTAGATCAATTCTTGTAATACTCATATTCATCAAGATCAATCAAGCAGGAAGTAGGGTATTACCTTCATAGAGAGGGCCCGAACCTGGGTAAACATTGTGTCCCTTGTCTCCTATTACCATCAACTTAGACGCATAGTTCGGGACCCCCTACCCAAGATTCACCGGTTTTGACACCGATAGGGTCCCGAGCTGTGCGTCTAAGGTCGATGGTTGGACTCGTGAAATATTATGCTCTCTACAGTTGTGTATGGTACTTTGTTTTGTAGAGCCGGACACACTTTCGGTGTTCGAAAGCTGCTTTGGAGTATTCGGAGGAGGAACCCGCCTTGCAATGCCGAAGATAATCTACGTGCCGGACATGTCGTCATTGAAGCCTCGTTCAGGGGCTACTGAGGGAGTCCTGGATTAAGGGGTCCTCGGGCATCTATACTATGTAACATGGGCCGGACTAATGGGCTATGAAGATACAAGACCGAAGACTTCTTGCTGTGTCCGGATGGGACTCTCCTTTGTGTGGATGGCAAGCTTAGCATTCGGATATGTAGATTCCTTCCTTTGTAAACCGACTATGTACAACCCTAGGCCCCTTCGGCGTCTATATAAACCGGAGGGTTTAGTCCATAGAGACAATCACAATCATACAGGCTAGACACCTAGGGTTTAGCCATTACGATCTCGTGGTAGAGCAACTCTTGTAATCCTCATATTCATCAGGATCAATCAAGCAGGAAGTAGGGTATTACCTCCATCAAGAGGGCCTGAACCTGGGTAAACATCGTGTCCCCCGTCTTCTGTTACCATCGACCTTAAACGCACAGTTCAGGACATCCCCTACCCGAGATCCGCCGGTTTTGACACCGACATTGGTGCGTTCATTGAGAGTTCCGCTGTGTCATCACCAGGAGGTTCGATGGCTCCATCCATCATCTACAACAACACGGCCCTAGAGGAGGTTTTTCTCCCCAGCCATATCTTCGTATTCGGCGGCTTCGCACTACGGGCCAACTCGCTTGGCCATCTAGAGCAGATCGACAGCTACGCCCCAGGTCACCAGATTAGTTTTGGAAATCTGGACTATGTCGCTGATATCCGAGGAGACTTGATCTTCCAAGGGTTCACGACCCCAACCTCCGCTCTGGGCTTAGATCCAGGGCGCATCGCCAGGTTCGGAGATGAGATTACTAAGCCCGCCGGACTGTCTGCGGCCATTGAGCCCAGCACGGGAGAGCCGGAGGAAGTAGTGTCACTGGCAACCATCATGAAGCCGGATCCTCTCCGGACACCGGCTCCGAACACTCGAAATCAGCATCGTGTGAGCTCAGCCAAGGAGTTTCCTTCTCGCCGTACTCCAAGGATTTTCTTCTCCCTGGCCAAACCTCGCCTTTAAGCGAGGCTCTGGACTTGATGCGATTGAAGGAATATTGCCCTAGAGGCAATAATAAATTTTTATTTATATTTTCTTATATCATGATAAATGTTTATTATTCATCCTAGAATTGTATTTGCCGGAAACTTAGTACATGTGTGAATGTATAGACAAACATAGTGTCACTAGTATGCCTCTACTTGACTAGCTCGTTGAATCAAAGATGGTTAAGTTTCCTAGCCATAGACATGAGTTGTCATTTGATTAATGGGATCACATCATTAGAGAATGATATGATTGACTTGACCCATTCCGTTAGCTTAGCATACGATCGTTTAGTATATTGCTATTGCTTTCTTCATGACTTATACATGTTCCTATGACTATGAGATTATGCAACTCCGGAATACCGGAGGAACACTTTGTGTGCTACCAAATGTCACAACGTAACTGGGTGATTATAAAGGTGACCTACAGGTGTCTCAGATGGTACTTGTTGAGTTGGCATAGATCGAGATTAGGATTTTTCACTCCGATTGTCGGAGAGGTATGTCTTGGATCTCTCGGTAATGCACATCACTATAAGCCTTGCAAGCAATGCATCTAATGAGTTAGTTGCGGGACGATGTATTACGGAAAGAGTAAAGAGACTTGCCGGTAACGAGATTGAACTAGGTATTGAGATACCGACAATCGAATCTCGGGCAAGTAACACACCGATGACAAAGGGAACAACGTATGTTGTTATGCGGTTTGACCGATAAAGATCTTCGTAGAATATGTAGGAGCCAATATGAGCATCCAGGTTCTGCTATTGGTTATTAACCGGAGACGTGTCTTGGTCATGTCTACATAGTTCTCGAACCCGTAGGGTCAGCACGCTTAACGTTCGGTGATGATCGGTAATATGAGTTTGTGTGTTTTGATGTACCGAAGGTAGTTTGGAGTCCCGGATATGACCACGGACATGACGAGGAGTGTCGAAATGGTCGAGACATAAATATCGATATATTGGATGACTATGTTTGGACTTCGGAAGGGTTCCGGGCAAGTTCGGACAAATATTGGAGTACCGGGGGGTTACCGGAACCCCCCGGGTAGGGTAATGGGCCGCGCACCCTCCCGCTCTAGTTCAAATTGGACAAGGGGGGGGGGCGTGCTACGTCTTGAGCTTGTGTTGGTTTTCCCCGAAGAGGAGAGGATGATGCAGCAGAGTAGTGTAAGTATTTCCCTCAGTTTTTGAGAACCAAGGTATCAATCCAGTAGGCGGCCACGCGCAAGTCCCTCGTACCTACACAAAACAAATAGCTACTCGCAACCAACGCGAATAGGGGTTGTCAATCCCTTCACGGTCACTTACGAGAGTGAGATCTGATAGAGATGATAGATAATATTTTTGGTATTTTTGGTATAAAGATGCAAAGTAAAATAAAAAGGAAAAGTAAAAAAGCAAAGCAATAATATAGCGTAGGAAGATTAATATGATGAAAATAGACCCGGGGGCCATAGATTTCACTAGTGGCTTCTCTCAAGAGCATAAGTATTTTATGGTGGGTGAACGAATTACTGTTGAGCAATTTCAGAATTGAGCATAGTTATGAGAATATCTAGGTATGATCATGTATATAGGCATCACGTTCGAGACAAGTAGACCGACTCCTGCCTGCAACTACTACTACTACTCCACTCATCGACCACTATCCAGCATGCATCTAGAGTATTAAGTTAATGAAAACAGAGTAGCGCCTTAAGCAAGATGACATGATGTAGAGGAATAAATTCATGCAATATGATAAATACCCCATCTTGTTATCCTCGATGGAAACAATACAATACGTGCCTTGCAACCCTTTCTGTCACTGGTAAGGACACCGCAAGATTGCACCCAAAGCAAAGCACTTCTCCCATTGCAAGAACTACCAATCTAGTTGGCCAAACCAAACGGATAATTCGAAGAGACTTGCAAAGATAACTCAATCATACATAAAAGAATTCAGAGAAGATTCAAATATTGCTCATGGATAATCTTGATCATAAACCCACAATTCATCGGTCTCAACAAACACACCGCAAAAAGAAGATTACATCGAATAGATCTCCACGAGAGAGGGGGGAGAACATTGTATTGAGATCCAAAAAGAGAGAAGAAGCCATCTAGGTACTAACTATGGACCCAAAGGTCTGAGGTAAACTACTCACACTTCATCGGAGAGGCTATGGTGATGATGTAGAAGCCCTCCGTGGTGGAATCCCCTTCCGTCGGAGCTCCGGAACAGGCCCCAAGATGGGATCTCGTGGATACAGAAAGTTGCGGTGGTAGAATTAGATTTTTGGCTCCGTATTTGATCTGTTGGGGGTACGAAGGTATATATAGGAGGAAGGAGTACGTCGGTGGAGCTTCGGGGGGCCCACGAGGCAGGGGCGCGCCCTAGGCGGGGGGGCGCCCTCCACCCTCGTGGCCGCCTCTTGGCTTTCTTGACGGGGGGTCCAAGTCTCCTGGATCTTATCTGACAAGAAAATCATGTTCCCGAAGATTTCATTCCATTTGCTCTCCGTTTGATATTCCGTTTCTTCGAAACACTGAAATAGACAAAAAACAGCAATTCTGGGCTGGGCCTCCGGTTAATAGGTTAGTCCCAAAAGTAATATAAAAGTGGAAAATAAAGCCCAATATAGTCCAAAACAATAGATAATATAGCATGGAGCAATCAAAAATTATAGATACGTTGGAGACGTATCAGGGCGGCGCCCCCTTCCCTTCCCCCTATCTCCTCCTTACCTCTCTCCTACTCCTACTCATGGAAGGGTTGGATTCCTACTCCTGGTGGGAGTAGGACTCCCCTTGGGGCGTGCCTAGGAGGGCCGGCCCCTCCCCCTCCTCCACTCCTTTATATACGGGGGAGGGGGGCACCCCATAGACACACAAGTTGATCAGTTGATCTTTTAGCCGTGTGCGGTGCCCCCCTCCACCATAATCCACCTCGGTCATATCATAGTGGTGCTTAGGCGAAGCCCTACGTCGGTAGCATCATCATCACCGTCATCACGTCGTCATGCTGACGGAACTCTCCCTCGAAGCTCTGCTGGATCGGAGTTCGTGGGACGTCACCGAGCTGAACGTGTGCAGAACTCGGAGGTGCCGTGCGTTCAATACTTGGATCGGTCGGATCATGAAGACGTACGCCTACATCAACCACATCCTCATAACGCTTCCTCTTACGGTCTACGAGGGTACGTGAACGACACTCTCCCCTCTCGTTGCTATGCATCACCATGATCTTGCGTGTGCGTAGGCTTTTTTTTTGAAATTACTACATTCCCCAACAGTGGCATCCAAGCCAGGTTTATGCGTAGATGTTATATGCACGAGTAGAACACAAGTGAGTTGTGGGCGATACAAGTCATACTTCTTACCAGCATGTCACACTTTGACTCGACGGTATTGTTGGATGAAGCGGCCCGAACCGACATTAGGCGTACGCTTATGCGAGACTGGTTCTACCGACGGGCTTAGCACACAGGTGGCTGGCGGGTGTTAGTTTCTCCAACTTTAGTTGAATCGGGTGTGGCTACGCTCGGTCCTTGTGAAGGTTAAAACAACACATACTTGACGAAATATCGTTGTGGTTTTGATGCATAGGTAAGAACGGTTCTTGCTCAGCCCATAGCAGCCACGTAAAACTTGCAACAATAAAGTAGAGGACATCTAACTTGTTTTTGCAGGGCATGCTGTGATGTGATATGGTTAAGACATGATGCTAAATTTTATTGTATGAGATGATCATGTTTTGTAACACAGTTATCGGCAACTGGCAGGAGCCATATGGTTGTCGCTTTATTGTATGAAATGCAATCGCCATGTAATTGCTTTACTTTATCACTAAGCAGTAGCGATAGTGGTAGAAGCAATAGTTGGCGAGACGACAATGATGCTACGATGGAGGTCAAGGTGTCGTGCCGGTGACGATGGTGATCATGACGGTGCTTTGGAGATGGAGATCAAAGGCACAAGATGATGATGGCCATATCATATCACTTATATTGATTGCATGTGATGTTTATCTTTTATGCATGTTATTTTGCTTAGATCGACGGTAGCATTATAAGATGATCTCTCACTAAATTTCAAGGTATAAGTGTTCTCCCTGAGTATGCACCGTTGCGAAAGTTCGTTGTGCCGAGACACCACGTGATGATCGGGTGTGATAAGCTCTACGTTCACATACAACGGGTGCAAGCCAGTTTTGCACACGCAGAATACTCGGGTTAAACTTGACGAGCCTAGCATATGCAGATATGGCCTCGGAACACTGAGACCGAAAGGTCGAGCGTGAATCATATAGTAGATATGATCAACATAGTGGTGTTCACCATTGAAAACTACTCCATCTCATGTGATGATCGGACATGGTTTAGTTGATTTGGATCACGTGATCACTTCGATGATTAGAGGGATGCCTATCTAAGTGGGAGTTCTTAAGTAATATGATTAATTGAACTTTAATTTATCATGAACTTAGTACCTGATAGTATTTTGCATGTCTATGTTGTTTGTACATAGATGGCCCGTGCTGTTGTTTTGTTGAATTTTAATGCGTTCCTTGAGAAAGCAAAGTTGAAAGATGATGGTAGCAATTACACGGACTGGGTCCGTAACTTGAGGATTATCCTCATTGCTGCATAGAAGAATTACGTCGTGGAAGCACCGCTAGGTGTACCACCCACGCCGGCAACTGCAGACATTGTGAATGCCTGGCAGTCGCGTGTTGATGACTACTCGATAGTTCAGTGTGCCATGCTTTACGGCTTAGAACCGGGACTTCAACGACGTTTTGAACATCATGGAGCATATGAGATGTTCTAGGAGTTGAACTTAATATTTCAAGCAAATGCCTGGATTGAGAGATATGAAGTCTCCAATAAGTTCTACAACTGCAAGATGGAGGAGAGTAGTTCTGTCAGTGAGCATATAGTCAAAATGTCTGAGTACTGCAATCACTTGATTCAACTGGGAGTTAATCTTCCACATGATAGTGTCATTGACAAAGTTCTTCAATCACTGCCACCAAGCTACAAGAGCTACGTGATGAACTATAATATGTAAGGGATGGATAAGACAATTCCCGAGCTATTCGCGATGCTAAAGGCTGCGGAGGTAGAAATCAAGAAGGAGCATCAAGCGTTGATGGTCAACAAGACCACCAGTTTCAAGAAAAAGGGTAAAGGGAAAAAGGGGAACTTCAAGAAGAACGGCAAGCAAGTTGATGCTCAAGTGAAGAAGCCCAAGTCTGGACCTAAGCCTGATCGACTGAGTGCTTCTACTGCAAAGGGACTGTTCACTGTAAGCGGAACTACCCCAAGTATTTGGCGGATAAGAAGGATGGCAAGGTGAACAAAGGTATATGTGATATACATGTTATTGATGTGTACCTTACTATGCTTGTAGTAGCACCTGCGTATTTGATACTGGTTCTGTTGCTAATATTTGCAACTCGAAACAGGGACTACGAATTAAGCGAAGATTGCCTAAGGACGAGGTGATGATGCATGCGGGAAATGGTTCCAAGTCGATGTGATCGCGGTCGGCACGCTACCTCTACATTTACCTTCGGGATTACTTTTAGACCTGAATAATTGTTATTTGGTGCCAGCGATGAGCATGATCATTATACTTGGATCTTGTTTGATGCGAGACAGTTATTCATTTAAATCTGAGAATTATGGTTGTTCTATTTATATGAGTAATAACTTTTGTGGTCATGCACCCTTGAAGAGTGGTCTATTTTTGATGAATCTCGATAGTAGTGATACACATATTCATAATATCTTTACCTACTAATAAAGCGGCTATAGCTTCTGCCCGTCCGTCATTAAAACTGCCCCTAAACTTGCAACACAATTACCCACCAATGCCACCGGTAAGTGAGAAAAATGTTTGGTTTCTTTTTCTGTACGCGCTCGCTATAGCTCAATAAGGGGAGATCCCCTCATGTACATTAAACATGCGAGCAGCACACTGGTTGGTTCCTTGACCTTCCGCGCTGGAGATCGTGGGTTCGATTCCCCCACCCTCCCTTTTACTTTAAAAATATCAAATACTTTTTGAAATTTTCATATCTTTGAAACCATAACTCCAAATCTGACATGCGATATATGAATATTCATCAGAAAAATGTGTATATTTCAGAAATGCCATTATCATTAATTTTTGAAATTATGTTCAGGATGCAAACTTAAATAATAGTACCTTCTTTATATGATGAGATACTTTAGAAATGTGTATTACCTAACTCCAAATCTGACATGCGATATATGAATATTCATCGGAAAAACTTTAAAAAGATCAAATACTTTTGAATTTTTCATATCTTTGAAACCCTTACTCCAAATCGACATGCGATATATGAATATTCATCAGAAAAATGTGTAGATTTCAGAAATGCCATTATCATTAAATTTTGAAATTATGTTCAGGATGCAAACTTAAATAATAGTACCTTCTTTATATGATGAGATACTTTAGAAATGTGTATTACCTAACTCCAAATCTGACATGAGATATATGAATATTCATTAGAAAAATGTGTAGATTTCAGAAATGCCATTATCATTAATTTTTGAAATTATGTTCATGATGCAAACTTAAATAATAGTACCTTCTTTATATGATGAGATACTTTAGAAATGTGTATTACATATGTCCTTATAGATTGGTTGTCTTTAAAAGATCAAATACATTTTGAATTTTTCATATATTTGAAATCCTAACTCCAAATCTGACATGTGATATATGAATGTTCATCAGAAAATGTGTAGATTCCAAAATGCCATTATCATTAATTTTTGAAATTATGTTCATGATGCGAACTTAAATAATAGTACCTTCTTTATATGATGAGATACTTTAGAAATGCCTATTACATATGTCCTTATAGATTGGTTGTTTTTGATGGAGCTATCCAATATGTTTGTAACCAAATTAAGTCTTGAACTAAATTATGATTGCAAACAAACACACACACACACACACACACACACACACACACACACACACACACACACACACACACACACACACACACACACACACACACATGTGCAAACACAGTCCCCCCGTCCGAAAAAACTTGTCCCTCAAATGGATGTACCTAGCACTAATACTAAATAATGCTCTTATGCACATGCCATCATTAAATGCTAAAATGTACTTTGCTATTTTCATTCTAATGCAATTTTTTGGGCATCACCGAGAAACAACAGCAAATGCGTAAACATATAATGGCAACTAGGTAGATATTTGTGTTGTATAATGAATTCTAAACACCTTGAGTACACTTCAAAAATCATCACACCTTTATATTTTGCACAACATCACTTATCATGTTGCTTGTTGCGTGGCATCATGAAAGATTTTAAGGGATTTGCTGATATCGTTAAGTGTGTGTATGAGGTGTGAATTTTTTCTCCCGTTGCAACACACGGGCATATTTGCATGTTTGCTAGTTGAAGCTAAAAAATGCAGAGTTGATAATGATAGTGCAACTTATTCGTGGCACTGCCGTTTAGGTCATATTGGTGTAAAAGCGCATGAAGAAACTCCATTCCGATGGACTTTTGGAATCACTTGATTATGAATCACTTGGTACTTGCAAACCATGCCTCATGGGCAAGATGACTAAAACGCCATTCTATGGAACTATTGAGAAAGCAACAGATTTGTTGGAAATCATATATACTGATATATGTGGTCCGATGAATATTGAGGCTCGCGGCGGGTATCGTTATTTTCTCACCTTCATAGATGATTTGGGCAGATATGGGTATATCTACTTGATGAAACATAAGTCTGAAACATTTGAAAAGTTCAAATAATTTCGGAGTGAAGTGGAAAATCATCGTAACAAGAAAATAAAGTTTCTACGATCTGATCATGGAGGAGAATATTTGAGTTACGAGTTTGGTCTTCATTTGAAACAATGCGGAATAGTTTTGCAACTCACGCCACCCGGAACACCACAACGTAATGGTGTGTCTGAACATCTTAATCGTACTTTACTAGATATGGTGCGATCTATGATGTCTCTTACTGATTTACCGCTATCATTTTGGGGTTATGCTTTAGAGACGGCTTCATTCACATCAAATAGGGCTCCATCTAAATCCGTTGAGACGACACCTTATGAACTGTGGTTTGGCAAGAAACCAAAGTTGTCGTTTCTTAAAGTTTGGGGCTGCGATGCTTATGTGAAAAAGCTTCAACCTGATAAGCTCAAACCCAAATCGGAGAAATGTGTCTTCATAGGATACCCAAAGGAGACTGTTGGGTACACCTTCTATCACAGATCCGAAGGCAAGACATTCGTTGCTAAGAATGGATCCTTTCTAGAGAAGGAGTTTCTCTCGAAAGAAGTGAGTGGGAGGAAAGTAGAACTTGATGAGGTAACTGTACCTGCTCCCTTATTGGAAAGTAGTTCATCACAGAAATCTGTTCCTGTGACTACTACACCAATTAGTGAGGAAGCTAATAATGATGATCATGTAACTTCAAATCAAGTTACTACCGAACCTCGTAGGTCAACCAGAGTAAGATCCACACCAGAGTGGTACGGTAATCCTGTTCTGGAGGTCATGTTACTTGACCATGACGAACCTACAAACTATGAGGAAGCGATGATGAGCCCAGATTCCGCAAAATGGCTAGAGGCCATGAAATCTGAGATAGGATCCATGTATGAGAACAAAGTGTGGACTTTGGTTGACTTGCCCGATGATCGGCAATCCATCGAGAATAAATGGATCTTCAAGAAGAGGACAGACGCTCACGGTAATTTTACTGTCTACAAAGCTCTACTTATTGCGAAAGGTTTTTGACAAGTTCAAGGAGTTGACTACGATGAGACTTTCCCACCCGTAGCGATGCTTAAGTCCGTCCAAACCATGTTAGCAATTGCCGCATTTTATGATTATGAAATTTGGCAAATGGATGTAAAGACTGCATCCTGAATGGATTTCTGGAAGAAGAGTTGTATATGATGCAACCTGAAGGTTTTATCGATCCAAAGGATGCTGACAAAGTGTGCAAACTCCAGTGATCCATCTATGGACTCGTGCAAGCATCTCGGAGTTGGAATAAACGTTTTGATAGTGTGATCAAAGCATATGGTTTTATACAGACTTTTGGAGAAGCCTGTATTTACAAGAAAGTGAGTGGGAGCTCTGTAGCATTTCTAATATTATATGTGGATGACATATTGTTGATTGGAAATGATATAGAATTTCTGGATAGCATAAAAGGATACTTGAATAAGAGTTTTTCAATGAAAGACCTTGGTGAAGCTGCTTATATATTGGGCATCAAGACCTATAGGGATAGATCAAGATGCCTAATTGGACTTTCACAAAGTACATACCTTGATAAAGGTTTGAAGAAGTTCAAAATGGATCAAGCAAAGAAAGAGTTCTTTCCTATGTTACAAGGTGTGAAGTTGAGTCATACTCAATGCCCAACCACTGCAGAAGATAGAGAGAAAATGAAAGATGTTCCCTATGCTTCAGCAATAGGCTCTATCATGTATGCAATGTTGTGTACCAGACCTGATGTGTGACTTGCTATTAGTTTAGCAGGGAGGTACCATAGTAATCTAGGAGTGGATCACTGGACAGCGGTGAAGAACATCCTAAAATACCTGAAAAGGACTAAGGATATGTTTCTCGTTTATGGAGGTGACAAAGAGCTCGTCGTAAATGGTTACGTCGATGCAAGCTTTAAACACTTATCCGGATGACTCTAAGTCACAAACCGGATACGTACTTATATTGAACGATGGAGCTGTCAGTTGGTGTTGGGGATATTACTACTGGGCGTAAACCGGCCTATCTGGGCCGGGTTAACTTCATCAGTAGTTCAATGGTGTAAAAGCCCAAGCATGAAGGTAAGGGCCCAAGGCCTGTAGTCGGTTTAGAACACAGAGCCGTAAACCGCCTGGTATGTAAACTTGTATTGTAAGTTAGGAATAGAGAGAGACCAACCCGGATATGAGTATGAACCGGAGATTGGGACTCTGTGAACCGACGGGCGTCACCCGTGTATATAAGGGGACGACCCGGGGCGGTTCAAGGACAAGAGAGAACAACTCGAGACTTAGGCGAAGATTGTTTGCTCCCTAGTCATCGAAACCACATCAATCCCATCACAACTAGACGTAGGCTTTTACCTTCATCGAAGGGGCCGAACTAGTATAAACTCTCATGCCTTTGCGTCCGCTTTAACCCCTTCAAGTTAACCCGTAACGATGGCTCCACGACTAAGTCCTTTCACGAGGACATCTGCCGTGACAAAACCACGACAGTTGGTGCAGTTCTAAGCAAAGCGTCCTGGCGGGATCTACGTGTGAAGTGGAATACATAGCTGCTTCGGAAGCAGCAAATGAAGGAGTCTGGATGAAGGAGTTCATATCCGATCTAGGTGTCATACCTAGTGCATCGGGTCAAATGAAAATCTTTTGTGACAATACTGGTGCAATTGCCTTGGCAATGGAATCCACATATCACAAGAGAACCATGAACATCAAGAGACGCTTAAATTCCACCGCGACCAAGTCAAGGAGGGAGACATAGAGTTTTGCAAGATACGTACGGATCTGAATGTTGCAGACCCGTTGACTAAACCTCTCTCACGAGCAAAACATGATCAACACCAAGACTCCATGGGTGTTAGAATCATTACTGTGTAATCTAGATTATTGTCTCCTTATGTTGGGGATATAACTACTTGTGTAAGCCGCCCAGGAGGGGCCGGGTTATGTAAAGAGTGATTCATCAGAAGCCCAAGACCAAGTATGAAGATGTCAGTTCAATAAAGGGTCTAAAGGCCCACAGGCGACTTAAGGCCCGTAGTGTTAAACCGCCATGATGGCATGACTTGTATTGTAAGGTAGAATTAACTAGTCACCGAGCCGGACATTTTCTATGAGTCGGCCGGGACTCTGTAAACCGCAGGGCGTCGACCCATGTATATAAGGGGACGACCCGCTGGTGGCTTAGGGCAAGAAACAACTCCTCGAGAGCCGGGCATAGCGTATCTCGCTCCCTGGTTATCGAAACATCAAGCAATACCAACCCAACTAGACGTAGGCCTTACCTTCACCGTATGGGGCCGAACTAGTATAAACTCTCATGTCCTTTGTCTCGATTAACCCCTTTAAGCTTCCTAGTTGCGATGGCTCCACGATTAAGTCCTTGCAAGAGGACATCTGCCGTGACAATTCCACGACAGTTGGCGCCCACCGTGGGGCCAGCGCACGGTGGATTTGAGTTCTTGAAGGGCAGCTTCGAAGGGCTCAAGGGATACACAGTGGGCCGGATGACCAAGAGTAGTCGCGGCAAGATCTACATCGACAACGAAGGCTGGGGCCCCGACGCCGACTCAATTGAATACGGGTACCGGGTCCCCTTTGGCGGAATCCACGTCTTCATCGGTCGGATTGGTGAGCCGGGCCCTGAGCCGGACAACTGCACCGACCTCGTCGAGACGGCTCAGCGTACGAGAGCCGCCCGAGCTCAACCTGCCATGAAGCGTGCCTTCGTGGGTTGCGTCCACGGAGAAGAACTTTCTGAAGGATCTAAGGATGGTGGTGAGACGGCCGTCCCCTCGGATGATGATTCATCCGCCGGTTCAACAGATTCTTTATATCAAGTCCAAGAGGGCATGCTTGGGGGCTGTTCTGACGGTTCTAGTATTCCGGACTTCTATGAGCCGCCAAACTGGGTAGGAGTCTTCATGGCTGGTACTCAACCCGGCCAAAACTCAACGGCTGCAACAGCAATAACGTCCGGTCGAGCGGCCGGGCGGGAGGCCCCTGGCGCCCGCCCGCTCAGTCTTGATGGACCTTATGGATAAGCTGACGGCCCTGTTAACCGCCACGGTTATTCCTGCAAATCAAGATGAGCATAACGCGGAGGTGGCGAGGGTGCATGAGGAGATAGCTCGGGCCAAGGAGGCCTTGGCAGCTGAGGACACCAGGTTAGCTACGCTTTGGACGTGCGGGCGCAGCAACTCCAGTCAGAGGCTTTCCAGCTTAATATGAGCCTGAACGCATCTAATGAGGTGATGAGGAGGAGACATCAGAAAACCCAGTCCCGTTTGCCTCCGGTTTACGACCCTCAAGATCTTTTCACTACACCCGGTGTCGGTCCTAGCAACCCGCCCGAAGCCAATCAGTTTATGACACCCGGAGCGGGAGGACCGGCTCAGCCTCGAGAGATGGCACCTCCTCGAAGGTGTTTGTTGGGTTGGCATTACGGAACGAGTAAAGAGACTTGCCGGTAACGAGATTGAACTAGGTATGTTGATACCGACGACCGAATCTTGGGCAAGTAACATACCGATGACAAAGGGAACAACGTATGCTGTTATGCGGTTTGACCGGTAAAGATCTTCGTAGAATATGTAGGAGCCAATATGAGCATCCAGGTTCCGCTATTAGTTATTGACCGGAGATATGTCTCGGTCATGTCTACACAGTTCTCGAACCCGTAGGGTCCGCACGCTTAACGTTCGATGAAGATTTGTATTATGAGTTATGTGATTTGATGACCGAAGTTTGTACGGAGTCCTGGATGAGATCACAGACATGACGAGGAGTCTCGAAATGGTCGAGACGTAAAATTCGATATATTGGAAGGCTATATTCGGACATCGGAAAGGTTCTGAGTGATTCAGGTATTTTTCAGAGTACTGGAGAGTTACGGGAATTCGCCGGGGGAAGTAGTGGGCCTTAATAGGCCATACGGGAAAGGAGAGAAGGGCCTCAAGGGGTGCCCCCCCCCCATGGCAAGTCTGAATTGGACTAGGGAGGGGGCGGCGCCCCCTGTCTTTGCTTCTCCCTCTCCTACTCTTTCCCTCTCTCCCCTCCTGGAAAAGGAAGGGGACTCCAACTAGGATTTGGAATCCTAGTTGGACTCCTCGTATAGGCGCGCCCCTCCTAGGCAGGCCTCCTCTTCCTCCCTCCTTTATATACATGGGAAGGGGGCACCCCAAAGACACACAAGTTGATCTTTTAGCCATGTGCGGTGCCCCCCTCCAAAATTACACATCTCGGTCATATCGTCGTAGTGTTTAGGCCTCCTTCGGCCGCAGTTGGATCAAGAGTACGAGGGACATCACCGAGCTGAACGTGTGCAGATCGCGGAGGTGGCATGCGTTTGGTACTTGATCGGCTGGATCACGAAGATGTTCGACTACATCAACCGCGTTACTAAACGCTTCCGCTCTCAGTCTACGAGGGTATGTAGACACACTCTCCCCACTCGTTGCTATGCTTCTCCTAGATAGATCTTGCGTGATCGTAGGCAAATTTTTTGAAATACTACGTTCCCCAGCAGTGGCATCCGAGCCAGGTCTATGCGTAGATGTTATATGCACGAGTAGAACACAAAGAGTTATGGGCGATAATAGTCATACTGCTTACCAGCATGTCATAATTTGATTCGGGGGTATTGTTGGATGAAGCGGCTCAGACGGACATTACATGACCGCGTTCATGAGATTGGTTCTACCGCCGTGCTTCGCACACAGGTGGCTAGTGGGTGTCTGTTTCTCCAACTTTAGTTGAATCGAGTGCGACTACGCCCGGTACTTGTTGAAGGTTAAAACAGCAAACTTGACGAAAAATCGTTGTGGTTTTGATGCGTAGGTAAGAATGGTTCTTGCAAAGCCCGTAGCAGCCACGTAAAATTTGCAACAACAAAGTACAGGACATCTAACTTGTTTTTGCAGGGATTTCTGTGATGTGATATGGTCAAGACGTGATGATATATAAATTGTTGTATGAGATGATCATGTTTTGTAACAGTTATCGGCAACTGGCAGGAGCCATATGGTTGTCGCTTTATTGTATGAAATGCAATCGCCATGTAATTGCTTTACTTTATCACTAAGCGGTAGAGACATTCGAAGAAGCAATAGTTGGCGAGACGACAATGATGCTTCGATGGAGATCAAGGTGTCAAGCCGGTGACGATGGTGATCATGACGGTGCTTTGGAGATGGAGATCCGTAACATCCCAAATTTTCAATTTGGAATGTTATACATAGGTCATTCTTGCATATCATATTTTAATGCATTTTCGTTCCGCAATCCTCGAAATCCTAAGCAAATCAAGGACCCTCGGAGAGAGTTGGGGATTTCCCGGTTTTCATATTTGATTTTTTTATCAAATAGTGAAACGAGGATTTTTGATTTTAATTATTTTTCTCCGCGAAAAATATTTCATATTGGATATATATGAGAGGAGATAATATGACTTCCCCAAAACAACTGAAATATTGGAGGAAAAATGTTAAAATCATTTATTCGATATTTATTCGATTTTATTTGGATTTTATGTGCATTAGAAAAATTGCACGTTTTCAAAATTGCATTTTAGGGCCAAGAAAATGTTCATCTCGTTCTAAATATTTCATTTAGGCGGTGAAAATTTATTTTTGGCATTTTTAGGTTTTTATTTTATTTTCTAGGATTTTATTTCTGTCAGTGAAATTATTTAAAAAAACTCTCTCAGCTCGACCGGCCAAGCCCGGCCGAGCCAAAGCCGCCCACCCCACAAGACCCCTCTCCTCACGGGCCCGTGCTTGGCACGGACACCGAGGAGAGTCCGCTCGGACTCCTCCCGGGCCCCTCGCCAAGCAAAGCCACCCCTTTAAATCTCTGCCCCAAGCCCCCCACCACCCGCCAGCCCCGCCCAGCAGAGCCGCCGAGCCGCCTCCCATCGCCCGCGCCTCGCGCCGCAGAGCTGCTAACGCCGCCGCCGCTTGCCGCTTGCGCCGCCTTGCCCCGCCGCCCAACCCGCCTCATGGGAGCCCCTCGCCGGAGGTACCGCACCGGATCCGAGCCGCCAGTTTTTTTTAAACCATTCAATTTTTTTAGAAACCCTAGTTCGGTTTTTTTAGACCGGTTCGTCGGTTTTTCCCGGTTCTTCTAATTAGCGGGCGTTCGTCCGTACGTTCGTTTAAACGAACGGTTTTCTTCCGTTAGTTACAGATAACAAACACTTGTTCGTTAGTCTGTTCGTCAGTTTTCTTTTATCAGATTTTCCTTCGATTATTTTTTATCGCGATTTCTGATCCGATCTTAGATTCTGTTTATCTTTTCGCTCGTTAGTCAGAATCAGGCGATTCAAATGCCTAGAGTTTCGTCTCGAGACCCTCTTTCTGTTTAATCAACTTGAGCAAGAGTTTGGTAGTGTAAAATTTGACCTTAGTTCAGATTAGTAAACGGATCTTGTTTCTTTTGCCGTTTGAGTTTCGTTGATCCGTTTGATTTGATTCTTTTTGCGAACCGTAGTTTTTAAGTTGAACTTTCTGGTCAACCTCTTTTATTTGAAGTTTTGCTTGTGCATATTTGCTTGTTGCTTATTTATGTTATTGTTTGTTTGCGATAGAATTCCCGGAGTGCGAAGCGTGTTACTACGAGTCTCTAGGATTCGCGGATCGTCAGCAAGGCAAGTAACACATTGATCATACTCTTTCCATACCCAGTTTTTATGCATTAGTTTAATCCTCAAATATTGCATGATTAGGATGTCATTAACTTGTGGGTTGGGAAGTAGACGCTGAGGTAGAACCTATTACCCTGTTACTATCAAAACCTTGGGAGTTACTTCTACGCGTTGCTTATATTGTTATGCTATGCTCGTAGACGTTGTTTGGGTTTGAGTGAATCCATGATAGATGTGAGATTGTTAATTAATGGTTCAACTTAAGGTGGCAACTTAAATTAACACCTGGGTGGACTGAGGCACCTGGGGAACCCAATGTTGTCTGTATTTTTTGGAAATCCCGGGGTACCCGTGTGATCTTCCTATGGACCGCCACCCAGGCTTAAAGGGAACTGAGATGATTCATGCTAGAAACTTCCATGTGCAGCCACAAGCTATTATGGGCTATAGCATAGTTGAGTAAGTTACGTGAAGCTCTTGAAGAGGTAGATCAACAGGTAGTAGGTTTCGTAGGTTTGGTATGGTCTACCCGGAGTAGAGAGTTAATGCTTCTGAAAGACTGTGTCTCGGTCATCCGTTTCTCAAACACTATGTAGTGCGAGAAATACAACGGAAGCGATCGAGTCTTGTGGGGAAAAGTGCGCAAACCTCTGCAGAGTGTACAATCTAATCATGCTTAGCCGTGTCCCCGGTTATGGACAATCTTGAGTATCTATTACTTGGGTTATCACATGTATCTCATCACTCTTAATTAATATTGTTGGGTTGTTAATTACTTTAATTGGGATTGAGTTGGGGTTATACCTTCTCAATGTTTCAACCATCATGATAGTTAAATTAAAATCTATTCCTTTGTTGTAGGGAAAAATTGGCTTTTTGCAAAATTATAACCATAGAGCTTTCCACTAGCCAAATATGCATGTAGTGATAGTATTATACTATTCTTGCTCTACTGTGTTATATTGCCAGCATATTCCATGTGCTGACCCGTTTTCAGGCTGCAACGTATTATGTTGCAGACTTTTCAGACGAGGAGTAAGGTTCGTTAGGTCGTTGGAGTTGATGGACTCACTTTATCTTCCAAGCCTTCCGCTGTTATCGCATTAGATGGCCTTAAGCCATATTATTGTAATAAGTTCTCTTTTGAAACATTCGTTGTAATAAGGGTGTGATTGCTACTCTGTTATAAATCCTTCGAGTACTGTGTGTGTCAGCATTACTGATCCAGGGATGACACTGAAGCACAGAGACTTGACCATCTGAGGTCGGGTCGCTTCAAGATGGTATCAGAGCACACGCTGAGTGTAGGACACGACCACTAAGATAAACCATAGGTCACTCTTCTCTACTCATTTCTGACTCCTCTCCCTTCTCCACTCTTTAGGATGACGGAGATGAAGAACAAGTTTGCACAACCGGATGAAGACACACCATTTGGACGCCACTTGAAGGAAGTCACTAGGTACTTGAATATTGGAATACCAAGTTTCCCCGGGACGTACAACGCCACCTTACCAGAAGAGGAGCGCTGGATGATTCAAGTACAAGTTCCAGGAAGGACGTTCTCGCCAACTTCTAAACCCATAGAATTTTCTTTTGAAGCACCCACCTGGAGTCTAGGCAAGAGCATGGCAGCCCACATTACCATGGGACGCATTGGAGAAGTCTACAACAGGGAACTCAAGGACACGATCTACCAAATATGTGGGCGCCGAGACGAGCAATGGGAAGTAATCAGCACCAGGAAGGATAGATCCATTGCAGCTTTTATCCAGGAGCTAAACCAGCACATTCGACGTCAGGAGAACCAGATGTGCGCAGACATGATAGAGTTGAAGAAGGCGAAGACTAGGATCATCGAGCTGGAGGAAGAACTCAAGTTTACACACGATGGATATGAGGAGGAAATCAAGACATTACTGGAAAAGAATGACGACCTGGTTAAGAAGATCGGAGTATTCATGGGAGGACCAGCACCGAGAGAAGAACACGACGACCCCACTTGCCCGGACAACTACATCATCATCGACGACACCGATTCCGATCCTAGTGATGATGACTTTGAAGACGAAGCTGGAGCAGACATCATGGAGTCTTCCACCGACCAAAATTTCTAGATGACCACCATATATTAGTAGTATTCCCCCATGTATTTAGTAGTAGTTGAGCACTTTTGCGATAGTTCTAGACCGTTTGTATGCCCTTGCTTGATTGATTGAGTGAAATGATTGTGTTTGTATCATGTGCATATGGGTAGTGCTTTCTCGTTAGACCCTTTTTCTATTCTAATCTCTTCCATCTAAACCCATCAGATGCCTCCGAGACGTGACACCGGTTTTGCTTTCTCACCGGAGCTCACCCAGTTGATCCAGCAGCAGAATGCTTTGATGCAATTGCTAGTTCAGAATCAGGGCAACAGTAACAACAACAACAATAACCCGCCGCCAGTGGACAACCTAGCCCGTTTTCTAAGGTTACATCCGCCGGTGTTTTCCAGTAGCACCGAGCCCATAGTTGCTGATGATTGGCTACGTCATATTGGAAGGGAGTTGACTACCGCAGGTTGCACAGATGTGGAGAAGGTGCGCTTTGCCGCACACCAATTAGATGGACCAGCAGCCTCATGGTGGGAGAATTACACGGCTACTTTTCCTATAGCCAATGTTACTTGGGACCAGTTTCAGCAAGCTTTCCGCACAGCCCATGTCTCAACTGGAGCTATGTAGATGAAGAAGTGGGAGTTCCACAACTTACTCCAGGGGAACCGTACTGTGGCTCAGTACGTGGATGATTTTAGCAAGCTATCACGCTCTGCCCCTGATGATGTGGCCACAGATGCCGCGAAGCAGGAGAAGTTTATGGAAGGGCTGAATAATGAGATGAGAATGCAGTTGATGGTAGCAACCTTCGACAACTACCAGGAGTTGGTGGATAAAGCTCTTATGATTGAAGGGAAGCAGCAGCAGATTGAGAGCCGGAAGAGTTATGCCAATATCCTTGAAAGTAAGGGATTGCCGAAGGAGTTAGCTGAGGATATCATGGAACTTCGATTGGAGATTCTTCCAAGAGGTTTCGTTGCAACAATGGAGGTTCAGTCGACATTGTTGGACAAGATTCGAGAAGCTCAGAAGGAGGATAAATAGATTGCCGAGATAAAGGAGAAGATTAGCAAAGGAAAGGCCAAAGGATTTCACGAGGATGAGCACGATACCTTATGGTTTGAGGACCGAGTTTATGTGCCCAATAACCCAGAGATCAGGAAGTTAATACTTCAGGAGGCTCATGACTCACCATATCCGATACACCCCGGAAACACCAAGATGTATTTGGATTTGAAGGAACGTTTCTGGTGGACTGGTATGAAGAAGGATATTGCTGAGTATGTAGCCGTATGTGATGTATGTCAGAGAGTGAAGGCAGAACATCAGAAGCCAGCAGGACTGTTACAGCCTATGCCGATACCCGAATGGAAGTGGGATAAACTTGGCATGGACTTTATCACCAGACTACCCAGGACCAAAGAGGGATATGATTCAATATGGGTAGTAGTTGATCGCTTGACCAAAGTGGCTCACTTTATCCCAGTGAAAACCACCTATACAAGTGCGAAGTTGGCCAAGATATATATATGTCCAGGATCGTATGTCTACATGGAGTTCCGAGGACCATCGTATCAGATAGAGGAACACCGTTTACTTCAAAGTTTTGGCATCAGTTACCCCAGACCTTGGGTACGAGATTGGAGTTCAATACAGCATTCCACCCGCAGACAGATGGACAGACCGAGAGAGTCAACGAGACACTGGAAGATATGTTGAGAGCCTGTGCGCTAGATTATGGATCTTGTTGGGATGACAATTTGCCTTACACAGAGTTCTCGTACAACAATAGCTACCAGACCAGTTTGAAGATGGCACCGTTCGGAGCTCTGTATAGACACAGATGCAGAACGCTGTTGATGTGGGATGAGGTAGGAGACAGACAACTGTTTGGACCAGACTTGATTAAGGAGTCTGAGGAGAAGGTTAAACTAATCCGTGATAGACTGAAGATTGCTCAGTTCAGACAGAAGAGTTATGCAGACTCGAAACACAAGGAGATAACCTATGAAATTGGAGACAGAGCATATCCGCGAGTATCACCCTTGCGAGGAGTGAAACGTTTTGGAGTTAAGGGAAAGTTAGCTCCGAGATTTGTAGGACCGTATCGTGTTTTGGAACGGATGGGAGAAGTTGCCTACAAGTTGGAGTTACCTGAAGGATTGTCGGGAGTTCACGATGTGTTCCACGTCTCACAGTTGAAGAAGTGTCATGCTGAGATGGCCGATATACCGTTAAGAGATACAGTACCTTTGGAGTCAATACAGCTGGACAGTGATTTGACTTATGAGGAGAAGCCAGTGAAGATTCTTGAGTTTGCCAGCCGAGTCACCCGCAGCAAGGTTATTAAGTTTTGCAAAGTTCAGTGGAGCCACCATACCACGGACGAAGCCACCTGGGAATGAGAGGATGATCTTCGCCAAGACCACCCGCACCTATTTTCTAGCCAACCCGAATCTCAAGGGCGAGATTCATCTTAAGGGGGGGGGGGTAGGTTTGTAACATCCCAAATTTTCAATTTGGAATGTTATACATAGGTCATTCTTGCATATCATATTTTAATGCATTTTCGTTCCGCAATCCTCGAAATCCTAAGCAACTCAAGGACCTTCAGAGAGAGTTGGGGATTTCCCGGTTTTCATATTTGATTTTTTTATCAATAGTGAAACGAGGATTTTTGATTTTAATTACTTTTCACTCTGAAAAATATTTCATATTGGAAATATATGAGAGGAGATAATATGACTTCCCCAAAACAACTGAAATATTGGAGGAAAAATGTTAAAATCGTTTATTCGATTTTTATTCGATTTTATTTGGATTTTATTTGCATTAGAAAAACTAGTCATCAACCCGTGCATCTGCACGGGCTAGTATTAACAATTAACATCCACATACTAAAACTATTCGTTTTTAAGCATTTGCATTAGGAACACGGGAGCAATAATTTGATGTTTTTTACATATCTAACATCTTCCAAGTAAACACATAAAAAACAAAGACAAACTTGTCTATGAAGTGCTAAATAGAGTCAAATTGTCTTATTGGTAAGTGGATACACTGTTTAGAAGTTTTGCAACAACATTTTATTTCTTTTCCTTCTTCTCCTTAAATGAACTATATATGTTCAGCTTGATTTTTTTCCTGCGCGGTAGCTTGGTCTCCCTAATGAGGAATGCATAAGGCTAGTTACCTTTTCCCAACAGTTAATTGCTTTAATGCATGGACAAATATATTATACAAATTGCAGCATCTCCATAGTCTATACTCCTATTCTTTATTCATGGGCTCCAATAGTACTTCGAAGATGTACTGGTAGCGTCATGTAGTCAAAGTCAATGATAAGAAATTGTGACGCGCTGCGCAAAGCTTTAATTTTACACGATCTGATGCTGCTGCCATGCTCCTCCACGTACATGTTTGCTAGAATTTCCTTACTTAGGTGTGTAGGTTTAACTTCTCACCTAGAAGAAAACAAATTGCGTGCATTGTCAATGCTGTAAATTATAACCTTAACCAAGGCAGCAAATGGTGGATAACCTCCGATGAAAATTACCAAGGATAAGTCCACTATGTGTGACACAAAAATGAGGACATAACAACAAAACTGAACAAAAGCATGGTAAGATGTACTATCTAATCCAACCTTATAAGATAGTACATTATAGTATCAAAAAATAGTTTGGTCGGAAAAATTACTTTGCTGTAGTAATATAAATGAAAATTGTGGTGCTATGTTGTACAAATAATCACATTTTATATACCTATGCAACTAAGCTCTTCTAGTTGGTGTTGACGTGACAATGAATCGATGCTAAAAAGAAGGGAGTGAAAGTTGTAACCTCTAGTTTTGATGGTCATAGGTAGCACTACATGGTATTTCCGGTGTAGTTGAAACAATTTAAATCCAGATATAAAATGCAGAGAAGCTACGATACATTTATGGTGTTGTATTATAGACTCGCCATGCAGTTCATGAGCGCCTCCAAATTGGCCTAATTCATCCGTGCATATGCCACTCGGATGAAGGAATATGGTGATAAATAATGGACACAAAGTTTATTTTATATTGTTCAATGGAACATCTCATCACAAAATGCAACAAGAAAATTAAACTTGGAATAGATCTATATGAAAGATTAAAATAGTACTCTCGTATGTAGTAATATAGTTATCTATACATGGGGAGAAGGGACAAAACTAGAATTTTTTATATCTGAACTTTATCAAAATAAAAAACATACATAGCACATATATGGAAGAACTAATTCAGTTTAATGGTGCAGCCTAATTTGATTTATTTAATTTGTTCACTTAATATATAATTCCATGTACTAAGAAAATAGTAGTAAAGGTTATCACTGTTCTGTATGGGGTAGCTTATTTGGTTCGGGTGAGATAATATACATAATAACGATAAATTTTACCATGAAAATGAAAAAAACATCATTGCTTGTGTTATCTTAACAGTGGAATATAAGATCACATAATTAGCTCCTCTGACTTGGATACCTTAAATCATAAAGCTATGGTCGAACGTCATAATCTTTATTGATGAGAAGGACTTATTGTCCAAGATATTATTCTAACTTGTCCATAATACAGAACAACAAAAATAATTAAGACATGAGCTTCTTGATAAAACTTGCAGAACACTGGAATTAACAATCCAAAATATTTCAATCGCTTTGGTTTCAGTTTCAAGAAACTTTTATACATACGTGTAATGCATATCAATGGGTAGATACAACTAAACAGGCTGAAAGGATCATTGTAGCAAAAAGAACTTGTCTGATACCATTAGTAAAAGAGCTCGAGAAATCGATAGAGATGTCAATTAGGACATATAATTGAGCATTTGTTCGAGAATGAAATTCTAATATAATAAAATCTCACAACTGAGCAATTATAATAGCGATGTGTTCTAGTGTACTGGACAAACCTGCATCTTCATGCCTCTTAACTGTTCTTCACATGAAAAGCCATTGCCATCAGATAAGAATAAGACCATCAAGGACCAAAAGGACATCTCACTGTGATCTATTATTTTAGTAAGAACTTGCTGAATTATCAAAATAAGAAGAGCTTCTGATGGGAAGGGGGATTAACAATATATATTAGGTGGAGAGAGATATGCTTATGTTTACCACGAATTATGCAGATTACCATCGGCCAGCTATGTTAGTACTTACCATGGACTATGTAGATTACCATCAGCTGTTTCAATTACATTTACCACAGCAAGTGAGGTTTCTACGATCTAAATTGTAGAGGACACAAATGCTTAGCGCTGCCAGCATACATTCCAAACATGAGACGTCTTGCTAACATATACCAAGCCAGGCCTCGCTGCAACGGCCGAAATTAGGGCAGACGACGCGTGTTACGCATGGAGTAGCGGCCTATCTACCTCAGCCATGCTAAAAATATGTCAGAACTGAAAAACACAACATCAAATAAAGAGTTAGCTTGTAAACAAAAAGATGGAAAAACAAAACAAATTATTTATATAGTTATATTAAGAAGTCAGGAAAATAATTAATTTGAATAAGACATCAAGGCAGTAATAAAGTTTGCATATCGGGTTTCAATTTGATACATATTTGATGTACTGTATGTAGCTGAACCGAAACAATCAGATCAAACCACTATGCATAAGTGAAACAATGAGAAAAGGCAGTATCAAGATGCGCTATCATCCATGTTCTGAAGTGAAACGCAAAACTACAGTTCCAGTGTTTGGGTTCTTCGCTTAGAGCATCAGCGTTGTTTGCCTTGATTTGGATATAGAACTTTACAGATTCAATAAGAAACACAATAGGATAAGGGAGCAATAATCAACCAAACTGCAAAGGATAAAAAGGAGTAAGAGTTCGATCTACTCGCCCTTCTCGCGCTGGTCCGGCAAGTCCTTTTTCAGCCAAGCCTTCGGGTAGATCTGCAGTGCAAGATTACGCCACAATTCATTCGAGCAGAGGTGCCGTGTAAGATCAATGTCACACACACCCATCAGTACGTTGTACCCATGAAATAGCTCTTCAGAGTCGTGTGGCTGACTGGGAACACCAGAGATGGCGGCAACACGGAAGGAGGGACAGGCTATTTAGGGCTTGGGAGTAAATAGTGTGAGGACAGGCAAGCAATTCTGGACGGGATGTCTAGTTCATCAAGGGCTATGAAGTCTTTCCACCATGGCTGATTCAATTGGAGGCAGGTATCACCAAACCTAGGAGGAGGCACGCTCAGTTCTTCTTCTCAAGATTAGAGGAAAGAGGTGAAGGGGAGGAAGGCTTGTGTGGCCATCTATTTAGGACTTGGGAATTAAGTGTGAGAGGACAAACATGCCATTGTGGATGGAAGGTCCAGTTCATCAAGGGCTAGCCGGCCACTCCACCATGGCTGATTCGAACGAAGGAAGGTGTCAGCAAATCTAAGAGGAGACGACGCACTGATATTTGTCTTCAGGATAAAAGGAGCGAGATGAAGGGGAGGAGGCCTCGTGTACGTCAAGTTTAGCAGATAATCCTCAGTTTTTTTCTTAGGAGGAGATGACGTTCAATTTACGTTTTATATGGCTCGGTTTTCTGTTTTGATTCGGACGTACAGTTTTAGTTGTTGTCCAGGAAGGAGAGATAGAGAGGCCAAGGATGGTACAACTCACTTGCGATGGGATAGGAGAGCACGTATTATGTTTTCATCCAACGGCCACATACACATCATAAGTTAATCTAATGGATGAAATTTCATAATTATGAGGATTAACGTGATGTCTTGGATGGTGCCTCCAATTAGT
This sequence comes from Aegilops longissima, assembly GCA_021605205.1. NCBI lineage: Eukaryota > Viridiplantae > Streptophyta > Magnoliopsida > Poales > Poaceae > Aegilops > Aegilops longissima. The sequence continues at coordinate 594,857,841 of CM038676.1, read as the reverse complement.
GAATATAAGATATGATTGCACGTTTTCAAAATTGCAATTTAGGGCCAAGAAAATGTTCATCTTGTTCTAAATATGTCATTTAGACGGTGAAAATTCGTTTTGGCATTTTTAGGTTTTTATTTTATTTTCTAGGATATTATTTCTGTCGGCGAAATTATTTAACAAAAACTCTCCATACCGACCGGGCCGAAGCCCACCGAGCCAGGCCTACCTACAAGACCGCCCTCCCCTCGCAGGCTTGTGCGTGCTTGGCACAGACACCGAGGAGAGTCCAACTCGGACTCCTCCCCGGGCGCCCCCTCGCCCAAGCCAAGCCACCCCCCTTTAAATCTCGCCGCCGAGCCCCCACCACCACCCGCCAGCCCTGCGCCTGCAGCCGAGCCGCCAGCGCCGCCGCCGCCCGCGCGCCTCGCCGCCACCGCTGCAGCCGTCCCCCCGCCGCCCGAGCCCCGCGCCCATAAGCCGCCGCCCCGCCGCCCAACCCCGCCATGCCGGAGCCCCTCGCCGGAGGTACCGCACCGGATACGAGCCGGCGGTTTTTTTAAAACCGTTCGATTTTTTTAGAAACCCTAGTTCAGTTTTTTTAGATCGGTTCGCCGGTTTTTCCCAGTTCTTCTAATTAGCGGACGTTCGTCCGTACGTTTGTTTAAGCGAACGGTTTTCTTCCGTTAGTTACAGATAACTAACGCTCGTACGTTAGTCTGTTCGTCAGTTTTCTTTTATCGGATTTTTCTACGATTATTTTTTATCGCGATTTCTGATCCGATCTTAGTTTCTGTTTATCTTTTCGCTCGTTAGTCGGTATCAGGCGATTCAAATGCCTAGAGTTTCGTCTCGAGACCCTCTTTCTGTTTAATCAACTTGAACAAGATTTTGGTACTGTAAAATTTGACCTTTGTTCAGATTAGTAAACGGATCTTGTTTCTTTCTCCGTTTGAGTTTCGTTGCTCCGTTTGATTTGATTCTTTTTGTGAACCGGAGTTCTTAAGTTGAACTTTCTGGTCAACCTCTTTTATTTGAAGTTTTGCTTGTGCATATTTGCTTGTTGCTTATGTATGTTATTGTTTGTTTGCGATAGAATTCCCGGAGTGCAAAGCGTGTTACTACGAGTCTCTAGGATTCGCGGATTGTCAGCAAGGCAAGTAACACATTGATCATACTCTTTCCATACCCAATTTTTATGCATTAGTTCAATCCTCAAATATTGCATGATTAGGATGTCATTAACTTGTGGGTTGGGAAGTAGACGCTGAGGTAGAACCTATTACCCTGTTACTATCAAACCCTTGGGAGTTACTTCTACGCGTTGCTTATATTGCTATGCTATGCTCGTAGACGTGGTTTGGGTTTGAGTGAATCAATCACAGATGTGAGATTGTTAATTAATGGTTCAACTTAAGGTGGCAACTTAAATTAACATCTGGATGGATTGAGGCACCTAGGGAACCCAGTGTTGTCTGTATTTTTTGGAAATCCCGGGGTACCCGTGTGATCTTCCTATGGACCGCCACCCAGGCTTAAAGGGAGCTGAGATGATTCATGCTAGAAACTTCCGTGTGCGGCCACAAGCTATTATGGGCTCTAGCATAGTTGAGTAAGTTACGTGAAGCTCTTGAAGAGGTAGATCAGCAGGTAGTGGGTTTTGTAGGTTTGGTATGGTCTACCCGGAGTAGAGAGTTAATGTTTCTGAAAGACCGTGTCTCGGTCATCCGTTTCTCAAACACCTTGTACTGCGAGAAATCCAATGGAAGCGATCGAGTCTTGTTGGGAAAAGTGCGCAAACCTCTACAGAGTGTACAATCTAATCATGGTTAGCCGTGTCCCCGGTTATGGACAATCTTGAGTATCTAGTACTTGGGTTATCACATTTATCTCATCACTCTTAACTAATATTGTTGGGTTGTTAATTACTTTAATTGGGATTGAGTTGGGGTTATACCTTCTCAATGTTTCAACCATCATGATAGTTAAATTAAAATCTATTCCTTTGTTGTAGGGAAAAATTGGCTTTTCGCAAAATTATTACCGTAGAGCTTTCCACTAGCCAAATATGCATGTAGTGATAGTATTATCCTGTTCTTGCTCTACTGTGTTGTATTGCCAGCATATTCCATGTGCTGACCCGTTTTCGGGCTGCAACGTATTATGTTGCAGACTTTTCAGACGAGGAGTAAGGTTCGTTAGGTCGTTGCCGTGCAGCTCAGCTATGCCGTTGGAGTTGATGGACTCACTTTATCTTCCAAGCCTTCCGCTGTTATCGCATTAGATGGCCTTAAGCCATGTTATTGTAATAAATTCTCTTTTGAAACATTCGTTGTAATAAGTGTGTGATTGCTACTCTGTTATAAATCCTTCGAGTACTGTGTGTGTCATCATTACTGATCAAGGGATGACACTGAAGCACAGACACTTGAACATCTGAGGTCGGGTCGCTACAAGATCAAAGGCACAAGATGAGGATGGCCATATCATATCACTTATATTGATTGCATGTGATGTTTATCCTTTATGCATCTTATTTTGCTTAGTACGGCGGTATCATTATAAGATGATCTCTCACTAAATTTCAAGGTACAAGTGTTCTCCCTGAGTATGCACCATTGCGACAGTTCGACATGCCGAGTCACCACGTGATGATCGGTTGTGATAAGCTCTACATTCAGATACAAGGGGTGCAAGCCAGTTTTGCACACGCGGAATACTCGGGTTAAACTTGACGACCCTAGCAAATGCAGATATGGCCTCGGAACACTGAGACCGAGGTCGAGCGTGAATCATATAGTAGATACGATCAACATAGTGATGTTCACCATTGAAAACTACTCCATCTCACGTGATGATCGGACATGGTTTAGTTGATATGGATCACGTGATCACTTAGATGATTAGAGGGATGTCTATCTAAGTGGGAGTTCTTAATAATATGATTAATTGAACTTAAATTTATCATGAACTTAGTCCTGGTAGTATTCTCATAACTATGTTGTAGATCAATAGCTCGCGATGTAGCTCACGTTTATTTTTGATATATTCCTAGAGAAAAATTATGTTGAAAGATGATAGTAGCAATGATGCGGACTAGGTCCATGATCTGAGGATTATCCTCATTGCTGCATAGAAGAATTATGTCCTTGATGCACCGCTAGGTGATAGACCTATTGCAGGAGCAGATAACATATGTTATGAATATTTGGCAAGCTCGGTATGATAACTACTTGATAGTTTAGTGTGCCATGCTTTACGGCTTAGAACCGGGACTTCAAAAACTTTTTGAAAGCCACGGAGCATATAAGATGTTCCAAGAGCTGAAATTGGTATTTCAGACTCATGCCTGAGTCGAGAGGTATGAGACCTCTGACAAGTACTTTGCCTACAAGATGGAGGAGAATAGCTCAACCAGTGAGCATGTGCTTAGATTGTCCGAGTACTACAATTGCCTGAATCAAGTGGGAGTTAATCTTCCAGATAAAATAGTGATTGTCAGAGTTCTCTAGTCAGTATCACAAAGTTACTAGAACTTCATGATGAACTATAATATGCAAGGGACGATGAAAACGATTCCCGAGCTCTTCGTGATGCTGAAATTGACAAAGGTAGAAATCAAGAAAAGCATCAAATGTTGATGGTTGACAAGACCACTCGTTTCAAGTAAAATGGCAAGGGAAAGAAAGGGAACTTCAAGAAGAATGACAAGCAAGTTGCCACTCCCATGAAGAAGCCCAAAGCTAGACCCAAGCCTGGAACTAAGTGCTTCTACTTCAAAGGAAATGGTCAATGGAAGCGGAACTGCCCTAAATACTTGGCAGACAAGAAGGATGGCAAAGTGAACAAAAGTATATATGATATACATGTTATTGATGTGTACTTTACTAGTGTTCATAGTAGCCCCTGGGTATTTGATACTGGTTCAGTTGCTATGATTAGTAACTCGAAATAGGAGTTACAAAATGAACAAAGACTAGTTGAGGGCAAAAATGACGATGTGTGTTGGAAGTGATTCCAAGGTTGATAAGATCACCATCGCACACTCCCTTTACCTTCAGGATTAGTGTTGAACCTAAAATAAATCTTATTTGGTGTTTGCGTTGAGCATAATGTGATTGGATCATGTTTATTGAAATACAGTTATTCATTTAAGTCAAAGAATAATTGTTATTCTGTTTACATGAATAAAACCTTCTGTGGTCATACACCCAAGGTGAATGGTTTATTGAATCTCGATCGTAGTGATACACATATTCATAATATTGATGCCAAATATGCAAAGTTGATAATGATAGTGCAACATATTTGTGGCACTACCGTTTAGGTCATATTGGTGTAAAGCGCATGAAGAAACTCCATGCTGATGGGCTTTTGGAATCACTTGATTATGAATCACTTGATGCTTGCGAACCATGCCTCATGGGCAAGATGACTAAGACTCCGTTCTCTGGAACAATGGAGCGAGCAACTGACTTATTGGAAATAATACATACTGATATATGCGATCTGATGAGTGTTGAGGCTCGCGGTGGGTATCATTATTTTCTGACCTTCATAGATGATTTGAGCAGATATGGATATATCTACTTGATGAAACATAAGTCTGAAACATTTGAAAAGTTCAAAGCATTTAAGAGTGAAGTTGAGAATCATCGTAACAAGAAAATAAAAGTTTCTACGATCTGATCGCGGAGGCGAATATTGGAGTTACGAGTTTGGCCTTCATTTGAAACAAAGTGGAATAGTTTCAAAACTCACGCCACCTGGAACACCACAGCGTAATGGTGTGTCCGAACATCATAACCGTACTTTATTGGATATGGTGCGATTTATGATGTCTCTTACCGATTTATCACTATCATTTTGTGGTTATGCGTTAGAGACAGCTGCATTCACGATTAATAGGGTGCCATGTAAATCCGTTGAGATGACACCATATGAACTGTGGTTTGGCAAGAAACCCAAGTTGTCGTTTATTAAAGTTTGGGACTATGATGCTTATGTGAAAAAGCTTCAACCTGATAAGCTTGAACCCAAATCAGAGAAACGCTCCTTCCTAGGATACCCAAAGGAGACTTTTGGGTACACCTTCTATCACAGATCCGAAAGCAAGATATTCGTTGCTAAGAATGGATCCTTCCTAGAGAAGGAGTGTCTCTCGAAAGAAGTGAGCGGGAGGAATGTAGAACTTGATGAGGTAATTGTACCTTCTCCCGAATTGGAAAGTAGTTCATCACAGAAAACAGTTCCAGTGATTCCTACACCAATTAGTGAGGAAGCTAATGATGATGATCATGAAACTTCAGATCAAGTTACTACCGAACCTCGTAGGTCAACCAGATTATGTTCTGCACCAGAGTGGTACGGTAATCCTATTCTAGAAATCATGTTACTAGACCATGACAAACCTACGAACTATGAGGAAGTGATGATGAGCCTAGATTCTGCGAAATGGCTTGAGGCCATAAAATCTGAGATGGGATCCATGTATGAGAACAAAGTGTGGACTTTGGTCGACTTGCCCAATGATCAGCAAGCCATTGAGAATAAATGGATCTTCAAGACGAAGACGGACGTTGATAGTAGTGTTACTATCTACAAAGCTCAAATTGTCGCAAAAGGTTTTCGACAAGTTCAAGGTATTGACTACGATGAGATTTTCTCACTCGTAGCGATGCTTAAGTCTGTCCGAATCATGTTAGCAATTGCCACATTTTATGAAATCTGGCAAATGGATGTCAAAACTGCATTCCTTAATGGGTTTCTTAAAGAAGAGTTGTATATGATGCAACAAGAAGGTTTTTTCAATCCTAAAGATGCTAACAAAGTGTGCAAGCTCCAGCGATCCATCTATGGACTGGTGCAAGCATCTCAGAGTTGGAATATACGCTTTGATAGTGTGATCAAAGCATATGGTTTTATATAGACTTTTTGAGAAGCCTGTATTTACAAGAAAGTGAGTGCGAGCACTACAACATTTCTGATAAGTATATGTGAATAACATATTGTTGATCGGAAATAATGTACATTTTTTCTGGAAAACTTAAAGGAGAGTTTGAAAGGAGTTTTTCAAAGAAAGACCTTGGTGAAGCCGCTTACATATTGAGCATCAAGATCTATAGAGATAGAACAAGACGCTTGATAAGTTTTTTTCAATGAGTACATACCTTGACAAGATTTTGAAGTAGTTCAAAATGGAACATCAAAGAAGGAGTTCTTTCCTGTGTTGCAAGGTGTAAAGTTGAGTCAGACTCAAAACACAACCACGGCAGGAAATAGAAAAAGAATGAAAGTCATTCACTATGCCTCAGCCATAGGTTCTATAAAGTATGCTATGCTGTGTACCAAAACTATTTGTGTACCTTGCCATGAGTTTGGCAAGGGGGTACGATATTGATCCAGGAGTGGATCACTTGACCGCGGTCAAAATTATCCTTAGAAGACTAAGGAGATATTTCTTGGTTATGGAGGTGATAAAGAGTTCGTCGTAAAGAGAAATGCTGATGCAAGCTTTTACACCGATCCGGATGACTTAGAGTCTCAATCTGGATACATATTGAAAGTGGGAGCAATTAGCTAGAGTAGTTCCATGCAGAGCATTGTAGACATAGAAAATTTACAAAATACATACGGCTCTGAATGTGACAGACCCATTGACTAAGCTTCTCTCACAAGCAAAACATGATCACACCTTATTACTCTTTGGGTGTTAATCACATAGCGATGTGAACTAGATTATTGATTCTAGTAAAACCCTTTGGGTATTAGTCACATGGCAATGTGAACTAATCACATGGAGATGTGAACTATTGGTGTTAAATCACATGACGATGTGAACTAGATATTGACTCTAGTGCAAGTGGGAGAGTGAAGGAAATATGCCCTAGAGGCAATAATAAAATTGTTGTTTATATTTCCTTATATCATGATAAATATTTATTATTCATGCTAGAATTTTATTAACCGGAAACTTAGTACATGTGGGAATACATAGACAAAACAGAATATCCCTAGTATGCCTCTACTTGACTAGCCTGTTAATCAAAGATGGTTATGTTTCCTGAGCATAGACATGTGTTGTCATTTGATGAACGAGATCACATCATTAGAGAATGATGTGATGGACAAGACCCATTCGTTAGCTTAGCTTTATGATCGTTAAGTTTTATTGCTATTGCTTTCTTCATGACTTATACATGTTCCTCTGAATATGAGAATATGCAACTCCCGAATACCGGAGGAACACCTTGTGTGCTATCAAAAGTCACAACGTAACTGGGTGATTATAAAGATGCTCTAGAGGTGTCTCCGAAGGTGTTTTTTGGGTTGGCATAGATCGAGATTAGGATTTGTCACTCCGTGTATCGGAGAGGTATCTCTAGGCCCTCTCGGTAATGATCATCACTATAAGCCTTGCAAGCATTGTGACTAATGAGTTAATTACGGGATGAGGCATTACGGAACGAGTAAAGGGACTTGCCGGTAACGAGATTGAACTAGGTATGTTGATACCGATGATCGAATCTTGGGCAAGTAACATACCGATGACAAAGGGAACAACGTATGTTGTTATGTGGTTTGACCGATAAAGATCTTGGTAGAATATGTAGGAGCCAATATGAGCATCTAGGTTCCACCATTGGTTATTGACCGGAGATGTGTCTCGGTCATGTCTACATAGTTCTCGAACCCGTAGGGTCCGCACGCTTAACGTTCGATGACGGTTTGTATTATGAGTTATGTGACTTGTTGACCGAAGCTTGTACGGAGTCCCGGATGAGATCACGGACATGACGAGGAGTCTCGAAATGGTCGAGACGTAAAGATCGCTATATTGGAAGGCTATATTTGGACATCGGAAAGGTTCTGAGTGATTCGGGTATTTTTTCAGAGTACCGGAGAGCTACGGGAATTCACCGGGCGAAGTAGTGGGACTTAATGGGCCATTTGGGAAAGGAGAGATGGGCCTCAAGGGGTGGCCGCCCCCTCCCCCCCCCCCATGGCAAGTCTGAATTGGACTAGGGAGGGGGCGGCGCCCCTTCTCTTTCCTTCTCCCTGTCCTATTCTTTCCCTCTCTCCCCTCACTACAAAAAAAATACACTTCCGTGATGATACGTGTTTGTCACAGTAGCTCGCGTTTTTTGTCATGCATGTACATCCATGACAAATTTATGATGTAATCAAGATAGTCATACATGCGTGTCGTCAGAGAAGTGTTCCATGACATTACCAAAATTATCATCACGGAAGTGTCCACTTCCATGACGATAAATCGCGCGTCACAGAAGTGCTTTCGTCAAGGGTGACCGACACGTGGCATCCACAGTAACGGAACGCTGTTATGCTATCGGGTCGGATTATGGATCTGATAACCCATTAACAGCCCGACCAATGGGAAATTTCCACGTGTAAAATTCTGATTGGCCGTCAGTGGGCCAGATGTCGCCCATCCATTGGAGGAGACATGCCTATGGTACGTCGACACGTGGCTGGGCCCAACAGAGGCCCATATAGGTTAAAAAGGCCGGCCCAGTCAAAGGCCCGTAGAACTTAATTAGGTACTAGTGGGCCAGCCCAATAACGGCCTGCTTAATAAAGGCCCATTTACAGCCCGAAACCAGATCTGGCCCGTTAATTGTTCGCCCAATATTTGGGCCCATTTACGGCCCGAAGCAAGATCTGGCCCGTTAATTGTTCGCCCAATATTTGGGCCCATTTGCAGCCCGAAGCCAGATCTGGCCCCTTAATTGTTCGCCGAATATTCAGGCCCAACTACAGCCCAGTGACTTTCGGCCTATTAGAGGCCTGATGTAGACATGGGCCCATTTCAGCCTGGTGTGACTTTCGGCCTGGGAATGGCCCGTGCTGCCCATGGGCCATATATGGTCCGACGGGACATCGGGCCCACTAACGGCCCGTGCTAAAGGTGATAACAGTTAAGCCCAACGTGAATTTGGGCCTGTTAAATGCCTGTCGCGTAATTCGCCCCGTTGATGCCTGTACTAAGCTTTCGGCCTCTTAAAGGCCCATGATATCAGTGGGCCAACTAAGGCCCGAGATATGTTTCGGCCTGGTAACGGCCCGTGAGCTAACTGAGCCCTTAACGGCCCGGTCTACATTTCGGCCTGCTGAAGGCCCGTCGACGACTAGTGAAAATTGAGGCCCAACATGCATTTTGGCTCGCTAAAGGCCCGTGGTTTCAGCTCGGCCGTAATGCATCAAGACAATATTCAGCTCGTTAATGGCCCAATGCTACCGGGCCAAACTAAGTTACTGGTCGACAAAAGGCCCAACTAAAATATAGGCCAGTGTAAGTTTGGGCCTGGCGCAATGTGTGAAGGCCCCAATCATTCGGGCCCAAGAAAGACGCAGGCCGGCCCAATTGTAGCCCGCTAAAAACCCGGCCCGTTATCGAATGTTTCGGGCTGGTCGACTACATCTGATTTTTTTCAGATAGCGAATGATGGCAGTAACTAGTAGGAATTAAGAACAAACCTACTTTATACAACAAAGAAATTACGGCATAGTAACTAAGAATAAATCTACACTATACAATAAAGGATTTAAGGTATATTACATCCATCGGGATCAAGTTCGCCACCAAAGGATCATAAAGCGCAACGAAGAAGCAGATTACAAAAACTGGGCACCATTGCAGCGTAACAAAATAATACTGAACCGAGACCACTTCCAAGACAGTTCAAGAAAGGTTAGCCTTGCGGGGGAACTGCTACGCAAGCTGCTGAGCAAGGCTGTGAGACCGGCCTAGCATGTCGGTCATAGCTTCCAGGTATAGTTGTTTAGCGATGAGGTTCTCATTGGTGTTCTGCGCAATCTTTCTTAGAGATAGGACTTCAAGTCAAAGTTGAGTTGCGAATGCCTTTTCGCTAGAACTTGGGACCAAGAAGTCGAACGGATTCGCATAACGAATTCTATGAGCTTGTCATTCGTTAGTCTCAAGTAACTTGAACACTGCATCAAGACAAGACTTTGCGGTTGTCTCGCTATCTTCAAGATGTTTTGCCTTCTTTGCTGCAATATATGTTGGGTTTGTCTCACAGCCTTCAGCAGACTTGTGCATGCCATCAGGCATATCATCCTGAAACAAAGTAGAGAGATGACAGGTTTTGCACATGTATAAACAAAGATGATAACTGTTCTGTCAATTCTATCCAATTTCAAATTAGAAAATAAAGAGTAAGTTCAAAATATCAATAGCATAATTTGGCATTGTTCATAATGCGGGGAGCTTCACCACACTACTGGATTACCATGTCAACATAACAAGCATAGATGAAGGGCAAAGAAAATCATTGTATCTATTTTGGATAATGTGCATGGCATGTTGTTCTTATCATCAGCCACATCTGTCAGATAAAACAGGAGATGACAAGGTGCAAACGTGGGCTGCTTCACCACACACTAGATTATAGATCCACAAAACCAAGCATACATATAGGGAGTATTAAGTAATGTGCATGGTATGAATAAGAAATTTGGTTTTACAAGAAACTTAGAACTTACGATTCTTACAAACATGCATTTTGGTAGAAATAGCAAACTAAACAGCAGTAAACTATAGGGAGTATGAGCAAATTAAACAACAGTTGAGGATAAAGGCTTTAGAAGGACTGACTTACATTAACAGTTAACACCGGCTTTATAATGCCCTTCTCTATGTCAAGGGAAGGATAACTCAAGAATTTCAGCACATAATCTTCTTCATAAGCATTGCTTGTACTCTACATTTTGTTGAGAGTAATTATAGATATGATAATACTGGAAGGGATAGAGGATAATGAAGATAAGATGCAGATTGATGCTACATAATCAACTACCAATCCCTGGAAGTACAAGCATTACATGACAAAATGTACTGACAAGAGCAATGGGCTACACTTTCAGACCGGCATTGTCTGTGTATTCTACTTGTTGGTAAGATTAAATATAGATCTGATATTTTTTAGTAAATGGTGGGCGAGGGAGATAATATGCAGAATGCTACAAAATGAACCAATCCCTCTTCCCATAATACAAGAGTGTTTTGAACACTGGTGTACAATACAAAACGTTCTTATATTATGGGATGGAGGGAGTAGCTGTTAATGTAAGTACAGTGATAGACCACGTTCAGTCCTTACAAGAGAATTGCAGAGCTAAACCTCTTCAAAAGCATTGGGTTGATTCTAAATTTGTGTAAGAGTCCATACGGATCTTATAATGTCCACCAAATGGACGATTACGAGGCTAACATGTGCAGTGATGCTACATAATCAAACAGCTATGAAAGTAAGTATGGTCATACAGGGCAAGAGGTACTCACAAGAGCAATGCAGTGTGCAGTATAGTTGCGAGATTCTATGGTCCCTTGAGAATGAATGTTCTTCTGCTAACAGTTTTCGTACAAGTGAGACATTAAGGAAAATGCAGAAATATAGTTCAAATTGTGATGTGATATCATAGACAGTACTTTACGCTGCAGCCGAGACCAATGTGTAACAAGATTATTCCAGTCACCGTCGGATAAATGTAGCACCGGAGACTTTACAGAAATTTCTTTCAGAGGCTTGCCATCGGCGCGCTTGCCTCAGGTAGGAACGATACTTCATCAACGAGTGCTTGAAAAGTGCAACCAACTCTTGCTCGTCATCACAATCCAGTTTGCTCCTCGCCTATTTAAAAGAATGAAATCTTGTGTCTTCTGTCAGCAGAAAGATATGCAGTAATGACCATGAATAACATTAGTACATTACTTACGCGTAAGTTGCGGAGGAAGACTGGAAATTGTTCTGTGCATGCGGTATAATCTTTCCATGAAGGAAAGATGCGCACAAAGTTCCTGACAACAACATAAGCTTCGTCTTCTAAACTGGGAAGAAATGGAACAGGGGTCCTATTTGCTGCAATTGGGGCTCTCTCTGGTTCGAAAAGGGATTTGGCAACTAGATTTGGTGTACTCTTTGCTGGAATGGGGTTTTGCGTCAGATAGGTGGTGCTATGTCATCTGGCATAATCATACTGCTTTGCTGCAGTTGGGGTCTCGAGTTGGGGCATCGAAATGACCAAATGTAGTAGGGCTAGAGTCTGCTAGAGTTGGGGTATTTTGTGGGTCAGGTGATATTGCAACTACACCTAATGGGCTATTTGATTTATCAGGTGCCACTACCTTTTCCAAATACTTTGCTTGTGCTCCTCCACGATCAGCAACCGCCCTCTTCCTTTTGAACGTCTGATACACAAGAACAGCATTTGAATGGATAAATATGGTATGATGACAGATGGTATATGTACTGAAAATGGATAGGCAGGTCGTATTCACATACATGATGTGTAAACTAAGCTAATGGCAGTTCAACAAAGTAGAAGCAATGCAAAGCATCAGTTGCAAGATATGTGCGAGCAATGTAATCTTGGAAAGTTAGAGCAAGTACCTTGATGGGTGAATAAGATAGGGCATCTTCCTCTGACTCCTCCACTAGGGAGCTACATTGACTTAGGTCTCCCTCTAGCTCAGAATCACTGTTAGGATCATATTCTGAGCATGAATCTGTAGGTGGAGAGCGTTTGCATTGCATTGCATCCAGACTTGATTTCAGTCCCTTAATGCCAAGTTTGACAGCCATTGCATCCAGACTTGATTTCAGTCCCTTAATCATTATGATGTTGTTCAGAATCTGAGATTCATGAAAACATAAAAAGTAGTCAGATTATCTATGGAACGCATTGCAGATTCAACTCGGAGAGTGTCTCCCTATAAACCCCTGCATATGCAAAGTTCACCTCCCCAACCGTGCTGAGCAGACCACACACAGAAATACAAACCCCTTATGTCTCTATAACAGGCAGGCACACATTTCAAAACTGAAGTGGGAACATTAGAATCATATGAAATTCATATTTTAACAAATAAACTAAGCAATTATGAGTGGCGTAATGTTTAGCTTCAAGGGTGAAGTGTTCGTAGTGCGACACAAAGCAAGTAGGCAGATTGTATTCCATGTAAAAGATCGAAACCTATGTAAAAGCTGGAACTGACACTTTCTTTCTATACAATGCAGTGTTCGTTACCCACACATGATGGAAGAGATCACATAGAGAAATACTATTCACTCAGGTCTACGGTTCCAGTATTTAGAAACAGGGTGGTCCACCCTAAAAGAATATTGACAACAAATATGAAAAGGCAAGCATAGATGTAGTGAATCAATCATTTACTTGTGAGCTTATTAGGACAAGTATGCAGAATTGTAACTGCAGTAAGAGACCGTCCAAAATCTAAATGAAGAAGTTTGTCTAGAACTTATTGTTTGCAACTAATCGATGTGAATAATTGGATATTATATCGAATGAGTAAGAAAGACAAGTAAAATTGTCAACAAACCTGGCTTGCAGCAATAATCTGGGTCAATGTCACTACGACCAACAATCCAAAATGACTAGTTTCTGTCCCGAGGGCCGGAATTTTGAAAACCCTGTGAACTTTAGAGGTACTAAAGATTACCGAAATACATCTGAACCATTAAGTGTAGGTAGCACTGAGCACACAACAAACCCTAATGACAGTCCAGCCTAATGAGTAATGAATCAATTAGAAAATGGGTGATGAGGAGTGGCTGCTGAGTGTTGAGGACGTATCTCAGGATAAATCGGGTTGGCTTGGTGGGTGATGCACGCTTGAGTCTTGAACGGACTGGGAAGGTAGGCACGGCGGCGCGCCCGGGCAGCGGTGACGCTGTTGGGCGAGCGGCTCCTGGCCTCCTGTTAGTCCGGCGTCTCCTCCTAGAGTCATGCCGTCCGGGGACAGCAAGTCACCGGTGAGGCAGGCGGCTGGGGGCGAGTAGAGATCGGAAGCGCGTAGCAGAACAGAGGGGAATCAGGGCCTGGGACGACCCAAAATCCCAGGGTGGGCTGGCCCACCATGGGCACCCTGTAGAGATACACACCCGAGCGGCGAATATGCATTTTCGAAACTAATTTAGGAACATTTAGCTGACCAATTAAACAACTCTGTTTTAATAATATCAGATTCGTATTTGAACATCTAAGCTTGTTTAGCTTAATGCATGGAGCAGTGTTATTATGGCACGAAGCACGATTCGATCAGATAGTGATCATAAAAGGGGAAACTCTAAGCATATTTTTTAGCAAAAGAGGGTTTCCTCCGATTTCTATTAAAGAAACCACCACGGAACCAACATGATCAATTAAACCGTATTATGGCTGTGCCATGGCAGATTTGAAGCTGCAAACCGGAGAAATGATATTTAGCATCCATTATTTGCTTCGAACTAAGAACTAAATTCTAACAGCTGAAAAGGAAGTAGAGTAACCAAGTTAAGATCTATTTTCTGGTTGAGATAAAAAAGTTGAGGAGATATGAAGTACCACCTCTCTTGCGGCGCCGTGTAGGCATCGGGGGTGCGATGGCTGTCGGTGGCGTTGAAGCAAATCTGCGACGGTAGACGGGTGCATCGGGGGATAAGTCCCGTTGCGATGGAAGAGAAGGTCGTGTGAGCGGCCCTGACAAAGAGGAAGACGGCGCCGATGAAGCGAGAGGACGCGATGCAAGGCTATTGGTCCGTCGCCGTGGATGCGAAACGTCCATCTCTGGCAGTGGACGACGCGGTCTTGGTAGGCGCTCCGGCATGGTGGAGGACGGTGGCGATGGATGTGGTGGAGGACGGCGGCGATGGATGGGGTGGCGGACGGAGGCTGGTGTGGGGATGGGGTGTTCTAGCGCGGACGGTGTATGAATGGGAAAATGGAGGGAGAGGTACGGGGAACCATGTTTTTGGGATGCGCCTGTCTGAAATATTGGAAAGTTACGAACTTAGCCCTCGTTTAAAATTTGGACATCTCGTCGGTTGGGGATAGGATGGTAATCTCGCATGTCGCCAATATTTGCCCAGAGCGATTTCGGGCGAGGAGAGGGTGGTTAGTGCCCATGGTTGGCACCCATGGTGTATGAACGGGGCTGACAGGTAGGGCGGTTGTGTCATGTCTGAGTGAAGTTACAAACCTGCCCCTATTGAAAATATTTGCCTACATCGATTTCGACCGAGTCGAGTTTGTTTTGCCGCCCACCGTGTATGAATGGGGAATGGAGGGAGAAACAGAGGTCTTTAGGACGAGCTTGAATCAAATGTGTTTTCCCGCCCATGTTTGACGCCCACCGTGTCGAAATGGGCTCAGAGGCGGTCGTGTCACGTCTAATTGAAGTTACTAACCTACCCCTATTTAGAGCAGTGGAAATCGGGCCGATGGATTGTCCATGTAATTGGTAGACAGTAATTTCCATCTCCCAAACACTTGGCTTCGGGCAGCCGACGTGGGAGTGGACATTTTGCTGCTTCTTTCGAATTTTGGGACAATAAGCATCCACGCTACCTCGGCAACTAAATTGAATCCATTTTGTATTCCTATATGAATCTTTATAAATCATTCTATGTGTTTTATATATCTTCAAAAGGACGACAAAGATGTATTCCATCTGTCATATATGAATATGGTTTACAAATGCCGATACTCAAATTCAGAAACTAGTATCCAGTTTAAGGTGAATTAATATTTGGAACACTTCATGTCCAACTCAAATGTCACACGCAGCATAATGTGTACTCCCATTTAGATATGTACACAAGCGATGTATCAAGATTCAAATACCGAGTCAATCAACCAAGAATGTACAGAACTAATGATATATAAACACTTATAGAGTATATGGATCAATAATATCAACTAACATACATAAGTCAGGTCATTGTACTTTTTTTGGCTACAACAACATCCTTTTTTTAGCCAGCATCTTGGCCATTTCCGATTTGTGCCACTTATGGTCCATCTATACTACTACTATTGCTGAATGCACATTCAGCCCGATTGGCATATTTGTAGGTCTGGCATAGCAATCCAAATGAAATGTCTCCGAGTCTTATCAATTAATACAGACTTGTGCTCAAATAAAATTACAAACCAAAAGACAAAAAAAAATATTACATGATCTCTAAAACAAATGGTTTGATTGATTACATGAACAGACAACACAAAGGTTATTCAACTATGGAAAGAACATTTCACCTATGATTTACCAAGTAGGAATTTAATTTTTTTTTTCCTTCAGACCTTAACAATCTGGTCAGTCTCAGCTTGCTTCGCTTTTGAAATCCACCAAATATTTAATGGTTGTCTTGAGTACTGCTTGTGATTGTGCTGTTTGCTTCCTCAACATGTCAACTTCATCTCTAAGTGCGTAAGCAGAATCTCTTTCTACCACTAGTTTAGCCTCTAGAGCATCAGCAGTTGGCAATTCATAATGCACGATTGGGCGGTGCCATTGCTGTGGGATGATGCAACGTCCATGGGGACCTCGCTCTTTGATCTTGGGCTAACCTGTTTTGCCATTAAAGTTCGATTGATTCAGAAAAGTTGAAGTTAGCAAAACATCTCAATCGGGAGTTATAACAGCAAACCATTTAAACAAACAAGGAATTAAAGAGTTTCAATTGATGCTGAAAAGTACTCCTCCGTCCCATAATGTAAGGCGTTTTTAACACTATGCTAGTGTCAAAAACGTCCTATATTATGGGACGGAGGGAGTAGTTATTAACATCATTGTAACCCGCTATTGCAGCAGCAAAGCAGTTAAACAAACAAGTAGATATTTAAGTTAAGGCAAACAGGTAATTCTTAACAGTAAGTATCAAACACATAGATAGGCGCAGTCTACAATATGATTAATGTGCTGTGCCATTATGTAATCAGTAGCAAACTAAATTAAGCCAAGCAACATAATTGAACAATTTTGCAATAAGTGGCTAACTAAAATTCCGAGAAGCGGTAAATGAACTTATGCTAGTTCTTTGTACAGCACATCGCAACTTCTTTTTTCGCTTACAAGGTTGTACAAAGGAGTCCATGGCATCAATTGCTTGGATACGCAGTCCCAATACTTCTTTCTTCCCACACTGCATGGGTAAGTCGAATGGTTAATCTGGTAAGATGGTGCGTCCTTGATATGTTATATGAGGACGTGTAGTCAGACTAGTTGTAGCCAAACACATCACACTGGCTTTTACTGTATATTTCATGCGATTACTTTTGGCATATCGAGATCTAAGCAATCTACAATAGGATGAAAAGACTGGCATCCTTCACATTATTGGCAAACTCAGTTCATAGAAACAAGCAATTCAACCATTCTGTGGGTAAATCAAAAGCGCCACTGGAATATTTTTCACTATCCAATCATACACGCAAAAAGGGGCGACGCCACCATAGGGGCTGGTATGGGCGGCCGCCTCAGGTGGCTGGAAAGTGTGCACCTAGTTTGAGTCGTCCAGGTTGGCCCATGCTAGTTTTGTTCGTCCCAACGCACGAGCAGGCAATGTAAAAAATGAAGAAAAATGTTTCAATTTGGATGGGCCAATAACATAAGTGCAAGGCAGGCCCTATAGCAGGCTCGTGGCCCAAACGAGCGCCTCCCATATCGAGCTTGCACAAACAGACAGTCGCAGCTTGCAAGAGTAGCATGTGCAACGAGAAGGTACATCGCATCCCTGATTATATCTAATTCAACTCTTCAATTTCTGGCCAATAGTTAAACCTGACGGTGTTGTAAAACTGCTTGTATGTAGGGAATCTATGAGAAAATGAAACCAATTTCTACTTATTTTATAACTCCCCAATCAATACCGAATCGACTGAATCTGATGTATCTAATCAAGTTTCCGTGCAAACATACAAGCTCATGTTGTTCTTGAGCCTCAAGTGTCTAATGAACAGATCGCTAATGAAGGATTTGATGCAAACATTTTACATGCTCCGGTGATGAACATATAGTGTCTAATGAGGGATCTAATGCAAGCATTTTGCAAGCTCATTGAAGGATTTAGTGTCTAATGATGATCTACTATGTTGAGAGAGACAGAGATTTGCAGGCATTGATGACAAGCAAATTATAGTGCATTTTCATAGCTTGAGGAAACGTCGAGGCCATCTACCGTAAAGTCCCGTATCATGACAACATAGCATAAATACTTTTCTAATCTGTTGTTTGAAACTATTGGCATACTTGTGCAGGATAGATATATTGATATGCAGTTTATGCGACTGGTTATACGTGCAATTACACTTCGATATTTTCAGCCGAGAACTAATAATTCAAGCAGGTGCAGACCATGTTTGTAGTCCTTGTACACCATGTTGCATTTTGTGTTTTTTGGTGCTTGCATCATTTAGTGTTTATAATCTGAACTACTTTGGATCATTAGCTGATTTTCAAAGTGCATGTAGCTTCACATTTCTCAAGTTATGTTGATTTCCGGAGTGCAAGTGCCTTCATATTTTTTAAGTTAAATGTTCGCCCCTGGTAACTTGAATTCGTGGATCAGCCACTACACACAAATCATACACGAATGCCAGTATGAATTAACTGAAATGCAGGGACTTACGCTAGCTCGTTGTATAGGCTCACTGCAGCTCAGCTTGCGCTTGGGATGTTCCATGTACAAGTCCATCTTACCACTTGCTTGGATGTGCAGGCCTTGTGCTCCTTGCATCCCCCTCTACATTTTTTACACAACGAATGGTTGATCAAATAAGAGGAATCGACCTTGATGTTGTACCGGAGGACAGATACTTACAAGGTTATACGGGTGTGCAGGATGTGTACCAGATCCCGTAGCCCCGTCATGCTTCGCTAAAAAATGGATTTTCTTGTTTCAGATGATATCTCCAGAAGAAATAAGAGTTAAAGTCAGAGTTGCATAGGCATGTAAGCTAAGAGAGCAGTGAAAGGATATCCAAACATCGTCGGAACAGTGCATAAGGGAGTGATGTGTGGATTCCTAGTTCGGGCCGGCGTTTGGGCATGCTCGCCTAGCTAGAGTGCGGGTCACTTCAGAGCCGTTGAGGTTGATGCGCTGGCGTTGGCTGGCTGCGCACGGATGCAGATCTTGAGTGGCAGCGGAGCGCTACGATGCGGTGGACGAGACCGTTGGTGAAGCCCCAACGGCCTCGGGGGGCGGAGGTGCGACGATGTGCTCGGTGAAGTAGCCCCGGTGAGCTGGGATACGGCGTCGGTGAAGCGCACCTGATGTGGTGGAACTCGGTGTCTGTGAGGCACGTCGGTTGCGGCGGCTGACGTTGTCGGTGTACCACCCGGTGCGGTGGACGAGGGCGTAGATGAGGTAGCGCCGGTGCGGTGGTGAAGCGCGACCGTCGTCTTTGTCGTCGTCGTCCGGCACAGAGGTGGGGAACGGTGGGGAAAGAGACGAGAGGGGCGATTCGAGGGATGGCGGTGAATTAGGGATTTGAGCAATCTGGGTGCAGAAGGGGACGATGGAGAAGAGAGATTTTGCAGGGCTGGAATTGGGGCCGCCAGATATTTCAATCCGAAACGTGGAAGCGCGAACTTATATTGTCGTCGCCCTTTTTGGGGGAGGGGGTGGGTGGCTGGGTGCTACGCGTCCGTCCGACACACGCGACCACCCCGACAGATTATGCTGGTGCCTTAAGGCACCTGCCTTTGTGTCCATGACATGTGGGCCCAACAGGTGGCTGGCCCACATGTCACCACCCAAGGGCAGTTGCCTTTAAGGCACCAAGCAGCGCCCACCCGACACGATTCTGGTCTGCCTGGTGCGCTTACATTTGAGAATGCAAATGAATCTTCTTTCATTTGCAAACGAATCTGTATGTATTACCATGCCCGTGTTTTCCTTGCAATAATTAGTCATTCGAACGAGATACTCCATCCGCTCACTTTTGTAAGTCGCTTTAGACAACTTAAAATGAACTGTTTTGCACATTGTCCTAAATGTCTTCAAGGTCTTATAAAAGTGAACAGAGGGAGTACTATAAATTAATTAATGAGGAGTTATTTGAAAAAAATCAAATGGTACCCACGCTTAACGTGGATTAGAGTGTGTCACATAATTAGTTATTTGAATTAGAGTGTGTCACGTAGTTAGTTATTTGAATTAGAGTGTGTCACGAGTTTATCTCCAATTCTAACGTGGATTTCGCATTTCACCGTATCCACGCTACTTTTTTTAATACAAATTCATATGTATATGATGAACACCATGGTAGTGAGAAAACCTTTAGATGGATTCAAACATATGACCTACAAAATAGCACAACAAATTGAGCCAATGTCAACTTTTCGAAACTTAGTATGGCACGAATTCGAAATAATTACCCATATGCCTGGTCCTTGGTTTAAATCTTACAAGTACACCAAATTGAAACATCGATATTTAGTCTCGTACTATGTACATTCAAATGTTGTTTTAGACCCCCCCCAAGACAAACGCTACATACTTCCTCAGATCGGGTCAATCTTCCTCTCCTAACCACCTTAGCAAGCTATCGGTTTCCAACACACGCTCATTCTTTCTCTCCATGTTTCGATCTCTAAGTCTCTCAACTACACAACCCCTTTTTCCACTCCTGTTACCAAATGTATTTACCTCACACACCCGCCATTGCACCCCATGTCGAGCTCTCTCTCCCCTCTCTCCCTCTCACCTCTCGCGCTAAATACATGCATTGCCTATCTAGCCCTCAACCTCTCGTGGCGCATTTAACGCACGTTGTATATCTAGGTCACTCCCTCGAGACTGATCACTCTTTCTTCCGCACGGCAGGCCACACTCGCTCAATCTAGCTCTCTTTATCTGAGTCTCGTTTAACCTTGTTTTATTTCACACACAAATGATATATCTCCCAGTTCGGGCCTCGATCGACACACTCTATACTCTCTCATGCAGATTGTCTATATAGGTCAGTCCATCCAAGCCGCTGCCACTCTTTCGACCTCATGGTGGGCCACGCTCACTCAATCTCTCTCTCTCTCTCTCTCTCTCTCTCTCTCTCTCTATCTCTATCTCTCAGATTCTCGATTTACCTCGCTCTTTCTCGGACAAAACGATATATCACCATGTTTGAGCCCAATTTGACCTATTCACATTGTATACTCTCTCACGCACATCGCCTATCTAGGTCACTCTCTCCAACCCGTCTCACTCTTTCGATCAAGACGGCGACCCTATGTGATCGGTTGACCTTGCTTCCTCCCACGCACAAAATATATCTACACGCCGTGAATGGATCATCTCTCAAGCTCTATCTTATAGCCATCACCCTTACCAAAAGCTCAATCGGACAATATCTTCCGGGCATATATATTTGTTCAATGAATGTCGGACCACACTCACTTTGTCTCTATCTATATGTCTCTCGATTGACCTCGCTTTCATACCGTATCTTCCACGCGCTGAAGCTACTACCTCTCCATCCTCGCAGCCGGAGCTATTTACATTGCGAGGGCACTCCAACCTTGGATTAATTTGTGTAGGCATTTATTCTGGTCGGTTTAGATTATATTTTCGTAGCATTCGCCCACAACTACTCCAAACGCCGTTGCAACCCACGCAACTCCCCTAGTTGATTTCCTCCGCTCGGTCACGCTCTCGCACGCCCTTTCTCGCCTTCAACATCGCACCATGGTATTATTGAAAAACTATGTTTTTCTCTTTAATTATTATAAATAAGCTACAAAACTACACACCGATAGTCCACTTGAATGGAACAAATTTCACCCACAAATTAAAGTGCTACAAACTACACACCGAGGGGCCCACATGTCATGAAACAAATTTGGACCCATATACAAATTAAAAATAAAGGACGAGGATCGAACATGCGACCGGGCCTTCAAGCCGCACGTCAATAGGCAACATATGTAGAATAGCAATGTTTGTTGTACCCCCTTTGTTCACATAATGTTTTTATATTACCACAGCCTAATTAATGGATAACATGTAATATTATTTTTAGTACTATTCGCCTTCACTTACTGGTGGGTTCCATGTGTGCTCTCTCTCTCTCCTCCCCTTCTGCGTTTAGACGCACGGGCAAACAGGAAGAACTCGCGGGCGATGTTGCCGTTGACCATATCTGGACGCGTTCACAAGTCACGGCACCAGTTTCACGTACTAGAAGCACTAGTCAGTGTGTACGTGCAATGCACATTAATTTGGAAGTATATTAAGTGCATGTGGATATTAACTACTAGGATATTATTTGCGTGTTGTCATGTGATTAGCACTATTTTTGGCATGAAATTAACTGCACGCTAAACGTGTTGAGTGCTCGACATTGAAGCAGTCTAGGTCGTTGGATGACAAGGAATACATGTGGCTTGATGACGTTTTATATTTAATTCTATACGGCTCTAGCAGAACATTCAATCGATCAAACCATACATTTTGTTCAGTCTGACTCCGACTTTAAATTATACGACGATCGATAAAAAATAAACGAAAATGATAAACATTCGGATTTTAATCATGGCAATCTGAACATTTTTCATGGAAAATTTAGATTACGCGGCGGCGGCGGGGGCGTCTCGCGGTGGGAAGCGGCTCCTCTGCCGTGCTCTGTGTGTCGTCGGGCCACTGACCGACGGCGACGGCGGCGTCTTGCGCCGTTGTTGGCGTATTTCTGGACGCTGGCCTAGCTTCAAGGAAGGCCAAATGTTCTCGACTTCGAGCGAAGTCAATCTGGCGGGAGGAGGCGACTGGCGTTGGTGCAACGAAGCGGTCGACAGTAGCCATCCATGCCGCTGAGGGGGGCACTGGCACCCGCGCGGGGACAGGCGCTGTCGGCGGAGACATTCGTGTGCACGGGCACTAGCACGGGCGCGCACGTCAGTGCACGCGCAGGCGCGGCGCTGGCAGGTGCACGGGCGCGTGAAAGTCGGCGGGGACCTCGTGGAACCCCGTGGCATCAAGCTCGGCGACAATGTGCGGCTCCCAGCCCATCAATGCCATGGGGATGGGCGCTGGCGCAGTCGGGGCGACGGGAGCCGGAACAGGAGCGGGGACAGGCGCGTCATCTTCTCGCAAGGCCAGTTCAAGCTCGTCCCAAAGCGCCTTATGTTCTTGAGACTCCCGCTGGGTGTCTTCCTCATGAAACCGAACACTAAGGGCAGACCATCGTGATGCGGCATGGCGTACGTTTAGGTCAGGCTAGTTGGAGGTAGACGACAGGAGAATCGGAGAGGAAGAGAGAGGATTGTAGCGATACCGGGTAGTGCGGGGTTGATTTTAAACTGCGGCACCGGCGACATTAAAAGTGGTGGCAGTTGGGACGACGATGGGTGGCGGAGCCTGGTCAAAGGGATCGCCTTCCGGTGAGTCTGTACAGTGGTCTGCTCGCACGCCTTCCTGACAGCCGGCGCAGCGGTCTGCTCGCACGCCTCCCGTCGACTCACACGCTTGCTGGGACGGCACCTGCCGATGAGAAGCAGGGAATCGTGGCGGCACGTAAACGCCCACGGTTTCAATAGTGAAAGCTTTCGCCTTAACGTGGCAGGTCTTTGTTCCAAAATACCTTGGCTCTTCATTTGTGCAACTTGTCATAAGCAGCTTGTCTCGAATTGAAGAAAAAACTTACGAAGTAATATTTGTGCCATATCACGTGACCATGCTCAGTTTCAAGAATTTATGCTCACTTTTGGATTTTCTGAAATTTAAGATCCAGGATTCGAAACAATATCATAACCTGCATCATGCAATAACTTTTCAAGCCGTACATCTATCCTGTTGTATTTCTTAAGAAAGGATTTGGTCAAACATTTTGCTTAGTTAAACCTCATTTCCGGTTTATAGGGCTCAATTCAAAAATCTCACCAACCAAGGTAGATGGTGAGTGGTGGAACAATTGTTGTAGTTTGCAAAACCACTCAATTAATGCGCTTTGTTTTCCTCAAAATTGTGTTTATTTAATGCATTAATTGCAATGCATGCATGCATAAAGTACATGCATTGGTCAATTTTTCTTAATGCTTGCATGTAATGATTTATTGCACCTTGAAATCTGAACATGTGATGGGGAACAACCAAATTGAGACTTACAAAATGGGAAAACTAAAATTTTGAGATAAGCCCTATAAACCGTAAAGGAGGGAGTAAAGGATAATCCTCCGCATCAAAGGCATTTCCGATATATTAACTCAAGTACTAGGCACGAACAAACAGGCTCAATTTTGTGCTCATCCTGGTGTAGTAGTAGTAGTGCTAGGCAATGCAGTTGACGGGTGACCTTGACGAGCGGCGACCGAGGGAATTGAACCGTGCTCGACAGGGTAGGTAACGTTGTCTAGTTACTACAACATCCCTCCGTTGTTCATCGGTAGTCATTATGGACCGGGGACATGAGGAGAATTTCCTAGGGCTGGAATTCTGGCCGCCAGATATTTTGACTTGAAACGCCGAGGCTCGACCGGTTGGGGTTGTTTAATGTGCGTATTCACACGACGCCACCAAGGACACGAGCCAGTTTTTTAGGATCAACACGAGCCAAGGTCTGGCTGGTACGCCGTTGGGTCCTACCATTTGAGAATACGAAAGGAACCTTTTAAATTGCCGAACGAATCTATGTGTATTAAAATACCCGTATTTTCCTTGCAAATACTAATCTCAACGTGGTAATTGATTTATGACGAGTTGTTGAATTAGAGTGAATTTGTGATATAGTGATCTCAACGTGGATTTCACATTTCATGGTATCCCTAGTAAGTTTTCCAATGCAAATTCAAATTTAAAAGATGAACAATATGGAGGTGACAAAACTTTGTATGTATCAAGCATGTGACCACACACACACACACACACATAGACACACACGCACGAACACAACAACAATCCAATAAGTATAGTGCATCTATTTTTCCAACCCATGCATGTATGACATGAGTTCAAAAATATTTCTATTCCTAAATATTAGTCTTTAGAGAGTTCAACAAGTGACTACATACGGAGCAAAATGAGTGAATCTAGACTCTAAAATATGTCTATATACATCTGTATGTGCCAGTCCATTTGAAGCCTCTAAAAGACTAATATTTAGGAACTAAGGAGTAAATGTAAGACATCCATGGTCCTCAGTTCAATATTTAAAATGAACATGAAACTGAAACATGAATATTAAGTCTAGTACTACAAGACATGCAAATGTTGTGTTTAGGAGGAGCTGTCGGGGTCAACCCTCGACCTTAGATAAAATTGTGGAGCTCTGTTTAGGGTTGTTTAGATTATATTTGTCCCCACCCTCCCAACCACCGATTGGTTGTGCACCCACACCCCTCCTCCCCGGGAGAATATCATGTGCCCCATACCTTAGATGCTATATGCCGATACGAGTTGCTTGGAGCTTGTAGATCTGAGATATAGCAGCTCACATGATGTGTCTTAATTTTTTGCAGAAACCTTGATGAGTTTGAGAATTGCACACAATTTGTACAAAAACTACTTAGATGCACTTTGATCCCATATCCAACGACTCAAGTCAGATCACCGTAGCATCTAAGATGAAGGAGGACATCATATTCTCCTGTATGTAAGAATATCATGTGCTACCACACCTTAGATGCTTTGGTGATACAAGCTCTTCGGAGGCGCTGGATTTGTGACCCAACACCTCCTCGATGGTTCAATGGTTTTTGCGTAAAAGCCCCAAAAGAGTTCGCCATCGCCATAAGCACAAAGACTGCTCAGATGCCATTGATCTCAGATCAAACGACCTCCAAGCTCAGATCACCAGAGCATCCAAGCTGCGATAGCACCTTATGTTTTCTCGCACGGAGAGTATGAGGTGCTCCCGACCGTAGATTCTATGGTGATACGAGTTCACCGAGATCTAACGCCCGCAATAGGAGGTTTGAATGTTTTTGCAATATACGGCTGATAGAGTTTGGGAAATGCGCAGAAAGTACAAGTACTATGCATGTGCCATCCGATCACCGATCATACGACCTAGATGCTCATATCACCGTAGCGGTAATTAAGCTATGGGGAGCACCTAATATGAGCACCGGGAGCCGTTGGATCAAGATGCAGCGCACGACGAGGCCTGAATGTTTTATTTGCAAAAAAACTTTGAGAGTTTGGAAATTGCGATAATTACAAAGACTACTCCCAAGCCATTGATCTCACATCCAACAGTGTAAAACTCAGATCACCATAGTATCTAAGCTGCGGGTGGATGTGATATTCTATGCCGCTGTCATTTTTGTTCGTAAACTTGCAAAATACGTGTAACTCGTGCTGCTACTTGTCTAACCGCGCAAAGTGTTTGTTCAAAAACCATCCTACACTGAAATATCGAACAACACACGGGGGTCCCACTTGTCATTAATCAAATTTGGACCTAAAACTAACAAATCTGAAAGACGAGATTCGAACTGGCAACCTGGACTACAAAGCGTAAATCGATAGCCTGAAAAAACAAACGGTTGTTGGCTTTGTCCCATAACTTGATATTATACAGTACTTGCGTTGAGTAGAGTAGAGGGAGTGCCTCGTCAACACGTGCATGACCGTTGTCCCAGGTCTGTGATCTTAATCTCTCTTCTCTCCATCGCCTAACCTTTGCACGGGCACACACGAAGAGCGGCGCTAGCTTGCCGTGGTGTTATTACAACTAAAAAAGGCTTGGAAAATAGAAGAATCGCCTAGAACAAAAGACGTTGTGGCTAGTCGAGACGGAGCTAACCGTGCCACGTTTGCATGATGAAGTTGTGTGGCTAGTGGGGTGTTTTCGACCGACTGGCTGGGTCCCGAGGTCGAACCATAGGTACTACGTCTGATACAGTATATTTTTACACGCACATTTTTTCCTCCGTGCCGAGACGTGGCACACCCTACCGCGCGGTTTCGGGGTCCTCCCGGGTGGTGCACGCACATATTCTTCCTTGACGGGACGCCTACCGCTGCTTTATGGGTCCTCCTCGGTTGTAGCACCGAAGCAAGTAAATGAGTCATCAAATCACGAAGACCGCCTTTCCCGCCGAGTACATCAGTGAAGCACGGTGGCTAGCTAGTTGGGCTAGTTGGGCAGGTAAATTTAAATATCCACCGCGCGCTGTTCGTGTTTGGGTGCGGCGGATTTTTAATTTTTGATTGACGGAGCAGGCGCGCAGGATTTTTAATTTTTTATTGACGGAGCAGCGCGTAGCAATTAGTCACGATGACTACCTGTAAAACCCACCGCTCCCTCGATGTGAGAAGTCGCCGACCGGTGTTTTACCGTGGTGAAAACCAAAAGATTCCCCGCCTCCTCGGCTGGCTCCTCCTCCTTCCCAGATTGCATTGCCTTTCAGCCATTTTCGCCTTTGCTTCCTCTCCCCATTGCTTCTACCTGGTGCCATGGCGGCGCAGCAGATCACGGAGTCCGAGGTGAGGCGCCGACACAGAGCTCCATGTCAAGGATGCGGAGCTGAGGGCTAAGGACGGAGCCCGTGAGCTCAAGTAGGAGAGGAGTGCCATGCTCCTCCGCTATGTGCGGAGTTCACGGAGCTTCAAAAGCGGCAGCGCCCACCACAAAGATGCTCGAGGCGCCGGCGGCATTGCTGCGTAAAGCGGAGATACGATAGGCCGTCGGGGAGCCGGCCGAGCGCGAGCGGCCGATCGTGACGAGGTCCAGATCGCCTCAGCCACTTGGTGAACCAAGTTGCCACGCACGTGTTGCGGCTGCGCAATGCCTACCATCGTGCCACCGCGACGATGCCGGCCGTCGGGCTAAACCCGTTCGACCAGCCGGTCGACTTCAACGAAGCCACGGCTTCTCGACCTGGTCTCTTCGCTTATATCTCCGAGGAGCTGAGCCGCTCCGCGATGGTGGGGGCTGAGCTGGACAAGGAGGGGTTGCACGCTGCCGCCGCCGCTGTCGGGCGAATCTCTTTAGGGCTCCGCCACCGAATCCATTCGCGCATCGACGCCGCCTTTGACGAGCTGGCTCCCGCCGACCAGAGCGGCTCGCGCTGTTGCACCCTCGCATCACCAACGCGTGCGCCTCGAGAAGCGAGGGACTTCGGTGGTGTTTAGGCGCCTCTACATGGGCATGTCCATGTCTCGGCGCAACATGACCGCTGGATCAAACTCGACGGTGCAGATCACCATCAGAGCACAAAGCGTGTGGGTGTGTTTGGTTGCATTCTCATCTCAATATAGTTGTTTCCTCTTCGTGTATTTTCGTCAACCTACTAGTGTGGACTCATGCACCCTTCATGCACTCTGCCAATGTCGGGGGTTGGGTGCGACATATGCCAAAGGATGGCTTATCATGGAGGGGGAAAGTAGAACGTCGCCGGTGCCTAGAAACGGGATGAGGCGACGGCATGCACACCGGCGAATCTTACCCAGCTTCAGGGCTCTCCGTGGAGATAACACCCCTACTGCTGCTCTGCGGGGTCTTCGAATGATCACTATGGCAAAGTGTGTACAAGGTTGCTCCATGAGCTGTTCGGGGTGAGGAAGGAGAAGGGCACGGCTAGCTCTTCTCTTCCCTCTATGTGTGTCTAGAACTATTAGTGTCCAACCCTTGCATGGGTGCCCCGGGGTTTATAGGCCTACCCCCGGGGTACAATGGTAATCCGCTGGGCGCAGGTCCCAGCCGCTGCCTGGCCCTTGTTGCCGCCTTCTTCGCCGACTTCCTGGGCCCGCCGACTAGTGGGCCCGCCGACGGTCCAGCATGGGGCCGACAACCTTGTCCGCCAGGGGTGGTCTTGCCGCTGCGGATTATCAGCTGCTGCTTCTAATGACGCGAAGCTATTTCATGGGGTCATGGCAACAAAGGCCGCCGTCTTGGACGATCATCGCTGCCACTCCTCGCCTTGTCTAGTTAATGGCGATGGAGCCCGTGGAGGGGCGGCCGACTCGGAGGCCGACTCCCTGGGCTGGTCCGTTTTGGGCGCTCGCCGTTTTTCAGACTCCGCCGACAAAGCGGGTCCTGCCGTCTTCGGGTAGTACAGACAGGCCATCGTGGGTACAGGGATCTGCCCACGGGGCTGACGTCAGGGCCGGCATGGCAACAGTGCCGCGCCGTACGGAGATCTCTGTTAGTACGGTGCTCTGTGGCCATGCTTGTCCTTTATGAACGGGGCAGGGATGGGCTGCGAGGCGGCCTCATCCCCTCCCGTCCGTAGTCGGCTTATCTTGAGGCAGTAGGAGTCGCGAGCCGACTCCCCATAGCCGGCTTCTCCGAGAGTCGCTGGCTGGGAGTCGGCTTATCTTGAGGGCGTCTCTGGGACTCGGCTGGGAGGGGCAGTCGGCGGCTCTGTCACCGACTTCCAGAAGGCGGCTCTTCGTCTTGGGGTCTTGAGGAGCGCAGTCTGCCCTGATGTTTTGAAAGGTCCAGGGGCTCGGGTTTGCCTACCCGTGGCCCATTACTCCGACAGTAGTCCCCGAAGCTGGTGAGGTGCCGAGGGCAACATGTCGAGGAGCCTCAACAGTTTCATCCCTATAATGGAAGGATCTGGGCTTGGCTCGCCGTCTCTCTCTTGAGCCGACTAGCTGGAGTCGGCCTTGCAGGAGGCCGTCTTGCTCCTCAAAGGTTTCGAAGGTCGTGGCGGGATACGGGCAGCGTGCCTGATAAGCCTCCGGGCGGCTGCCCGTTGTGGGCCCGCCACGTGACGCCACGCGGCAGGCTACCGCCCGCCCACGCTGCGGACTAGACAGGCCCGTCACGCTGGGCTCGCCACTACACGCGCGCCGGCGCGCTGGCGATCCGCTGCGTCAGGCGGGCGGTTGGTTTCACGCCGTTATCGCGCCGCAGAACGCCGCTGGTTAAATCATGGGGCGTGAGTATCGGGCGCAGCTTAATCCCACGCCGCCCCATCGCTTTTCAGCCTAGGCGCTATAAGTAGGCGGGAGGAGGGGGGCGGCGACGCACGCACACCCACTCTCCTCGCTTCCTCTCGCTCCTTCTCCTCCTTGCTTCGTCTTCCTCCTGCCTTCGCCGCACCGAACCACGCCGCGCCGTGGAGATGAGCTCCTCCTCCGCCGCTGCGCCTTCCGCCGCGCGCTCCGGCGTGTGGGATGGCTCCATAGTGGACGACGACATCATCAAGTTCCTCCGCCAGACGCGCCGCATCCCCGGCACCAACCTAGTGCGGACCCGTGCCGCGCCGGCGGGCGAAATAACGTCGGCGCCGGAGGAGGGCGAGCGGGTCATATTTTGCTTGCACCTCATGCGCGGGCTAGGGCTGCCGGCGAGCGGCTTCTTCTGCACCTTCCTCGAGTTCCACGGGCTTCAGCCGCACCACCTCACTCCAAACACGGTGGTGCTGCTGGCCGCCTTCGCCTCTTTGTGCGAGGGCTTTGGCGCTTCTCCCACCATCGAGCTGTGGGGAATTCATCCAAGCCAAGCTCGCACGATGTCGCCGCGGCCGGCTCAGGCGCACTTTCATCGCAATGAGGAGGCCGTTAGTCGACAACCCCTTCCCTGCCATCCCACTAATCAAGTCGGTGAAGATGTGGCAGCGCACGTATTTCTACGTGAAGAACGTCGCCCCTGAGGGTGACTGGGTCAACCTGCCACCTTACGAGGCCACGAGTTGGCGGGGCGACTCCCCAGCTGGTCCTATCGGGCCAGGTCGCTGACTCCTGCAAGCGCCGCCGTCAAGGCTGCTTCGAAAAGGCCGACGCAATGAGGGCCTCGATCTGGGGCCGACTTGCTGGCCGCCTTCGTGGTGCGCTGAGTTCTTCTTCCAAGGCCGACCTCATCCTGATCCGCCGATGAGCGGTCAAGGGACCCCACCGGCTGTGCTCCAAAGACATGCCCCACGCGGAGGTGGTGGACACGGTGAATTTCCTGGCGAATTGCGGCCTCACGGAGGAATGGCAGTTCGGCAAGGAACCGTACTCGCGCGCCAACCCCCCGCCCGTGGTAAGTCAAATCTCTTGCTTTTCTGTTTCCTTTTTCAGCCGAATCCGACTTTGATTTTCTTTGGTTATTTCGAGTCAGAACCCCCTCATGCAGCCCTCAGCCGGCACCACGGGGCCGGCCCGTGAGTTCGTCCCCGACCGGGCGGAGAGCGACGCTGACGACCCCCACTTGGGGGTGGCGACGATGGAGACCGACGCCGAGGGAGGAGGAGGGGCCGACGACTTCAGGCCTTCGGCGACCTTCGCCGACTGGCCTGACGATGACGGTGAAAGGGAAGTCGTCCCCCGCAGCCAACCGAAGGTCGGCCATCCAGGCGCGGGTTCCTCCGCCGGCTTGGGTGGTCGAGGCGGCGTGAAGAAGCGCCGGGCGGGCCGAGCCTGCCAGGCGGCCGGGCGAACAAGTTCAGGGGGACGGCCGCCGCGACCCAGCGCGAAGAGGCGGTCGCGAAGGCTAACTGCTTCCGAAAGGAAGTGAAGAAGCCGCCGCTGGTCTCCGCGTAAGTACTTCTTGTTTTGTCTTGTTTTCTTCTGGTCCGTCTTGTCCAAGTCTTTATATGTCTTTTTCTCATCAAGGCTCCTCTCACCTTGGAGCAGGTCGCCACCGCCTCCGTCATGGGGTCGGCAAAGACGTCCGCCAATACTCGGCGGATTGACCTTGCGGCCGACCTCCGGGAGGAGACGGAGCGGAATGCGCAGGAGAAGCGCGACGAGGAGGAGGCCGCCCGTCTGGAGAAGGCGAAGGCCGAGAAGGCGGCAGCTTCCGCCCAGAGGCGGCTGGATGAAACCAAAGCCGCCGCCGCAGCCAAGAGGCGAGCCGAGGAGGCCGCGCGCCTCCAGTCGGCGCTGCTCGTTGAAGGAAATATGCCCTAGAGGCAATAATAAAGTTATTATTTATTTCCTTATATCATGATAAATGTTTATTATTCATGCTAGAATTGTATTAACCGGAAACATAATACATGTGTGAATATATAGACAAACAAGATGTCACTAGTATGCTTTATTTGACTAGCTTGTTAATCAAAGATGGTTATGTTTCCTAACCATGAACAAGGAGTTGTTATTTGATTAACAAGGTCACATCATTAGTTGAATGATCTGATTGACATGACCCATTCCGTTAGCTTAACACTTGATCGCTTAGTGTGTTAATGCTTTCTTCATGACCCATACATGTTCCTCGTAACTATGAGATTATGCAACTCCCATTTACCGGAGGAACACTTTGGTACTACCAAACGCCACAACGAATCGGGTGATTATAAAGGAGTACTACAGGTGTCTCCAAAGGTACTTGTTGGGTTGGCGATTTCGAGATTAGGTTTTGTCACTCCGATTGTCGGAGAGGTATCTCTAGGCCTTCTCGGTAATACACATCACATAAAGCCTTGCAAGCATTGCAACTAAAGAGTTAGTTGTGAGATGATGTATTACGGAACGAGTAAAGAGACTTTCCGTAACTAGATTAAACTAGGTATTGGATACCGACGATCGAATCTCGGAAAGTAACATACCGATGACAAAGGGAACAACGATGTTGTTATGCGGTTTGACCGATAAAGATCTTCAGAGAATATGTAGGAACCAATATGAGCATCCAGGTTCCGCTATTGGTTATTGACCGAGAATAGTTCTAGGTCATGTCTACATAGTTCTCGAACCGTAGGGTCCGCACGCTTAAGGTTTCAATGACGGTTATTATGAGTTTATGTATTTTGATGTACCAAGGAGTTCGGAGTCCCGGATGTGATCACGGACATGACGAGGAGTCTCAAATGGTCAAGACATAAAGATTGATATATTGATGGTTATATTCGACACCGGAAAGGTTCCGAAGTTTCCGGAGAAAACCGGAGTGCCGGAGGGGTTACCGAACCCCCGGGAAGTTATGGGCCTTATTGGGCCAAGAGGGAGAGAGAGGGCTGCACCAGAGGTGGTGCGCCTCCATGGGGAGTCCGAATTGACTAGGAGGGGGGCGAGCCCCCTTTCCTCTCCCTCTCCCTCTTTCCTTCCCTTCCTCTTCCTAGTAGGACTAGGAAAGGGAGTCCTATCTACTAGGAGGAGGACTCCTCCCTTGGTGCGCCCCAAGGCTGGCCGCCCTCCCCTTGCTCCTTTATATACGGGGCAGGGGGCACCCTAGAACACACAAGTTGATCTACGGATCGCCTTAGCCGCAAGCGGTGCCCCTCCACCATATTCCACCTCGGTCATATTGTAGCAGTGCTTAGGTGAAGCCCCGCGACGGTAGAACATCAAGATCGCCACCACGCCGTCAGGCCGACGGAACTCTTCCCCGACGCTTTGCTGGATCGGAGCTCGGGATCGCCATCGAGCTGAACGTGCCAAGAACTCGGAGGTGCCGGAGTAACGGTGCTTGGATCGGTCGGATCGTGAAGACGCACGACTACATCAACCGCGTAATATAACGCTCCGCTTTCGGTTCACGAGGGTACGTGGACGGACACTCTCCTCTCGCTGCTATGCCATCACCATGGTCTTGCGTGATCAGAGGAAAATTTTTGAAATTACTACGCTCCCCAACAAAGGGCATCCGAGCCTGGTTTTATGCGTTGATGTCATGTGCACGAGTAGAACACAAGTGAGTTGTGGACGATACAAGTCATACCGCCTACCAGCATGTCATACTTTGGTTCAGCGGTATTGTGAGATGAAGCGCCCGGACCGACATTACGCCAGACGCTTACGCGAGACTGGTTTCACCGCCCGAGCACTCGTTGCTTAAAGGTGACCGGCGGGTGTCTGCTCTCTCACTTTAGTTGAATCGAGTGTGGCTACGCCCGTCCTTGAGAAGGTTAAAACGGAGTCTATTTGACGAAGTATCGCTGTGGTTTTGATGCGAGGTAAGAACGGTTCTTGCTCAGCCCGTAGCAGCCACGTAAAACTTGCAACAACAAAGTAGAGGACGCCTAACTTGTTTTTGCAGGGCATGTTGTGATGTGATATGGTCAAGACGTGATGCTATATTTTATTGTATGAGATGATCATGTTTTGTAACCGAAGTTATCGGCAATCGGCAGGAGCCATATGGTTGTCGCTTATTGTATGAAATGCAACGCCATGTAATTGCTTTACTTTATCACTAAGCGGTAGCGATAGTCGAGAAGCAATAGTTGGCTAGACGACAACGATGCTATGATGGAGATCAAGGTGTCGCTACCGGTGACGATGGTGATCATGACGGTGCTTCGCGATGGAGATCACAAGCACAAGATGATGATGACCATATCATATCACTTATATTGATTGCATGTGATGTTTATCCTTTATGCATCTTATCTTGCTTTGATTGACGGTAGCATTATAAGATGATCTCTCACTAAAAATTATCAAGTAGTGTTCTCCCTGAGTATGCACTGTTGCCAAAGTTCGTCGTGCCGAGACACCACGTGATGATCGGGTGTGATAAGCTCTACGTCCATCTACAACGGGTGCAAGCCAGTTTTTGCACACGCAGAATACTCAGGTTATACTTGACGAGCCTAGCATATACAGATATGGCCTCGGAACACGGAGACCGAAAGGTCGAACGTGAATCATATAGCAGATATGATCAACATAAGATGTTCACCATTGAAAACTACTCCATCTCACGTGATGATCGGTTATGGTTTAGTTGATTTGGATCACGTGATCACTTAGATAACTAGAGAGATGTCTGTCTAAGTGGGAGTTCTTAAATAATATGATTAATTGAACTTAAATTTATCATGAACTTAGTCCCGTAGTATTTTGCAAATTATGTTGTAGATCAATAGCTCGCGTTGTTGCTTCCTATGCTTTTATATGTTTGTTCCTAGAGAAAATTATGTTGAAAGATGTTAGTAGCAATGATGCGGATTGGATCCGTGATCCGAGGTTTATCCTCATTGCTGCGCAGAAGAATTATGTCCTTAATGCACCGCTAGGTGACAGACCTATTGCAGGAGCAGATGCGACGTTATGAACGCTATTAGCTCAATATGAGCGATATGACGTTATGAACGCTTGGCTAGCTCAATATGATGACTACTTGATAGTTTAGTGCACCATGCTTAACGGCTTAGAATCGGGACTTCAAAGACGTTTTGAACGTCATGGACCATATGGGATGTTCCAGGAATTGAAGTTAATATTTCAAGCAAATACCCGAGTTGAGAGATATGAAGTCTCCAACAAGTTCTATAGCTAAAAGATGGAGGAGAATCGCTCAACTAGTGAGCATGTGCTCAGATTGTCTGGGTACTTCAATCGCTTGAATCAAGTGGGAGTTAATCTTCCAGATAAGATAGTGATTGACAGAATTTTCTAGTCACCATCACCAAGTTAGTATAACTTCGTGATGAACTATAATATGCAAGGGATGACAAAAGTATTCCCAAGCTCTTCGTGATGCTGAAATCGACGAAGGTAGAAATCAAGAAAAAGAGCATCAAGTGTTGATGATTGACAAGACCACTAGTTTCAAGAGAAGGTCAAAGGAAAGAAAGGAACTTCAAGTAGAAAGACAAGTAAGTTGTCACTCCTGCAAAGAAGCCCAAAGCTGGACCAAAGCTCGAAACTAAGTGCTTACACTCGCAAAGGAAATGGTCACCGAAGCGGAAATGCTCAATATTTGGTGGATAATAAGGATGGCAAATGAACAAAAGTATATTTGATATACAGGTTATTGATGTGTGCTTTACTAGTGTTTATAGTAGCCCCCGAGTATTTGATACTGCTCGTTGCTAAGATTAGTAACTCAAACAGGAGTTGCGAATGAACAGAAACTAGTTGAAGGGGAAGTGACGATGAGTGTTGGAAGTAGTTCCAAGATTGATATGATCATCATCGCACACTCCCTATACTTTCGGATTAGTGTTAAACCTAAATAAATGTTATTTGGTGTTTATGCTGAGCATGAATATGATTTGATCATATTTATTGCAAAACGGTTATTCATTTAAAGTCAAAGAATAATTGTTGTTCTGCTTAAATGAATAAAACCTTCATGGTTATGCACCCAATGAAAATAGTTTGTTGGATCTCGATCGTAGTGATACACATATTCATAATATTGATGCCAAAAGATGCAAAAGTTAATAATGATAGTGCAACTTATTTGTGGCAATCGCCGCTTAGGTCATATTATGTAAAACGCATGAAGAAACTCCATGCTGATGGGATTTTGGAATCACTTGATTATGAATCACTTGATGCTTGCGTAACCATGCCTTATGGGCAAGATGACTAAAGACTCGCGTTCTCCGAACAATGGAGCGAGCAAATGACTTATTGGAAATAATACATATTGATGTATGCGGTCCGATGAGTGTTAAAGCTCACGGCAAGTATCGTTATTTTCTCGACCTTCACAAGATGATTTGAGCAGATATAAGTATATCTACTTAATGAAGCACAAGTCTGAAACATTTGAAAAGTTCAAATAATTTCAGAGTGAAGTGGAGAATCATCGTAATAAGAAAATAAAGTTTCTACGATCTGATCGTGGAGGAGAATATTTGAGTTACGAGTTTGGCCTTCATATAAAACAATGTGGAATAGTTTCACAGCTCACGCCACATGGAACACCATAACGTAATGGTGTGTCCGAACGCCATAACCGTATTTTATTTTGATATGGTGCGATCAATGATGTCTCTTACCGATTTACCAATATCGCTTTGGGGTTATGCATTAGAGACAGCTTGCATTCACGCTTAATAGGGCACCATCTAAATCCGCTGGGATGACACCGTATGAACTATGGTTTAGCAAAGAAACCTAAGTGTCGTTTCTTAAAGTTTGAGTTGTGATGCTTATGTGAAAAAGTTTTCACCGATAAGCTCGAACCCAAATCGGAGAAGTGCGTCTTCATAGAATACCCAAAGGTAACTATTGGGTACACCTTCTATCACA
This sequence comes from Aegilops longissima, assembly GCA_021605205.1. Classification (NCBI taxonomy): domain Eukaryota; kingdom Viridiplantae; phylum Streptophyta; class Magnoliopsida; order Poales; family Poaceae; genus Aegilops; species Aegilops longissima. The sequence goes on along the minus strand of CM038676.1, from coordinate 594,821,230 downwards.
GATCCGAAGGCAAGTTTTTCGTTGTTAAGATGGATCCTTTCTAGAGAAGAAGTTTCTCTCGAAAGAAGTGAGTGGGAGGAAAGTAGAAACTTGATGAGGTAATTATACCTTCTCCCTTATTGGAAAGTAGTTCATCACGTAAATCAGTTCCAAAGTGATTCCTACACCAATTAGTGAGGAAGTTAATGATGATGATCATGAAACTTCAGATCAAGTTGTTACTAAACCTCGAGGTCTTCCAGAATAAGATCCGCACTCAGAGTGGTACGGTAATCGTGTTCTGGAAATCATGTTACTAGACCATGATGAACCTACAAACTATGAGGAAGCGATGATGAGCCCAGATTCCGCGAAATGGTTTGAGACCATGAAATCTGAGATAGGATCCATGTATGAGAACAAAGTATGGACTTTGATTGACTTGCTCGATGATCAGCATGCCATGTAGATAAATGGATCTTCAAGAGGAAGACAGATGCTGATAGTAGTATTACTATCTACAAAGCTCGACTTGTCGCAGAAAGATTTTCGACAAGTTCAAGGTGTTGACTACAATGAGATTTACTCAACTGTAGCGATGCTTATGTCTGTCCGAATCATGTTAGCAATTGACCACATTTTATGAAATCTGGCAAATGAATGTCAAAACTGCATTCCTTAATGATTTATTAAAGAAGAGTTGTATATGATGCAACCAGAAGGTTTTGTCAATCCTAAAGGAGCTAACAAAATGTGCAAGCTCCAGCGATCCATCTATGGACTGGTGCAAGCATCTCAGAGTTGGAATATATGCTTGATGATTTGATCAAAGCATATGGTTTTATACAGACTTTTGGAGAAGCCTGTATTTACAAGAAAGTGAGTGGGAGCACTACAGAATTTCTGATAAGTATATGTGAATGACATATTGTTGATCGGAAATAATGTAGAATTATTCTGCAAAGCATAAAGGAGTATTTGAAAGGAGTTTTTCAAAGAAAGACCTCGTGAAGTTGTTACATATTGAGCATCAAGATCTATAGAGATAGATCAAGACGCTTGATAAGTTTTCAATGAATACATACCTTGACAAGATTTTGAAGTAGTTCAAAATGGAACAGTCAAAGAAAAGTTCTTGCCTGTGTTGCAAAGGTGTGAAATTGAGTAAGACTCAAATCCCGACCACGGCAGAAAATAGAAAGAGAATGAAAGTCATTCCCTATGCCTCACCATAGGTTCTATAAAGTATGCCATGCTATGTACTGCATCTATTGTATACCTTGCTCTGAATTTGGCAAGGAGTACAATGGTGATCTAGGAGTAGATCATGGACATTGGTCAAGAACATCCTTAGTGAGGACTAAGGAAATATTTCTCGATTATGGAGGTGTAAAAAGGCCCGTCAGAAGAGTTACATCGATGCAAGATTTTACACTGATCCAGATGACTCTAAGTCTCAATCTGGATACATATTGAAAGTGGGAGCAATTAGCTAGAGTAGCTCCGCAAGAGCATTGTAGACATAGAATATTTGTAAAATAGATACGGCTCAATGTGACAGACCCGCTGACTAAGCTTCTCTCATGAGCAAAACATGATCATACCTTAGTGCTCTTTGGGTGTTAATCACATAGCGATGTGAACTAGATTATTGACTCTAGTAAACCCTTTGGGTGTTGGTCACATGACGATGTGAACTATGGGTATTAATCACATACGATGTGAATATTAGTGTTGAATCACATGATGATGTGAACTAGATTATTGACTCTAGTGCAAGTGGGAGATCAAGGAAATATGCCCTAGAGGCAATAATAAAGTTATTATTTATTTCCTTATATCATGATAAATGTTTATTATTCATGCTAGAATTGTATTAACCGGAAACATAATACATGTGTGAATATATAGACAAACAAGATGTCACTAGTATGCTTTATTTGACTAGCTTGTTAATCAAAGATGGTTATGTTTCCTAACCATGAACAAGGAGTTGTTATTTGATTAACAAGGTCACATCATTAGTTGAATGATCTGATTGACATGACCCATTCCGTTAGCTTAACACTTGATCGCTTAGTATGTTAATGCTTTCTTCATGACCCATACATGTTCCTCGTAACTATGAGATTATGCAACTCCCATTTACCGGAGGAACACTTTGGTACTACCAAACGCCACAACGAATCGGGTGATTATAAAGGAGTACTACAGGTGTCTCCAAAGGTACTTGTTGGGTTGGCGATTTCGAGATTAGGTTTTGTCACTCCGATTGTCGGAGAGGTATTCTAGGCCTTCTCGGTAATACACATCACATAAAGCCTTGTAAGCATTGCAACTAAAGAGTTAGTTGTGAGATGATGTATTACGGAACGAGTAAAGAGACTTTCCGTAACGAGATTAAACTAGGTATTGATACCGACGATCGAATCTCGGAAAGTAACATACCGATGACAAAGGGAACAACGATGTTGTTATGCGGTTTGACCGATAAAGATCTTCAGAGAATATGTAGGAACCAATATGAGCATCCAGGTTCCGCTATTGGTTATTGACCGAGAATAGTTCTAGGTCATGTCTACATAGTTCTCGAACCGTAGGGTCCGCACGCTTAAGGTTTCAATGACGGTTATTATGAGTTTATGTATTTTGATGTACCAAGGAGTTCGAGTCCCGGATGTGATCACGGACATGACGAGGAGTCTCAAATGGTCAAGACATAAAGATTGATATATTGATGGTTATATTCGACACCGGAAAGGTTCCGAAGTTTCGGAGAAAACCGGAGTGCCGGAGGGGTTACCGAACCCCCGGGAAGTTATGGGCCTTATTGGGCCAAGAGGGAGAGAGAGGGCTGCACCAGAGGTGGTGCGCCTCCATGGGGAGTCCGACTGACTAGGAGGGGGCGCAGCCCCCTTTCCTCTCCCTCTCCCTCTCTTCCTTCCCTTCCTCTTCCTAGTAGGACTAGGAAAGGGAGTCCCACTCCTACTAGGAGGAGGACTCCCTCCCTTGGTGCGCCCCAAGGCTGGCCGGCCTCCCCTTGCTCCTTTATATACGGGGCAGGGGGCACCCTAGAACACACAAGTTGATCTACGGATCGCCTTAGCCGTGCGGTGCCCCTCCACCATATTCCACCTCGGTCATATTGTAGCAGTGCTTAGGTGAAGCCCTCGCGACGGTAGAACATCAAGATCGCCACCACGCCGTCGGCCGACGGAACTCCTTCCCCGACGCTTTGCTGGATCGGAGCTCGGGATCGCCATCGAGCTGAACGTGTGCCAAGAACTCGGAGGTGCCGGAGTAACGGTGCTTGGATCGGTCGGATCGTGAAGACGCACGACTACATCAACCGCGCTAATATAACGCCTCGCTTTCGGGTTCACGAGGGTACGTGGACGGACACTCTCCCCTCTCGTTGCTATGCCATCACCATGGTCTTGCGTGATCGTAGGAAAATTTTTGAAATTACTACGTTCCCCAACACTCGTCACCCCGCTGAGCTCTGCGCCACCGCCGCCGGAGTTCTCGGGGCAGACGGAGGGAGTCGGCGGTGAGTTCCCCGTCGTGGAGAAAGAAGGCAGCGAGGCCTCCCTGTCTGGCACGGTCGTGCCTCCCCCGCCGCCTCCACCGCAGTTTGAGAGCGCGCGAGGCAAATAGCCGGCGGACCCGCCTGTGCCGCCGACCGACGACGAGGCTGTGGCGAAGCTGCTTCTTCAAGTCGCCTTGCCAACGCGACGCCGTCTTGAGAAGGCGACTTCGGCGCCGCGCCCCTTGGAGACCGGCGCCGCCAGCTCGCCATTCAGCACACCAAGGCGATAAGCGCCATACCTGGTGGGTGCGAGGAGGCGCACAGCCCATCAACACGGCGCTTCGACGCCCGTGCGGTTGCGAGCTGAGGGCGACGCCATCCGTAATCGCACTAAGGCGCACTGGGCCGCGAGCCGCCGTGCGGGTATGTTCCTTCTTTGAGTTTTTTCTTGTTTTTCTCTATGGGGGCGCGCCAGCGCACCCACTGGGTGTAGTCCCCGAGTTTCGGGCCGGCTGCTGAGCAGGCGGCTCGGAACTCTATCTGTTGACTTCCAAATTTTTATCTTTGTCTGAAATTCTTATCGCAGGAGTATCACAACCTCCGCGCCACTGCCTTCAACCGCAACGTTGAGGAGCTGGGCAAGCGGACTGCCGACTTTTCAAGGAGCCGAGGTGAGTCTTCTTTCTTCTTCGCGGGGGCGTGCTGGCGCACCCGCGGGCTGTAGTTCCCGAGATTCGGGCCGACTGCTGCGCAGTCGGGCCGGATCTTCCTGGCGACCTTCTTAGCCGACGGCTTCACGTCCTTCTTCTTTTTTTTCTTCAGAGGCCAACGCCACTCTTCAACGGCAGCTGGGAACAGCCAACACCGCCCTGCGTGCCAAGGGGGGGGAATGCAGCAAGCTTGCCGTGGAGCGCGACCTGCTAGCTACGCAGCTGGCGGAGTAGAGGGAGCTGCTTAAGGCGGCGCAGGACGAGGGGGAGAAGAGAGAGGCTGCTCTCCTGGCCGAGTTCGAGAGCGAGCGCTCCTCCTGGACCGACAAGGAAGCGCTGCTGACCTCCGGCTTCCATGAAATTGAGGACATCATCAACGGTGAGTTTGTTTTCACTTCTTCTTTCGGGCCACCGACTATAGGTCGGGCCGACTCCTGGATTTTTGACTTGCTTCTTCTTCGTCTTGGCAGACTTCTTCCCCGGCCACACGCAGCGCCAATCGCTTATCGAGGCTGATCGCGAGGCGCGAAGGTCGAGTGGTGCTGAGATCGCTGTCAACGCCCCCCGGACCCTTGACGAGTAGCTCCTGAGCATTGAGGCTCGTCTGCGGCCGGCCCATCGGATGCTGCGCCGGCCAGCTGGCCGGGCGCCAGCGATCGCTGCCTGCGGGCCGGACATGCCGGGCTTCAGCGACTTCACCGGACCGCCGATTGGCCGGAGGTCGCGCTGGCCGCCTTGAGGCCTCGGAAGGGTTCCGCGCCCGGCAGAGCGCTGGCCCCGGAATTCTCAAGGCGTGGTATCGTGGCTGGATCTCGACCGGCTGGCCGATTCCGGCCGAGGCTCAGCGGAGCTGCTGGCCGCGGAGGACGCCGCCGAAGCGCGGCGGGCGGTGATTGCCGATTACACGGACACCAGCGCCTTCGCCCTCGAAAGCGGGCTGAGGACGGTGGGAGGCGCCGCCGAGTGGTTCGGGATGAACCTGCACTATGACGAGGACTCGGCGGAGGTGATCGGCTCCAAAGACCGAGGAGGAAGACGAGGCGGAGGACGGAGACGAGATGGAGGCGCCAGAAGACGGAGCGGGCGACCAGCCTCAGCCGACCGCGGCCCAAAGAATGAGCGCGCCGTCTGCCGGCTGCCACGGAGATGATCAAGCTCAGACCGCCCAGCCAGCCGCCTCGGCGCTCGACGCCGCTGCCGCCTCCGCCTTCCGACCCCATCTGCCGCTTCCTAGGCCGCTGTCTCGCTTTTATTTTATCTGTTTTGATAGTCTTTGAAAAGAACTTGTTAATTCACACAACCCCACCCAAGGTGTATTCTCAAACTCGTTCAAGATCCGCCAAGGGCCTAAGCTGTGTAAATATTATCCTAATTTTATCTTTCCTTGCTTATTGCTCTTATGGCTTTTTTCCTTTGCCGCCTTCCTTTAGTTGCCGCCTTGCCCATCGGGCAACCGCTCTGCGGACTGTCGTTTGGGTCAAGTGCTTGGCTACCTTGAGAAGGCAAGTATTTGGCCATTTTTAGAGTCTTTAAACAAGTTGATAGAAGGCAAGTCGACTACTTAAGAGTCGGCTTTTGCAAAAAGGGGCTGGAAGCCGGCTTAAACTATGCTTATGCTTTGGGTCCTTAGCCATTTTTTCGTGTGGGCGCCCGTTCTTCCTTACTCTTGCCCACCAAACAGTCGCTCTGCAAGCTGCGGCTTCGACAGAGACGGCTTAGGCACCGTGACGTTACTTGTCCGATCGCAGGAAGCATTTCATAGCCCATATGGTGAGTCCCCGGCCGACTAGTCGAGCCCGTGCCAAGCGCATAACAAAGAGTAATATACTCAAGGCATAATTCTTATCATACAGATAACAAAAGAGTCTTGGTACTTTAAACACAAAAGGTAGCGTGGTACATACTGCATCAACTGTAGAATCTTCGGAGGAGATTCGCGTTCCATGGCCGTTCCGTCTCTTTGCCGGATTCGTCCCTCTTGCGTGATCGGGCTTCGAGCGCCGATCGTAGTAGGAGTCGCTGCCCAAAGACTTTGCTAATGATGAATGGGTTTTCCTAAGGCGCCGATAGCTTGTGCGGATGGCTGTTCGCTGGATCAGCCGGAGCACAAGGTCGCCTCTAGGAATGATCTTGGCTTGACCTTCTTTTGTAGTAGCGGCGCAGGCTCGGCCGGTAGATGGTGGACCGGCTGAGTGCCAACAGCCGCCCTCTTCCAAAGAGATCGACGCCTGCCTTGACATGCTTCTTATGCTTCCTCTTCGTGTACATGGTGACTCGCAGGAGTCGAACTCTATATCCGTCGGGATGACGGCTTCGCAATCAGAGACGAGGAAGAAAGGTGTGAAGCTAGTTGACTTGTTTGGAGTCGTGCGCAGACTCCAGAGGACGGCCGGTAACTCCTCAAGCCAGAGCCGCCGAACGCTTCCATGGTTCGACCAACCGAGCCTTGATGCCGAGCAGGATGAGGCCATTCGCTCACTCCACCGGCCGCTTGATCGCGGATGGGCAACGGACGCTAAGTCCAGTCGGATGCCTTGTGTCCAGCAGAAACGGGCCAGGGCGCCTTTGGCAAAAATTTTGCCATTTTCGGTGATGATGCTGTGTAGTACGCCGTACCGAGTCGTGATGTCGGCGATGAACGTCACTGTAGTAGGACCATTCAACTTCTTGATGGGTTTTGCTTCTATCCAGTTGGTGAACTTGTCCACCGCGACAAGTAGGTGAGTTAGGCCGCCTCGTGCCGTTTTGAATGGTCCCACCATGTCCAGGCCCCAAACTGCAAAGGGCCAGACGATGGGGATAGTCTTGAGTGCGGAAGCCGGCTGGAGCGGCTTGGAGCGGAACACCTGGCACCCCTTGCATTTTTGAACTAATTCCTTGGCCTCTTCTAGGGCAGTCGGCCAGAAGAAACCATGTCGGAAGGCTTTGGCGACGAGTGCTCTTGAGGCCGCATGATGGCCGTGACTCGCTTTGATGAATGTCTTCGAGAATCGCTGGCCTTGCTCGCTCGCTCGACGCAACGCTGGTAGACACCAAAGGACGCTGCGCCGACCAGCTCTGCTGACTATAGTAGGTTGCTGCTCGGCGCTGTACTTGCCGAGCTAAGGTCTCATCGGTTGGTAGCTCTCCGCTTACTAGGAATTTCAGGATGGGCTGGGCCCATGAGGGTGCTGCTATTTCTTCGACTGCCAGTACTGCTACTTGGACGAGGGCGGCTGGGCTGGGAGGCGGCAGGTTGGAGTTCGCAGCAGCTAGCTGGGTTGGAGAAGTCCCCGGGCCAACTGGCGCAGTCCCTGGGCCGAGTACTGGAGTCTTCGCAATGGTCGCCGCAGTCCCCGGGCCGGCTTTGACTGCAGCATTCTTGGGGCCGTCTGCAGGAATTCTTGTGCCGTCTGCTGAGGCTTTGGAGTCGGATCCGACTTCTTCAGGGGGAGTCGGCACAAAAATGGAGTCTGATTCTGGTGACGGCTTGACAGATGGCTTGAGGAGGCGCTGAAGGGCGACGCCAGATGGTATTGCCTGGCGGGTGGGGCCGATTCTTGCCAGGGTATCTGATGGTCGTTGTCGTTTCTTGGCACGTGGAGGAACTCGCACCCCTCAAAATATCCACTCAGTTGTTGTACCGGGAAAGGGTAGCTCGCCATGTTTGCATCTTTGGCATCCCAGTCGCCGGATGACTGTTGGACCACCAAGTCAGAGTCACCATAACACGTGATCCGCTAACGCCAAGCTCTTGGCAAGCCGGAGTTCGTGAATAAGCGCCAGATTCGGGCGACGTTGTTGGAGGCGGCGAAATGGATCTGCAGCGCTGCATTTGAGCTTGTCGCTTTGGGGAAGTGAGGACCACGCCGCTCCCAAGCCGGTGCGCATCTTGGAGCCATCGGCGCATCCGCCAATGGGTGGAGTCGGGCTCGCGGTAGGTATCGGGTCCTGCCCACCGACGAGGAAGTCGACAGTCTTGCTTGCGACTTGATGGCGGTAAAAGGGGCTGGTAATAGATGGTGTAGGGGCCAGCTCTATGGCCCATTTCGCCACTTGGCCGAAGCATCTCGGCCCGATGATCTCGCTAGTGGGGTTGTGCAAACCACGGTGATTGGATGCTCTTGAAAGTAAGGCTTCAACTTCTTTATGCAAAGTGCACGCCGAACACATCTTTCCGCATCGGGGTAGTTCTCGCTTGGAGGTCGACAAGATTTCGCCGTGTAATATACCGGTCTCTCGACAGGTAGCGCTTGCCTTCCTCCTTATGCTCAACTACAATGATCAGGTTGACTACCCTGCTTGTGGCGGCGATATACAGGAGCATGGGCCTTGGGAGTCGACGCCAAAGACCGGGGGAGTAGTCAGCATTTTCTTCAACTGGAGAAAAGCTTCGTCCGCCTTGTGGTTCCATTCGAAGAAGGTGGTCTACTTCATGAGCTGGTACAGAGGAAGAGCTTTCTCGCCCAACCGGCTGATGAATCGGCTGATGGACACCAAACAGCCGGTGAATTTTTGCACATCTAGCAGTCGGCGGGGTACTTCCATCCTCTCGATTGCCTTGATCTTCACGGGGTTGCACTCTATGCCGCGTTCGGAGACCAGGAAACCAAGGAGCTGGCCGGCTGGTACTCCGAAGACGCACTTCTCTGGGTTGAGCTTGATCTGGAATCGGTGCAGGTTCTCAAAGGTCTCCTTGAGGTCTTCCAACATCGCTCTCGCTTTCGCCTTCACCACTACATCGCCCACGAACGTATGCCGCCAAGCTGCTTGAGGAGGCACTTCTGCATGAAACGCTGAAAGGTGGCGCCGACATTCCTTAAGCCGAACGTCATGGTCAGGTAGCAGAAGGCTCCAAACGGCATGATGAAGGCGGTCTTCAGTCTGCCGGCCGGGTTCAGCTTGATCTGGTGATATCCTGAGTATGCATCTAAGAAGCTCAACAGCTCGCATCCGGCTGTGGAGTCCATCACCTGGTCAATTCTCGGCAAAGCGAAAGGGGCCTTGGGGCAAGCTTTGTTGAGGCTTGTGTAGTCAATACACATCCGCCACTGCTTGTTCTTCTTCAGTACCAGGACCGGGTTTGCTAGCCACTCTGGAAAGAACACTTCCATGATGAAACCGGCTGCTAGGAGCCGGGCTATCTCACTACTAGAAAAACTAGCATTAACGACGATGGCCCGAAAACGCTTGGTTGTTAAATTGAGTCCCCGGAGGTAAACCTGCCTACCTAATACCTATCCGTAGCTAACTATGCGGTCATTATTGTTCTAACCTTTGTTTGCATGTACATGCACCCAGATTCGGTTTTGTAGCACACGCATATCCAACCATTTCCACATATTTTTGATGCTCGATTAAAAAGGAGTGGGACGGCTGAATATTGTTGGCACAAACCGCAAAGTATTGGCAATTTCTGTAGGATACCTCCGTAATAGAAAAAAACTATAATATCCCATCAACTACGCCTCTTTCTTGTTTCTTCTATCCATCCTGTTCAATCGGCGGCACCTCCAGATCGCATCTCCCTTCTCTTCTCCTCGCTCGCTGCTGCTGCGAGCCTACACCTCGCCGTCGCTCGAATTTCGACGCTGCTCACGCTGCTGTTTACAAGTCGCCGGTCGCCTCGACCCGGACGCCTGCTGCTCGTAAGTAGCCGGTCGCCTCGACCAGTCGCGGCTGCTGCTGCAGGCTGCACCTTGCCGATGGCTCGACCGACGCGCCCACGCTATCGCTCAGATGTCGCCGGTCGCCTCGACCCCGTCGCCTCCGCACTACCGCCTGCACATCGCCGGTTGCCTAGACCCCAGTGCGCCTGAGCTACCTCCTGCATATCGCCATTTGCCAACGCGATTCCGTTGTACAGTATGATGGTTGGTTTCCTCCTCCTGTTTTGTTAGTCCTTCATGTACACAGAACAGTGGGGTGGCTATATACTTTACAAAAGGGATCATGATAATACAGTAGTACAATATTATGGCATATTGAGAGGGATAGACGAGCTGCAAAATTTGGTTCTGTACTTATGCAAATCTTAATCTCTAGTAAGAGAGCAACATGATGCCACTAGTTTATGTAAGCCTTAATCTATAGTTATCCATATGCTTCCCATTTCAGCTTTTCCGTATTCGTAAACAGTGACACAATAAGTTTTGTACTTGCCTTTTTTTAGCGTTCAGTACATCAACATTCACTTATTTAATTTAATTTACTTTTTTACAGCCTTTGCGCACACTTCAAACTAACCCTATATACACAGATTATCCTTATCACAATGAGGCTCATATGCGAGAAGAGGAACTATGGAGAAAAAAATATGAGTTAGCTACAAAAGGTACTGCACAAACCTAAAAATATTATTCAAGCTATCTAGTTTAGGATAATATAACATGGTTGCTTGCTCTCATAGATACAAATGATGCGCCAACAAATACTCTTGTTCAGTGCGAATTGGGATGAAGATGGTTCTGAAAGTGAGTTTGTAACTAGTTTGTACAGTATGGAGAATTTGTTTCTACACTTAATTGTTTTCAAGTTACTCATAATATATTGTAGCTATGAAAGATGAAGTTGATGCTAGCAATGACAGTGACATAGGAAATAATATGGATGACTTTGATGCTATGGGAAAATGTCAAATAAATTCGAGCAAGTGAAACTGGTACTTGAAGAAAAGTCCACTGGCGTGGTGCAAGAAGTGTCAGAAATTAAGCATCTTATGTTTGGTACATTTCTAAGTGATAGTTCTCATGAAAGCCAACGTGAGCAAGTAAGTTGTTCTCATACATATATTTTATATGCCACACTTTGCGCCAATTTGTTATATTTTATATGCCATACTTTGCGCCAATTTATTTACATGGACTGGCTTTCATAAACTACTCACCGTTTTTTAGGGCTGATGGTCCATCGTAAATCTTTAGAAGCATCCGGAGGAGATTCGAATTGCCAATGAAGAATGATATCCATTCATGCAACGATGTGTCCCTCAATTGAAGATTAATAAATATTATCTTTTTTTTGTTGTCTCATTTTCCAGTTAGATATGAGAAAGTACATTGGTCATATAAGCAGTGCTTTTGGCTCATATTTTTGGTGGTATTTTTATTCCAGAATCATATGACAGAATTTTGTTAATTTATCTGATTTCTATTAATAAAATTGGTTATGATCCTTTCAATACCTATTCTTATGTTTCTATGATGATGTGGATGTTACTATTCAAATGTTGAATGATTCATAAAGTGATCGATGAATGGAAAGTTATTACTAAATATAAGTTATTCCGAAGGATATCATAATGATGAAGAGAGTGGTTGTTAACACTATAAAGTGGTTGTTAACGACAATTTGGTAACCATGAAAACATGACTAGCGATGAAAAATGTGGTCGTTAATACTAAGTGTGGTCGTTATTGCCTTAAGATTGACAACGGCACACCATCCCGTTGTTACATTTGTAACGACCACAAGATGTGGTCGTTATACTTTTAACGACGGAGCCTATCACGACCAGCTGATTGCGGTCGTTAATGATCATTAACGACCACAATCCAACTTTTAACGACCACATATACTGTCGTTAAAAACCGTTTTCCTAGTAGTGGATCTCTTCTCCAACAACTCTTCTTTTTTTCTTCTCGACAGCGGCGCAAGGGCTGCCTCGACGGCTTCACATCAGATCGACATGTAACTTGTGCTCGGCGAATTCGGCAGTACACCTGGCATGTCTTTAGGGGACCATGCGAAAATATCCCGATTCTCATAGAGGAAATCGACGAGCTCGCTTTCCTATTTATCGTCAAGGTTTGCACTCACGACAACAGCATTCTCCCGGTGCTCCGGTCCAAGGGTATCTTCTTCGCTTTTGGCCAGCTTGAACGAGCCTCAGCTTCCGACCTTGAAGTTGGGCGACATCTCCGCTGCTTGCCGCCATTGCTACAACCCGATCAAGAAGCTTCTCAGCTGCGATCACCTGTGGACTCGACCAGCCGATCGCTTTCAGCCGTTAAGCGGACGACTTTTGTAGTCGCTGCCACAGCCGTAATCCCCTTGGTACTGCATCTTCATCTTGAGGTAGGCGAGGGGGGATCGCCATGAACTTGGCTAAAGCAGGTCGGCCAAGAAGAGCATGGTACGGCTTTCGAGGTCCACCACTTCAACCAGATCGCTCGACGGAAGTGATCTTTGTCCCCAAAGAGGAGGTCTATCAGATCCCGCCGATCGGTGAGCAGTGAAAGGCTGTGCATAATGCCGCGGAACACAGTTCGCTGTTCGTCGTCTTTGCTTGATTCCTAACTCTCCATTGTGTCCTTGTACAGATGTTGATGCTGCTGCCTCCGCTCATCAGCACTGCGAGAAGCGAGCGCCCGCCTATCCGCAGCGAGGGTGGCTCCCAAGACCAGGGCGAGGATCCCAGATTCGCATCACCGGGTGATCAGCTCGACCCAACCGATAGGTTTCTCGGACCTGCATGAACTCGGGGTATCTGATGCTACTGCATTCACTTTGTTGCTGCAGCCGCCAAGGCCGGTCGCCGCCCACACCGTGAACACTACATAAGCTCCATGCTCTTCCGGATACTGTTTGTAATCGCGCCACCGGCTCGACAACCGCTGCATGGGCGGCGGTGGAGGCGGCGCTCAAAGAAAGCGGGGAGGCGTAAGGCCGCCTCCTTGGCGATCCCGGTGAGCCGCTGGCATTTCGGTGGTGTGGTTCGACGGCTTCGCCGCTATGGAACTTGTAGGACCATCTAGAGTCTGCCAGAAGAGAAGGCCGCAACCGCTTGACTTGCCGCCTTTCGTTGTTTGGCCGAGGCTGCCCCTCCGCTGTTGGTTCAATCTGCCGCCGCCGGGCCTGTGGGGCCTTGCGCCAGGATCATTCTGCGTTGCCGCCGACCGGGTGTCGCCAGCCCGGGTTCCGGGAGCCCGAGGAGCCACCTTGCCAACAGACTGACTTCAATCTCCGCCTTCATGGAGGAGTCGGTTAGGTATGCATTTGTCCGCTGTGATCAGCAGCTCGCCGAGGGTTTCCGCCTCGCCGCAAAGGAGCTTGTGCTTGAGGAGGGTGTTTCTCTGCACCTGGCGGTGAAGTACTGATAGCTCTGCACTCGTGCACTCCCTCGTAGGGAGTTCCGAGCTCGCCCAGCTGCGGAGGTAGTCGCGAGTGGACTCGCTGGGGCCTTGCACGCACAAGGAAAGTCTGGCGAGGCTTGGGAGGTCGCCAGGCGTGCTCATGAAGTTGCGGACGAAGGCCTTGGTGAAGTCAACCCAGCTGTTGATGCTGCGGGGCTTCGTTGTTCAACCATGTCCGCCGTGCCTCGAGCATGAGGGGAATATACTTTACGACAACGCTTTGTTGTCGCTCGCTATGCCGACGGCCGTGGAGTAGTCAATCAGCCAGCCCTCCGCTTCACGGAGCCGGTGTACTTGGGCGATCTCGTGGAGAGTGAACCTCCGGGAAGGGCTCGCCTCGGATGCGAGGTCCAAACAGGGTGGACCCAACTCGCCTTCCTCTTCCAGCGCCAGGGATCGGTGGAGTCGGTCGATCCGGTGGCGGGCGTCATTTTCTCCGACTCCCTCTCGGCGGCCAAGACGGTCGCCGAGAGTCGGATGCTCGACGTGTGGCGGGGAGACTCGCCTTTCTCTGCAGGGAGGAGGGGGTAGATAGTCGTCCCGCTGCTCCACCGCTCTCGGGCGGCCGTCTTCATCGCGCTCGATGGAGATGCGAGTCCGACTGTGGCTGACAGCCGGATCTCCACGGACACCGCCAGTCGGCGTCCGAGACGTCGCGCCTTGATCTCGGCGGGAGGGCAAGTCACCGTGTTGTCGTCGCGGCGCCTCCGTGCGGCAGCCGGCTTCGTCTTGCGTGGTAGCCGCAACGAGGAGCTGCTGGACTCGCCTCATTATCAGCGGCGCCTCGCCTCGGTTATCCAGCTTGCCCGCCGCTCGGGCGGCGCGGATGTTCTCCGCGGCGTATGCATATGCAGGCATTTGCCTCAACAGGTTGGCGATGGCTACGCTGCTGCTGGACCGCCGCTTAGGCGGTTAGGCCCAGCCGGAGCCGGGCGAGCGCCCACGGCGCGATCCATCTTCGCCGATAGGCTTCGACAAGCGCCATGCTTGCCTGCTTCTTCGCGCTTCACGAGGAGCTGAAGGTGGCGTGTCTCCAGCGCCCCCAGCCGCCGTCTTCCGAATGGGCGCGGTCAGGTCTTGCGTAACCGACGAGAGGGTCATGAGCTCCCTCACCGGAAGGCTCGCTATGACCGACGACGAGCACCTCCGCGGACGGTAAGCTTCCGCCGCTTCGCGCGAGGGAGCGTTTCGTCATAGACCACCACGTTGGTGGGGAACGCGCCGAGCGACGCTGGTCGAGTCGACCAGCATCGGGTCGGTGGAGCCCACGGACTCCAGTGTCGGCGGAAGGCTCGCCGCGACGTGGAGTTGCTCGAGGAGGCCCGCGAGGAGGCTCTCGGGCCGCCCGTGCTTCGCCGGATGCAGGCTCGCCGGAGAGGCGAACTCGCCGACAAGTTCGGCGAGCAGCTCGCGCAGACAAAGCGATCTTAGCGCCATGCAGCGCGTCAGCCTGCACTCCGCTCCTCATGCAGCCGGGCTGGCTGCGCCGCCAGGAGGAAGGGTTCCCGCCCGCAGCAGTGTCTCCGGACGACGGTGCACCTGACCCCATGGTGGGCGCCAAATGTCGGGGTTGTGCGCATATGCCAAAGGATGGCTTATCATGGAGGGGGCGAGTAGATCGTCGCCGGTGCTCGGAAACGGATGAGGCGAAGGCATGCACGCCGGCTAATCTTACCCAGCTCGTGGCTCTCCGTGGAGATAACACCCCTACCGCTGCTCGCAGGTCTCCGCATGATCACTATGGCAAAGTGTGTACAAGGTTGCTCCTTGAGTTGTTCAGGGTGAGGAAGGAGAAGGGCACGCTAGCTCTTCTCTTCCCTCTATGTGTGTCTAGAACTATTAGTGTCCAACCCTTGCATGGGTGCCCGGGTTTATATAGGCCTACTTCGGGGTACAATGGTAATCCGGCCGGGCAGGTACCAGCCGCCAGCCTCTTGTTGTCGCCTTCTCCGCTGATTGGGGCCCGCCGACTAGCGTGGCCCCGCCGACGGTCCAAGATGGGGCCGACCGCCCTTGTCCGCCGCCGCTGGTCTTGCCGTCATGGATTATCAGTAGCCGTGCTTCTAATGACGCGAAGCTTATCATGGGGTCATGGCAACAGTGCCGCCGCCATCGGACGATCATCGCTGCCACTCCTCGCCTTGTCTCGGTTAATGGCGATGGAGCCGTGCGAGGGGCCGCCGACTCTGGAGGCCGACTCCCAGCTGGTCCTTCTGGGGCGCGACTGCCGTTTTTCAGACTCCCGCCGACAGCGGGTCCCGCTGCTTCGGTCAGACAGACAAGCCATCGTGGGTACAGGATCTGCCCACGGGTTGACATCAGGCCG
Source organism: Aegilops longissima (assembly GCA_021605205.1). NCBI lineage: Eukaryota > Viridiplantae > Streptophyta > Magnoliopsida > Poales > Poaceae > Aegilops > Aegilops longissima. The sequence continues at coordinate 594,805,573 of CM038676.1, read as the reverse complement.
GCATGGCAACAAAGGCCACGGACGGAGATCTCACAAGACGGCGCCTGGGCTATGCTCGCCTCTTTATGAACGGGCAGGATGGGCTGTGAGGCGGCCTCATCCTCCCGTCTGTAGTCGACAGGCAGGAGGTGGTTGAGTCGCGGGCCGACTCCCCATAGCCGCTTATCTTGAGGCCGCCTCGATTCGGCCGAGGCAATCTGGCGGCTCTGCCGCCGACTCCTAGAAGGCGGCTCTTCGTCTTGGGGTCTTGAGGGGCGCAGTCTGCCCCGATGTTTTGAAAGGTCCAGGGGCTCGGGTTTGCCTACCCGTGGCCCATTACTCTGACAGCCAAACACCAAAAAGTGGGTCGAGAAGGGAAATTTTGCTCCCATCCCATGCCCCATTCATACACCCTGTCTAACACTATAGGATGTGCTTCATATGGTTCATGTTTCGTGGAGTATTGTAGCACCATACTCTCCGTATGCTAGGACCTAGTTCTGTTAACATTGATCTCACTGCTCATTCTCGACCGGACAAATAAAAAGCGATTACATGTTACATATAGGAGTAGTTGACATGCGACAACATCATTTGTTATCGTCATATCTTACTACACTAGCAACAAGATTGTGTAGTAATCGACGTATGAACCATCGCACATGCCTAGTAGTAGGAGCACTGTATGTTCAAGTGGCTGCCGTGTTTCGACTCCTCCTTCGAAGAGTGGAAACGCTTGTTGTAATCATTTTTTCTTCGAATGAAAACAGTGGACATGCTTCACCGCGGCGGATCCTCCTCCAGCCATGCACTAAAATACTCACTTTCACCGACGAGTGGGACAGCCAAAGACTGGTCCACCAGCTATGCACTAAATTACTCCGTAGTAGAGTGACGGTAGACTACCCCGATCGAATCGCCGCAGTAATGCCCAATGAGCCACAAATCACAAAACCCCTCCTTTCCAAAGAGTAAGTTGGACTGACGAAGCAACCATCATTTCACTCTTCTCTCTTAGCTTCCTCTCTTGAAGAAAACCCCACTCGCTTCGCTTCATCCCTCATCTCATTCCTCCTTTCACTCTTCTCTCTCAGCTTCCTCTCTTGATGGACGCCGAGCACCGCCGACGTGATGTTTATGGCTCTGGCCAAAACCATCGAGGCTCATGGTACGAAGAAGCGCAAGCACCCCGCCGAGACTACCGCAGACAAGCTTAAAGCCATCGCCCTGTCCAAGCCCCCCTCTCCGGGATCCCTCATTAAGCAAGTCCAGGTAATGTCTCTTGTTGACGATCTTTTTCTCGATCTTGATCGTGTTTTTTCATCAAACACGCAGTACTAGTACTGGTAGTACAACTTTCTGGGTGATCATGCATGTGATTTTAGTGTGCCAAATGACGGTTCTAAATTCCTCTTTTGACCAAAACATGTGAGAGGTTGACACTGATTTTTATAGATTACTTTTAACTATTCCTCTGTCTCAAATTTCTTGTCTTAGATTTGTCTAGATACGGATGTATCTAATACTAAATGTGACTTGATACATCCATATCTAGACAAATCTAAGACAAGAATTTTGGGACGGAGGAGTACTTTATGAACATCAATGCTACCATTTAAGAGGGTATATTTGCCTCAAGAATTTGTGTTATGGATATTGCATGTAATCCCTCCGCTCTCATGCCTTTGAAGACATGTTCTAGTGTCTTTGTTCACTCATTTCGTATGCGATATGTAGTCATATATGGAGTATAATATCGAAAATCATCTTATATTTCTGAACGAAGGTAGTAATGAAATATGGTTTCTGTTTGAATTAGAACCAGGTCCGCGGTGGAGATGAAGTTCTCAAAGTCATGCCGTGTGAACTGGAAGACCTGATGATGAGTTCTACTGCTGAACTATCCAGTTGTTGTGTCCTTGTCGCCATGTGTCCTGAACTAGTGTTTTCCAATAGCATTGTTGTCAGGCGTGTTCTCGAGGCTCTACTTGACCACAACAATTTTCTGGTTTTGCCTTTGATTACAAAGGGTGTGGTTCTTCTAAAGCTTCCCAACAAATCTGATGCGGCCTGTCTTCATCATCATGTTTATGAGTGGAAAGACCACTCTGTTAGGTTCTCCAAGGTTGACAAGATGGTGATGGTGCATGTAGACATCTCACACGAAGTCCATGGCCTAGACAGTTATGCGGGGTTCATCACGTAGGTCGGTGGCAAGAAATAGTCTGCAGAGTTTAGTTAGTGCAACTTTGCTTGTCTGTAGTAAGTACTATTGTTCAGTACTTGATTTGTGTTTGTGAACCCTGTATTGTTTATTAGTACTGCCGCTTTTGGTGTGTGGTCAGTCCTGAGAATGGTCTATGTTAATGTCTGTCCACTCAATTCAGTCTGTATATTTTGAAGTATCCAGATCATATTTTTTGTGAGGACGGTTTATCAATTATGGTTACACTCCAATATCTGTATGCATTGCAGGGTTTATCGCACCCACCAGAATTTCCAGTCCCATGGATGTTCGGTCCATACGATTTGTCACGACCTTTGGACTGTCTTGCTTGTGGGAGTAGGCAGGGCCCGTGCATGCCACGCGTAGTTGGACGATCAATCTTCTGTTTAGTACTTCAACATAGTGATTTCCTGGTAAGGATTCACTCGTGTCACATCAAGTAAATCTTATTGATTTACTGTCTAAGTCTTATTGATTTAATGTCATGTTTTCTTTCTTTTCCTGCAATTTTACGATGCAGGTTTTGCCATGTGACATTCATCACAGAATAAACCATTTGGTTTGCTTTATGATGGGTATTTTTGCAGTTCACTTCTTATGTCGTGTCAGTAACAAAGGCACTCTCCATCACTTGTATTACTGGAAAAAATTGGATCAGGTTGTTGTCTGAGTACAAGCTGAATCCCTATGATGAACTGCAGTTTGGTTTAACAAAAACGCCACAATTAGTCCTTCTCGCGTTTAAAAGAAATGAAGAAAAAAAACTGGATCACGGTCACGGATCCTAGTCAAGTTAGAAAGCTGATCATAGCAGACCAGACACGATCGTCGCTGTCTCGCACAGATCGAGCACCGATAGTTGCTCTAGCATCGACAATGGGTAAAGAGCTCACCGATCCAAATTGAGGATTGGGCACCAACCACGCCACCGGATCAGTCCGATCTCATCGGAGGATCGGGCATCGACACCGCACCAGCTCTACAAGGAGCACCATCTCCGCAGCAGCCACGGCTTCGCACCTGCACCAACACTTGCACTTGCATTTGGTCCGCCCGTGCAGTTGCACCGCAAAAGACTCGGGCTGCGTTCTCACTTCATATACCAAAGTCCTTACAAAACCGACATGTCCACCTTCTTGGTAAGCATTGGCCGCCCAAGTGCTTCGCCTTTTTTCTTTCCATGTTGTTTCACATGATTCACTGTGTTGATCTAACTGCTTGGGTATGTCTTCTTGTTTGCAAACAGAGAATTCCTAGAGCAACGAGGGAGTCGCTCAACTATCCCGGCGCATCATGCGAAGTTTCTCTTACCATGCACAGCCTTGGTGTGAATGAACCTGCTCAATATACCGTAAGTACAAAGGATGGTCGCATGATGATTGATGCTAAAGGATGGTCAAGGTTCAAATCTAAATCATATCTTGCGGTAGGGGATGATGTCAAAATCGAACTTTCTCGGCAAGGAGAGCTGGTCCAAATCAACTTTGAAATTCTTCAGTAGCAGCACGCAACTGCCGAACTGATCTATCCTCCGAGAGATTTTGATGTAATAATTTGGCATGGTGAAACAAGTGTGTCCTGTGTATAAGTAGTACGACAAGATTATTTATCACATGGTATATCGTTGGTAGAATTGCAACTCGATTGTTGGATAGGAACCGCTGCTCGATTTCATTCCAACAAATTGCCGTGTTTTATTCAATTTTGTGTATTCGCTTTATGACAAAGATCTAAAACCGGCGCAAGCATCGATTGCTTGCAATATGAAAAGCACTGAGGTAGAACACATGGCCCCCCAAACATGCAGGGTTGGCCTGCGGCCCAAAGTCCAGAACCGTGAGCCTATCTGAGCCTGAATCCCCTTCTCCCTCGTCTTCTTGTTCAGAGAAAACCCCCGCTTGGCGATTGCATAGGGTTTTCTCATGGAGAACCAGGTACGAATTCTTCATCCATCCCCGATAAATCCAAGTCCCTTGGTCGCAGGTAATCCTAAGATGGCAGCCGCCGCTGTTGATGCATTTTTCTTCAGATCGAATCTAGTGTGTTTTGATTTGCAGTGCCCAAAGTGCGAGTACCCTATAGATTTTTATACCGGCGAGACGCCACACTTGTTCCTTCTCATCCTACCACAACATTTTGAAACGCGCATAAAGATGTTCCTAGAATCCTCTTCTCTATCCGGGAGAGTGGGGTTTTTGAACATGTTGTGTTGTCATATTATTTTTCCCTGCAGGTATTATTTGCTCGCTGTAACACATGTACTCAAGATGCTCGGCCTTGCCATAACTGAATACACTAGTTTAATGGTCACAGTGAAAACAAACCATGGATATTACTTCCGAGTTGGGTTCATGAACCAAGAAGATCGCTGCTTTTTTTATGGCCGAACTTGGATAAACTTTCTCAAGTGTTACGGACTGAAAGTTGGCGCACGAACGTTGATGGAAATAGCAGAACCTGCTCTCATCTTCACTGTAATCTTCCACCCCGACGTCGTTCCAATTGTTCATCCATGTTAGTTTTGTATCTGGTTCTTGCTTGTTTCCTCAATTACTTCTTAATCCACCTATTCTGTCTAACTAATCACAATTTAACTTTAGAAGTAGCAACTTCTAACTAATATTTTCTTATAATTGGTGGCACGTGTAGGTTTTTTCAGAGTTAAGCAGTCTGCTCGTTTGTTACTCTGTAATAACTCGGCTGTTACTAATGGCATCAAGTTGATCGGATCGACATCCACAAGTTCCTACACTTTATTGATCGCCTTGAGGTCCTTGTGGGGCTTTCAATGGTGGAAGGCCACGGGATATGTGTGCATCGATGCACTCGCTGAACAGGTCCAACTGTGTCTAGAAACTTATGGTATGAGCTGTTTTCTGTTATATATGTTGTTCATAAACTATTGCTTATACACAGTTTTACAGCTGTGATCTTCTTGAAACAGAACTGCCGAAGTTCTATTGTTCCTATACGATGCCCGACCATGGTTGGGTCAGACTTGCGCTTGGTCACAACATGATGTTTATGTCGACCTACTCAATTCCCCTTGAGGTGAAAAGATACTTATTCGTGGGTGGTCTCAGATAATGAAGGCCCGCCCATCTTGGAGAATAGGACAGAAGATTATGTTCATGCTTTTCCATTGCTCTAAAGCTTAATATCCTGTTTATTGACCACGTTGCGAGATGAAGCCGCTTTCAGAAGGTTGTGGATGCGCGGGGTGGCGCCTGGGCCTTTGCGGCCTTACCCTTGGTTAACTATAGGCAAAGTAGCACTGTTCGAGGCGTGCTTTGTACGGTTGAACCTTTATAAGTACTCATACTGCTTTCAGCTTTGGTTGTTAAGTGCCCCTGCTGGTTTTAGTTAAGGTTGTTAAGTACTCCTGCTGCTTTTATAGTTTGTTGTGTTTCTTCAGTCCTGTCTTCCTCCAGCCGCCAAAACCAAACCAGCGCCGTGGGCCGCCTGCTCCGCCTCCCACGGCTGGTTTGTGCCAACAAGACGACGCCGCCCCACCGCCTCCTAAATCGTTAACGCCGACGCCCTCGCTGCTTTGAGTGCGCTTCGCCATGGGCGCCGCCCTCTCGCGTTGTCAACATGGTCAACAAACCACAGGAATCGGCAGAAGTACGTGGAGTGGATGACAGTAGGGGCCTACATTGTGAGCGTATATAGTCAATAGACAAGAGAACATCACAAGATCGGCTGACACCTGGGACGTAGCTACTTGAGCAGTATTTTTTTTGTTTGGTATTGTTGAGACGGAGCAGGGTTTGAACTGGGCTGTGGCCCATCTAGCCCAGGCTTATATTTTATGTTCACCGTGTGACCAGCCCAGCTATTTTTTCTTTGTGAAAATGAGCCCAGTTTATTTTTTCTGAAGAATACCCAATCCAGGCCTACTTATTTTTCTACGGCCTGATGGGCTGCAACTCTTTCAAGACGCCTGCAAATCTTGAAAGTAATATGAAATGGGTTGTAAATATAAAAACAGATGACAAATTGGAAATTACTTTATAATTTCTGATTTTTTTCACATTTTCAGATTCCTATTTCACTGGGCATTAACCTAATTCAAATATATCTTCAAAGTACTTTAAATCTGGCTCGACATTTCGGTATTAAAAATAGTTTGGAACCCACAGAAATATGCGAATTGGCCCCGCCAACTAAAAACGATCGCAATAAATTGCATAAGAAGTTGCCATGAGCTATATATAAATTATTAACAAAAGAGGGAGTGGTCTGACTTGTGGGCCTGTTTAGTTGACGCGTATGCAAGATTTTTTTTAGTTATTATATATACTACGTCAACAAACGATTCTAGCAGATGTAACCGTTGTATGTCAATCCAACGACCGTTGTGTTTCTTCAATCTCTGATCTTCTTGCTCCACCGCCAAAGCAGCGCCAAGGGACCGCCTCCGCCTCCCGTGGCCGGGTCTGTGCTGCTGCCAGAGGCCTCAGAGCCCCTACTACTCCCACCGCCGGCGTGGCATCCCTCTACTCACCCACACCCCTCGTTATTCTCAAGGGCGACGACAGCCTCACACCGCAGCCAACCGGTGAACCTCGACTCTCTCCTCCGCGGGCTTCAAATGCCACGCCTTCTCCGGCTCAAGGTCGTCCCCTTCCTAGGCCTCGCCGTCAGACACCGCCGTGGTGCTCTCGGCCGCTGGCGTGGTCAATGTGGTCAACGATCGACTTCCATCGGAAGAGTATCAGACGTGGAGAGGCCGACAGTTGGGTCCACGGCAGCCGCAAGGAAGTGCCTCCTTATTACGCGGAAAATAATTATTCCTCCACCGACAGCTGGGACCCACGGACGGCCACCAGATTTCGCAAAAAAAAATGTTTCGACTGCTGGGACCCATGTGTCGGGCCACCGATTTAAAAAAGTTCCCCCCTCCGTCACTCGACCCACCGGAAGTGCCTCCTTATTACGCACAAAAAATGAATACCCCCCGCTAGCTGGGACCAACCTTGGTGGGAGGCTGACTTTGGGCCTACTAAGTTGATCGACGGAGGCCTTTGTCAACTTTAGTCAATATATGAACGATTCTAGCTCCAAAGGACTGCACGATGTCCATCCAACGGCCGTAGTGCTTCTTCAACCTCTGGTCTTCTTGCTCCAGCCGCCCAAAGGAGCGTTGGTCGTGCCGCCTGCTCCTGCCACCCGTGGCCGGCTGTGATGCAGTGGAGGCCTCACCGCCCCCTACTACTCCCACCGCTGGCCAGGCCATCCCTCTACGCACCCACACCCCTTGTTATTCTGTGGCGACGACAGCCTCACACCGCAGCCGAAGGAGTGAACCCTCATACTCCTCTATGGGCATCCATCGCCGCGTCTTCCCGGCTCCGCCGCCCCTTCCTAGGCTCGCTGCCGCCCACCGCCTCGGTGCTCTCGGCGCCGCGTGGTCAAGGTGGTCAAGGAATGGCTTCCATCGGACGTGGATCGACGTGGAGAGGCCGATAGTGGGTCCACGGCCGCAGCAAGGAAGTGCCTCCTTATTACGCCAGAAAATAATTATTCCTCCACTCGACAAAGGGACCCACCGGACGGGCCACCGATTTCATGAAAAAACGCTTCCCCGCTCCGCTGGGACCCACCAGCTACATCTTCGCACGCAAGGAAGTGCGTCCGAAAAAAAAACGATTCGCTTCTCCCGACCGCTGGAACCACCAGCTACATCTTCGCACGCAAGGAAGTGCGTCCGGAAAAACCCAAAACGATTCGCTTCGACCGCTGGGACCCACCAGCCTACATCTTCACAGCAAGGAAGTGCCCGATACCGGGACCCACCTGGTCGAAGCGCACGTAGCGCTGTCATTCTGGTCGCGAACGGTACGCACATTCTAGTCGTTGCAGAGGCGCCGCACGCGTCGTAGTAGAGGCGCGCACGCGTCGAGTAGAGGCGCCGCACGTAGCATGTACACGCACGCATAGCCGCCGTGGTGCAAGAAAAACATACGCCACGTATGTGTACATCTGGAAGGGTCTCAACGCCTACCGCGACACGCACTGGCGAGGGCTCATGTACATGGCTGGTCGAACGGAGAAACAGCATCGCCGTCGTGTTCATGGGGAGCCAAACCGGCTGGGTCGAACGGAATGACCGGTCGTGTTCATCGGGAGGGCTTGGACGGAACAGCGATGGAAACGAGGCTCGCGCATCGCACAACGGAGGAAACGGCCTTGTGTTCGACCGCCACGCTCAAACGGGATCATGTTCATCGGGAGGGGTGGCGCATCGCAGAAACGGAGGAAACGGACCTCCTAAATAAACGGGGTCCTGTTGATCGGGAGGTGTGGCGCATCACAAAACGGAGGAAACGGACCTCCACGGTCGAAACAGGGGTCCTGTTGATCGGGAGGGTGGCGCACCACAAAACGATTTAAACGGACTTGTGTTGGAGCGCCACGGTCAAACGGGGTCCTGTTCATCGTGAGGGTGTGGCGCATCGCAAAACGGACTCCACGGATACTGTTCATCTCCACCGTCGACCTCCTCCAGCCTCCACGGGCTCCTGCTCATCCAGCCTCCACCGCACGCTTACTCCACCGGCCATCGCTCAACCACCCTCCACGGGCACCCTCCATCGCTCATCGCTCATCCAGCCCTCCACACCACGGGTCCTGTTCAACCACCGCTCCACGGCCACCCCTCCATCGCTCATCGCTCATCCATCCCTCCACACCACGGGTTCCTGTTCATCCAGAGGCAACGCCACCGCCATCGCTCATCCAACCCCCTAACACTCACTGCTCATCCAATCAATCGGCTTCGCTTAGCAGCAGCAGCGGCGAATCGCCCATCGGTTCGTTAACAGCCATCGATCGATCGCCGGGTTCGATGAACGTAGTTCGCAGGCAATCGCCGGGTTCGATTAGAGCCCAACGCCGCCGGGTTCGATTAGAGCCAACGCCGCACACACGCTGCAGCACGCACGAGATAACGCGCATCGCCGCCCCGACCTCCCATCGTAACCGCAACTCCCAAAATTTTCCTCCCCTTGCTTCTACCATGGTTTTTCCATCATGGACGGCCCAAAGAATGTCATGCAGCTGCGCCTCCGCCCGCCCAAGACGAAAAGCCCATTTTCTGTCATGATTTTTGTCATAGAAGTAGGAGCCCAGCACATCTATGATGATACCGGGTTTTGTCACAATTACCGTCATAGAAGTGTCATATGTATGACAGAAAAAAAAAATGTTCGGCCCAAAATGTCATGGATGTGTCTTTTTTTGTAGTGCCTCTTGGAAAAGGAAGGGGACTCCAACTAGGATTGGGAATCCTAGTTGGACTCCCCCTATAGGCGCGCCCCTCCTAGGCCGGCCTCCTCTTCCTCCCTCCTTTATATACGTGGGCTGGGGGCACCCCAAAGACACACAAGTTGATCTTTTAGTCATGTGCGGTGCCCCCCTCCACAGTTACACACCTCGGTCATATCGTCGTAGTACTTAGGCGAAGCCCTGTACCGGTAACTTCATCATCACCGTCACCATGCCGTCGTGCTGACGAAGCTCTCCTTCGGCCTCAGCTAGATCAAGAGTACGAGGGACATCACCGAGCTGAACGTGTGCAAATCACGGAGGTGCCATGCGTTCGGTACTTGATTGGTTGGATCGCGAAGACGTTCGACTACATCAACCGTGTTACTAAATGCTTCCGCTTTCGGTCTACGAGTGTACGTAGACACACTCTCCCCGCTCGTTGCCATACTTCTCCTAGATAGATCTTGCGTGATCGTAGGCAATTTTTTTGAAATACTACGTTCCCCAACAGCCATCAAATACCTCCCGCTAAAACTCAAGGGACCAGCTCGGCACTGGTTGAATAGCCTACCCGAAAACTCCATTGGCAGCTGGGAGGACTTCGAAGATGCCTTCCACGACAACTTCCAAGGTACATATGTCCGACCTCCGGACGCCGATGACCTCAGTCACATCGTCCAGCAGCCTGGAGAGTCAGCCAGGAAGCTCTGGACTAGGTTCCTAATTAAAAAGAACCAAATCGTCGACTATCCGGATGCCGAACCCTAGCGGCCTTTAAACATAGCGTCCGAGATGAGTGGCTGGCCCGTCACCTCAGCCAAGAAAAAACAAAATCTATGGCGGCTCTTACCGCACTGATGACCCGCTTCTGCGTGGGAGAAGATAGCTGGCTGGTTTGACGCAACAATAGCACTAGCGATCCTCGCACCTCTGAGGTCAGGGACGGCAATGGCAAGCCTCGATGCAACAAAAACAAGCGTCGAAACAATAATTTAGGAACCCACGACACGGCGGTCAACGCTGGATTCAGTGGTTCCAAATCCAGTCAACGGAAGAAGCCATTCAAGGCAAACAAAGATGGCCCATCCAGTTTAGATAGGATACTGGATCAGCCCTGTCAAATTCATGGCAGCCCTGACAAACCCGCCAACCACACCAACAAAAATTGTTGGGTTTTCAAACAAGCAGGCAAGCTCAATGCCGAACACAAAGGGAAGGGGCCGCCTAGCGACAGCGAAGACGAGGAGACTCTCCAACCAAACACCGGAGGACAAAAGCAATTTCCCCCTGAAGTAAAGACAGTAAACATGCTATCTGTGACGCATATCCCTACAAGGGAGCACAAGCGCGTGCTACGAGACGACTACGCCATAAAGCCGTCTTACCAAAATTTAACCCATGGGTAGCCTATCCGATCACTTTTGATCGCAATGACCACCCAACAGGTATCCGTCACAAAGGTTCGGTAGCCCTGGTACTCGATCCAATCATTGATGGATTCCATCTCACACGAGTCCTTCTGGACGGCAGCAGTAGCCTTAATTTGCTCTATCAGGACACTGTTTGCAAAATGTGTATTGATCCCTCAAGGATCAAGCCCGCCACAACTACCTTCAAAGGTGTAATACCTGGTGAAGAAGCTCACTGTACAGGCTCAATCACATTGGAAGTCGTCTTTGGTTCGCTAGACAACTTCCGAAGTGAAGCATTGATCTTCGATATTGTTCCATTCTGCAGTGGATACCATGCACTGCTTGGGTGGACCGTGTTCGCTCGTTTCAATGCGGTCTCACACTACGCCTATCTAAAGCTTAAGATTCCTGGTCCATGCAGTGTTATAACGATCAATGAAAACACGGAACACCCCCTCCATTTTGAGGAGTATACCATGGGCATCACGGCTGAAGTACAAAGCGGACTCGTTAAACCGCATACCTCATCGGCCATTAAGCCACCATCCTCTACTACACAAGACCGGTCAACTTTAGAGCTGGATTAGCAATTCCGCCTCCGTCATTCGCCGCACATGCCCGCGAAGTTCACATCGCGCATGCATAATTATGCACTTAAAATACCTTGGTCATCGGCGGAGGCACATTGCGGGCAGGCCTACATCACGGTTCGTCCTCCTATAGCTTTTCTCCCTTCTTTTTTAAACTATTTCTTATCTTTTGTCGCAGATGAGTCAAAACCTGTTCGTCCTACGTTACTGCACGGACTCTTTCCGGAGCCCAGTTTCATCCAGGATACTAAAGATTTCTCCTTTTAAGGAATCCTCTTGGCTAAGGCAAAGGCAGCGCAGACGTGCACAGGAGGTCCAAAAGATTTTTTGTAGACCAAACACTCTATTTAAAACCTGGATATAGCCTTTTCCCTTAGCCTTCGACCCCTGGCATGTAAAATGACCTGGGTAGAGGTGTTATAATCTGTAAGATTGCGCTCGACGTATCAATCAGATTCCATGGACATAATCCATCTTCCGTATTTACTAGAACTGTATTTTACCACTTCGGTGGTTTCACATATACACCTCGGCACTAATCGCTAGGGGCTCGATACGGCAACATATCAAATTGCCAACGAGTCCGAACAGCTCTACAGCATACTTCGGCGTCACGAGTTTTTGCATTATATGCATCAACTCCGAATCATGTCTTTGGTCAATAGTTGGATTGCCCGGCTCCTGTGCTTACTACCTTACGTTCCGCTCTATCGGCAAGGGTAGTAAAGGGAGAACTACTGCGATTGTGTTTCCGGTTCACCCGGTTAAGCACCTCAGTAGAGAAAGCCGAAAACTGGTTGTCATGATGCGGCGAGAGCTGGTCAACCACTCGACGACTTATTAAAATCTTTTGCGATTTCTTCCGTATAACACGAAGGACCATTTTCCAGTCACCTATGTAGCGCAGCCGTATTCGGATAACCGCGTACATATAAGGGGCTATATCGTAGACCCACCATCAAACTCCTATGGCTAAGTGAAGGTGTTAAAGCCCTACAGTCCGATTGCCTAGTTCGCTGCACTGACACCTCCTTCACGGACCAAGACGTTGGGTCAAGTGTAGTCAGTTGCTATTCCGAACACCCCCGCATTATATGCGAGGGGGCTAAAGTCGACGACTGGCAAACCTTCAGATTATGAAAAAAACGGCCGCACAAGAGGAAATGCCTTTCAGGCAAAAGGCATTAATATAACACAGCCTTAATATATCATAATATTGTTATCACAATTCCGATACATTCACTCGAACATAATATCCTTCGAGCACTGACGCTCTATCAAGCGGGCGCCCTCTAGGACATCTTCAAAATAATGCTCCGGCGTGCGATGGTCCTTGCCCTCGGGTGGACTGTTTGCTGCAACATCGGCAGCCTTCATTTTGCCCAGTACGTCTTGACGCAAGCAAAGGCCATCCGTGCACCTTCAATGCACGCCGACCACTTCACAGCGTCGATACGCGGCACCGCATCAACAAGTCGCTGCACCAAATCAAAATAATTGTTCAAAATTGGCTCAGTTGGCCACAGTCGGACCACGACTTCCTCCATGGCAGCTCTGGATACCTTGTGAAGCTCGGCCACTGGGCCATTTGTTCGTTCAGCAATGACGGACGCTGCGGCACGTTGAACTGTGACCAGAAAAGCTTCTTCACTGCATATCCGTCTTGCGCCTGATAAAACTGCGCCACATCGGCGACCTTCAGCAGGTCCAAGAATGAGTCTGGAGAACTCCACATTTGATTAAGCGGGGTAAACTTTGGATCACCGAATTTAGTCTATAAAAGAAAGGGCTTACCAGCCGCTATCTCCCCAGCTTGCTGAATCTCCTCCCGAGCCGCTCTTGACTCGGATCGTGCCTCTCGCGCTTCTTGTAAGGCCTTGTCGAGATCGGCCGTTTTGGTTTTGTTATCCTTTTCGAGTGATTCGCATTGGGCAGTGGCATCCTTTAGCTCTGGCGCCATGGTAGATATTCTCTCCTCGCACTGGCGCCGAATGGCCTGTTCGGCCTTTAAATCAGCAGCTGCCTTCTTGACAGCCGCACTACTCACTCTGGCTTGCTCCTTGGCCCGGGCAAGTTCAGTTCGAAGGGTCTCAACCGCAGCTGCACCATCTGCAATTATGCATGTCCCAGTATATAATTCTCCGCTTCGTGCTCATATTATTATACATGCATAAGCTAACTGCCCCAAAACATACCTTGTGCATCGTCGAGCCGCCTGTTAATAAGAGTAATGTCCTCATCCGCTGACTCAAGTTTTTGCTGTAAATCTGCAACTTCCGCAGCGGGGGCAGTCGACATTGACATAACAGCCTGTTTTCAAATTAATCATATCATTTCCTGAGCATATCTTTTTGATCCTCTGATCGCCTCCCTGTGGAAGCCGACCAAAGTCTCAGGGGCTACTATCTATACACACACGCATTTTGCATGTAAAGAGTGGTTAAGATATTACATTGCATACCTCGAAGCCTCTTAGTAGGCCTGTAAAGGCTTCATTCAACCCGCTTCTTGCGGATAGAATCCTCTGAACTACCGTACCCATTAAGGTACGATGTTCCTCTGAGATGGACGCATTCTGCAACATGCCCATTAATGTATCCGAGGCTTCCGGATTCTTGGAAGCGGCTGCCGGAGTACGAACTCCCTTCGAAGGGATATATTTACTCGACCCTAGAGTCGTCTTCGGTTGTAAGCGGAGTAGTCCGGGGCCTTTATTGTTGGGCCCCGTAGGGGATGCATACCCCAGACCCTTGGCGACTGAAGTATCACCTTCGGGTGCTGTCTTCATTGACCCCACACCACTTGATGATCGGGGGAGACCCTCCGGGATGACACCTCGAAGTCGTCCGCCCTAAAGGGCGAGGAAACCTGTGGAGGCGTCTCGCTTTCCATAATCTTCGGAAGTAGGTCAGCCGAGGAGGAGGACTGGTGAGGAAGACCGCAGGCCGGACTACAAACATGTATTTAAGATGTTACCCTTGTGACTGGAAAAGAATGGGATATGTCTAAAACACCCTTGTTCACTTAAGATTCGGCTAAAGGCTTGTCCTTGCGGAGGAACTGTGCAGCATCGTCTTCCGAACCGGCTGACAGGGACACCTTCCCTCTCTTGGGGGCCTCCACCTCCAAATCTTTAGAGATAGTCCTTTTCTTCCCGTGGGGAGAAGAGATATCAGCTTCTTCTTCCCCTTCGTCTTCAGAAGAGGGAGTTCCAGTCTCCCTCGACATAGCGTCCAGTGTACCTTTTGAGTGGAGGCCACCTTTGGCCTTTCTGCCCTCCCCCTTGACCTCCTTCACCGGCACTTGATACGGTGCCGGGGCCAGCATCCTTGTCAACACAGGATCAGCTGAGTCTTCGGGGAGTGGAGCCGAACACCTAATTCGTTCTGCGTTTTTTATCCATCCCTAGTTGGAAACATGTTTCTCAGTATATTGTTACGGGATAATCAACTAAGCTGTGTTCAGGAGTTGAGTGCTTACCGAGGTATCCGGATGGTTGCAGTCGAGGCCGATGTCTTCGGTTGTATCCGGCCACTGTTTTCGGGTCCCGAAGAATAACTTCCACATCCCTCTGTGCGTTGTGGTGAAGAAGTGCTGAAGGGTCCGTGGTCCTTCCGGATTGAACTCCCACAGGGAGAGGCCGTCGCTGGCACGGCAGGACCCGGCGGACTAGCATTACCTGGATCACGTTTATGAGGCCGGTGTCCTTTTCAAGGAGACTCCGGATACGGCTTTGTTGCGTCTGAACTTCATCAATTGATCCCCAGTCCAGCCCCTTATTAATTCATGGTGCGGGTCGTAATGGAGGGCCAGATCGGAACGCATGTGTCGTTGCCCACTTGGTACTGCGGGGTTCAGTGATGTAAAACCACTCCCGCTGCCATAGATTGGAAGTTTCTATGAAGGAGCCCTTTGGCCAAGGTGTATTGGCGAGCTTGCTCACCATAGCACCGCCACACTCCGCTTGCTCCCCGTCGACTACCTTCAGTTTCACATTAAAGGTCTTGAGCCAT
Source organism: Aegilops longissima (assembly GCA_021605205.1). Classification (NCBI taxonomy): domain Eukaryota; kingdom Viridiplantae; phylum Streptophyta; class Magnoliopsida; order Poales; family Poaceae; genus Aegilops; species Aegilops longissima. Next base: position 594,790,080 of record CM038676.1, on the reverse strand, counting down.
AAGCCGAAGTGTGGGGGAATGCGGAGAAAGGCCTCGCACATGACGATGAACGCCGAGATGTGAAGAAAGAAGTCCGGAGCTAGACCGTGAAAATCTAGCCCGTAATAGAACATGAGGCCACGAACGAAAGGGTGGAGAGCGAACTCTAGCCCCCGGAGGAAGTGGGAGATGAATACGACCCTCTCACCGGATCTGGGTGTAGGAATAACCTGCCCCTTAACAGGGAGCCTGTGGAGAATTTCCATGTCGGTACCTTGCCTGGGAGCTGGCGATATCCTCCTCATGGATGAGGAGGCCACCCACCGGCCTTGAGGGCTGGGTTCGGGCATGACTGGGAGGCTTGGGAAGATTAAATTGAGACCCGGGCGCTGGAGCTCAAGGTTGGAAAAGTTGAGGAAGGCATAGAGGGAAAAGACGGGTCTATGCCCCCTTTATAAAGGCGATGAATATCGAATGCCTCCTGATGAGCCTTAAAACTTGCCTATTCCCAGGGAATGATGCCAACTGAGCGGTTTGATTCCCATGCCCATATTGATGAGAATCCCGCGATAAGGGGACACGATCTCTGCTTTAACAAGACGTGCCAATAAAGCCGCGTCTTGAAACATGGAGCGGGAGGCTGAAAAACGGTTCGAAATAAGGACCGGGTAGGGACGTGATGTCATGCTGCAAAAGTTGTCAGTAGGTTGGACTCGTGAAACATTATGCTATCTACTGTTGTGTATGGTACTTGTTTTGTAGAGTCGGACACGCTTTCGGTGTTCGAAAGCTACTTTGGAGTATTCGAAGGAGGAACCCGCCTTGCAATGCCGAAGACAATCTGCGCGCCGGACATGTCGTATTTGAAGCCTGGTTCAGGGGCAACTGAGGGAGTCCTGGATTAAGGGGTCCTCGGGCGTCTGGACTATGTAACATGGGCCAGACTAATGGGCTATGAAGATACAAGACAGAAGACTTCTTCCCGTGTCCGGATGGGACTCTCCTTTGCGTGGATGGAAAGCTTGGCGCTCGGATATGTAGATTCCTTCCTTTGTAAACCGAATCTGTACAACCCTAGGCCCCTCTGGTGTCTATATAAACCGAAGGGTTTAGTCCATAGAGGCAATCACAATCATACAGGCTAGACATCTAGGGTTTAGCCATTATGATCTCGTGGTAGATCAACTCTTGGTAATCCTCATACTCATCAAGATCAATCAAGCAGGAAGTAGGGTATTACCTCCATCAAGAGGGCCCGAACCAGGTAAACATTGTGTCCCCGTCTCTCTGCTACCATCGACCTTAGACGCACATTGGGACCCCTACCGAGATCCGGCCGGTTTTGACACCGACATAGGCCATGCTGGACTAGCCTTGTCCATGGATCAGAGATGGCGCCATCCCAAGCGGTGGTGGTGCGCAGTTGATGAAGCGGGCGGTGGTGGTGCAGTTGGTGGAGCCGGGGGCGAAGCAGGAGCGGGCGCCATGCGGAACTGCGGTGGCCTAGGGTTTTTGCCCAGGTAGTTGGGACTTGGAAGCCAGGCGGATGGTTGAGGAGGTGCTGTTGGTGGAGGTGGCGGTGGCGGCGTCAGCAGTGTGCAGTGAGAAGCGGTGAAGACACGAGGCGGGAGTCCTTTGTAGTTAGAACGCTGTCGGTGTCAAACCGGCAGATCTCGGGTAGGGGTCCCGAACTGCGTGCGTCTAGGCGGATGGTAACCGGAGACAAGGGACACGATGTTTACCAGGTTCGGGCCCTCTTGGTGGAGGTAAAACCCTACGCCCTGCTTGATTGATATTGATATTGTGGATGTTTACAAGAGTGGATCTACCACGAGATCAAGGAGGCTAAACCCTAGAAGCTAGCCTATGGTATGATTGTAAGGGTTGTTGTGATTGTAGTCCCTACGGACTAAAGCCATCCGGTTTATATAGACACGGAGAGGGCTAGGGTTACATAGAGTCGGTTACAATGGTAGGAGATCTACATATCCGTATCGTAAGCTTGCCTTCCACGCCAAGAAAAGTCCCATCCGGACACGGGTGAAGTCTTCAATCTTGTATCTTCATAGTCTTGGAGTCCGATCGATGATGATAGTCCGCAAATGATAGTTCGGCTGATGATGGTAGTCCGGCTATCCGGACACCCCTAATCGAGACTCCCTCGGTAGCCTGAACCAGGCTTCAATGGCGATAAGTCCGTGTATATTGCTTGGCATTGCAAGGCGGGTTCCTCCTCCAAATGATAGAAGATTGTGAACACTAGGATAGTGTCGGCTCTGCAAAATAAATTCCACATTCCACCGTAGAGAGAATAATAATATACACAAGTTCCATCTCTTGGCGTTTTTCGTGGCATGACGCCACACCACTACCAAGCCATTACTCAAATTGTTTTTACTTTACCACCTCAGCGCATTTAGCGAAGCGGTTTCTTTGCACGTCTTGTCGAGCAGATCGTGTTTCCCTTAATCCGGGATTCTCATCAATACAGGCGTGGGTAACCCAACGCGCCGTTCGCCACGCCCTCTATCGAAGGCGTGTCCCAAGCGGTCACAGAGACGGCTCTTGGTATCCTCCCTCTTTATAACGGGACCAAGGCTCGTTTCTTTTTCTTCAATCTTCCATTGAATCCTCTCCATGCTCCAAGTTCCAGCACCTAGAGCCCCAGATTCAAGCGCTTTGGACCTTCAACGATGTCCGGTTCCGACCTTCAGGGCCGGTGGACGCCCTCCTCCGTCACGGAGGAGGACGTGCTAAAGCTACGGGAGGCCAAGTACCTGTCTTACGAGATTTCGCACAGGTTGCCTGCCGAAGGGCAGGCCATCCCCACACCTGAGCCCGCGAGTATGTCGTCTTCGTATCCCACCTCCGTCGGGGTTTAGGCTTACCAATGGATCCTTTTGTGAGAGGGCTCATGTTTTACTATGGGCTGGAATTCCACGACTTGGCTCCGGAGTCCATCCTCCATATATCCGCATTTATTGTCATCTGCGAAGCCTTCCTCCGCGTCACCCCACACTTCGGCCTGTGGCTGTAGACTTTCAATGTGGCGCCGAAGATGATCGGGGGGCGTCAAGCGGAGTGTGGCGGGGCGGCCATAAGTAGGAGGGCGATGCCCGTGGCCCGCTGGCTCCTTCCAAGAGGAGCTCGGCCTGTGGCAGCAAGAGTGGTTCTATATTACCATTCCGAGGGCGCGACAAAAGCCGCCGCCCCTATTCCGCCGGGACCTCCACGACAATTGATGTTGTGGGTCAACCAAGAGCTCAAGCTGGGGCCGTCAAAGGGCGTGCCCCTCTTGCAGGGCGGTTCGAGATCTCTTAACGAGGGAGATCGATATGGTGGTGGTGATGCGAGTTATGCTAATTAGGCGTCTCTGCCCTGCAAACCCCGTCCTCTCCGGCTATGGGAGTTCAATCCGGAGGGCCACGGATTCTTCAACACTTCATGGGTATGGCGCCTCGGAGATGTATAACTTATTCTTTGGATGCAAGAGGTGCGTAGGAATTGACCGAGGATGCTGGACTAAGCTGCAATCGCCCGGATACTCAAGTAAGTAGTTCCAAGTCCGGACATACCGTTTGTTTGCCTTCGATGATCCGCCTTATGACCGATCTCCTTCTACACAGGAGTGGATAGCGGAAGCAAAATTGTCTGATGTCCGGGCCCCTCCTCGAGACGCGCGGATCCCGTGCTGGTCCGGATGCTTGAGTTGCGCCGGAGGAAAGCGAAGGGGAAAGCAGGAAAGCTACTGCCTCGCCTAAGGAGGCTCTTGAGCGAGTGGGATCGAGAATCCCTCCTACCAAGGGAGAAGAGGACTGCCTCAGGGACCGGGAAAAAAAGTCCCTAAGCGGGGAAGAAATCTTCGCTGAGGTCCTGCGTCCGGGAGGCCCCGCCGCACAATCTCCTTAATGAGCCAGCCCTCCAACGAGCCGTAAGTAGAAAGAAAGGAGTTTTATAATAAGGACATCCCTATTCGTGCTTCCGAGGATAACTAAAGTTTTTACCTTGTAGTTCGGATCTCCGTCCTTTCGAGATGAGCTCGTCTTGGGGACCTTCGTCCGGAGATGATAGAGGCGAGGCGCCCCGTCCGAGGCGCCGTTGGATAGGGCGGACGAGCTGAAGTGTAAATCACGGAGGAGCCGGGTGTGGCAAAGCCGGATAGTTCGGCGCCAAGCTGGTGTATGGTGAAGGATGCGCTGAGAAGGCGTCTACTTGAGAAGATCAGCACGCATTGATGAGCATGGTGATTGAAAGGATTTCGTCGCTTGGCGCGTTGCATAATGCGTCGAGGAGTTCTTGGCGGGGTTTGAAATCGTAAAATGACACACCTTTTAACAGTTTTGCATATAAAATCGCCCTATATAGATAGTAGCCCCGAGACTCGGTAGGTTGTCGATATCGACAGCGCGTCGAGGATCGAAATCGCAGGTTTAAATTCCGTCGTGCCGATGCAGTTGGCGGGTCGTCCGAGGCCAGCCGGACTGATGGAGTTGCTGAACTAAGCGGCAACTTGATGTGGCGGATCGGACATCGTGCTGATCAACAAGCGACTTGATGAGTCGCAAGGTAAGTGTTGTTCTTGGCGGTCACGTGGTAAAGGAGCCAAAGCCAACTCCTTACAATATGTGCGTGAAATGCAGATAGTGCCGCTGCCGTGGAAGTCTTGGGCGAACTTTCTCAAGCCAAGGCGGGCGGAAGGAATAATGCGGCAGCCTCAAGGCGGCCGAGGAGTTAGCGGCGAAAGGGCCGCACTGCTGCGAGCAGGAAGAGATAGCGAAATGGTTGTGAAGTTAAAGAGGCTACCGACCGCAATGAGGCTCTTGGGAAGGGCGCCCTAGCGGGCAGGAAGACCTGCGGAAGGCCACCGCCGAAGCCAAGAATGCCCGCTCTGCAATGCGGGTCATGAAGGAAGAGCTGCGCCGGCCGGGAGATTGTGGCTGGCAAGCCTTTTACGCTGCGCGCGAAGGTTCACGGATTCAAAATATGCTCAGCTGGGCCAACCTGTGGTGTCAAGAGGACCCTAATATGGACTTAGCGGTGAGTGCGGCGGATGCCGTTGTGCATTTTCGAAGCGGAAGGATCACCAGACGGAAGAGCTGTTTTGGTCTCAATTCCATAGTCCGGAGCGTTCACTTCCGCTGACCGATCGTTTGGCTGAGTGGGCTGAGCTAAATAGGTTGTTCGGGCTTGCTATGGTGGATATAGTGACCCATATCCGGCGGATAGGCCCAACCGAAGAGTTACTTTGGCTTATTGCAGCAATTTCTTGGGCGGTGCCACATATCAAAGCGATAAGCGGTCGGCCGGCATAGAGGTGCGCGGATGGCGCTCGCCGATGTGAAGACATATTGGACAGAGATCGATGCCACGCTGTTGCGACCCGGGTTCGGATAATAACGGCTACCCGCCGAGCACAATTTTGGCGAAGTCTGCTGGTGCTCGTGTAATAGAGTCGCGATGCTTTCGAAAAATGTTACGTTCGATGAGCGTTTATATGATGTAAAAGCGATTTTTATGATGTAAGCGCCTTTTATACTTGTGCGTTCAAGTAATAGAATATCTCGCTGCGGCCGTTCATGTATACGTATGTATAACTTTGAAAGATGGCGATCGTCGGCTTCAGCCCCCACGCACAAGGTGCGGGGTGTTCATAAAAATAGCGCGTTTTCACACTTAATCCGGCGTCTCGGTCACTGTAAAGGAGGTGGTAGCGTAGCAAAGCGAGGCAACGGACTATAATGCTTTATCACTTTCACTTAGCCATGGAGTTCGAGGGTGGGGCTCGACATAGCCCACAGGGCACCGATGCTCTCGAATTAGGCGTGTATGTACTGGCCGAAGCGGCCCTTCGTCCAAGCGGAGGAATCCTAAAAATTCCCAAGGTCGATCAGTGGTTGACAGTCTCTTCTTTGTATCATGACAGTCAGTTTTGGCTTTCTCTCTTGAGGTGCTCGCCCGGCCAGGCTGGGGCTGTCGCAGTAGTTCTCTGGACCCGCGTTAGCCGATAATCTGAGCGTAAGGCAGCAAAACACGGGCAGGGCAAACCCAACATTTGACTAAAGACATGATTAGAGCTGATGCATATAAAGCCTAACTCGAGGCGCGAACACTCCCGAAGGTGTTCGGTCTTTATAATAGCGGGAAAGACAAAGCCCTAAGCCCCTTGTGTCCGAGTGCGGGCAGGTTCTTACTGGCGCGGCCCGATGCCAAAACGCCGATCTCCACTCTGGTTATCTTTGAAAAACCAGGATTATAGCAACAAGAGACAGTAAGAAAGGTTTACGTAGGGTCTTAGTGCGAAAGAGTCCTTAGCAGGTCCCTCTTGCGTCTGCTTTGTGTCTCCGTTGTGCCGTATCACGGGCGGGTGTGCACGCTGTTCATACGTAAAGAGAGAACTTGGTTGGAAAAGAAATAAATGCGAGAAAGTGCATAAAAATTGAAATATAGATTAAGAAAGCTGAGCCTATGCTAGCTCATTATGGCTTGTATGAGCAAACCCTTGTGAAGGGGTGTGCGGCTAGGTAGCCCTAGCTTATTTATTCGGACTCGTCCGGCCGTGTCAAAGGGTCTCAAAGTGACCCTTTGATGAAAGCGATGCCCGTGGATTGGGCATTTGAAGCGTAAGAGGCGGAATGTGGTATTGTATTGAAGCGGACGAGAGCTTCCGTCCAGTGGTGCTTGATAGCTGGCTTAAGGGCTGGCGCCACTCCTTTGAAGGAAGTGCGGCTATGCGGTGTGATAGGGTCTATCCCCACTTGCGGATTGTGCCGGGTATAGCAGAGTTTAAGTCCCGCGCCGTCCATCAACACCTGCGTTAATTGCAGTCCGTCTATTATGGGATCCGATATCGGGCAGTCTAGCATGCGCTCCGGATCGTCTGGACTAATCCGGATGGTCAAAAGTGATTGGTTTTGGCATCAACCTTGGTCCATTGGGGTGGATCGTCCGACACTTGTCTTGGCGAGTGCCGTGTTGGCTTTCCGTGTTATCACGTGAAGCGAGTTTACTGTTTTGACTTCTCGAGGAAAGTCTTTTGACTTCGGTGCTTCTCTTGGTGGGGCTCGTCATCGTCCTCGCTTGGCGTATCGAGCCTTGTGTCGGCGTTAAGTCTGCGGACTATTTGAAAACCAACAATTTGGTTGGTATGGTTTGCGAGCCTTAAAGTCTTGTGGATTTGACATATCCGATCTAAAATTTTGTTTAAATTTGATAGCTCGTCTCTGTTGTCCTTAAGAGGTCGTGTTTTGTTATGCGGCGCGAGCTTTTGAATCGGCGTTGACCGCTGTGCCTGTGGGCTTTTTTTCTTTATTCGGCGCTGATCTTTCCTGCGCCGTGACTTTCCGTTCCATCTCGATCTCGGATGTACTCGGGTCATTGGTGCTGCATCTTGCTAGCCAGCTGTCTTCTCTAGCAAAGCGCGTCATGAGAGCTTGTTAAGCGGCCATTGTTCTTGGCTTCTCTTGGCGAGGTGTCTGGCGAGCCATTCGTCTCGGACGTTGTGTTTAAAATCTGCTAAGGCTTCGCGTTGGACGATCGACTATTTGGTTCTTTTGGTAAGGAAGCTGTTCCGAATTTTTGGCGACTCTCCGGGCTGTTGGGTTATATGACTCAGATCGTCGGCATCCGGGCGCGGACATAAGTCCCTTGAAAATTTGCTCTAAGCGTCCTCAAGCTCTTCCCAACTTCCAGCAGTGTTTTCGGGAGGCTTTTGAGCCAATGCCGAGCTGGCCCTTTGAGCTTGAGGGTAGGTATTTTATGGCGTGGAGATCATCTCCTCTAGCCATGTGTATGTGTAGTATGTAGTCTTCTATCCGGACTCAAAGTGCATTGTGCCGTCGTATGCCTCTATGTTTATGGGTTTAAACCCTGCTGGAAATTCATGATCCAGCACCTCATCAGTGAAACATAAGCGGGTGTCTGGCGCCCTATGTTGGGTGTGCGCTGTCTTGAACACTTGTCGTGGTGTGTTACTTCACAGGGTCCTCTTTTTGGCCCGTTGATGGACCTAGTTGGGCCGTCCGTTTTACCAGGTTTATAATTAGAAGCTTGTGTGCAGCCCGTTTGTCGCTTTGGGCACTGTCATCGGCCGTCTATCCGCCGGCGGCCTCTTTATTTTTGTTGTGAAGGCTCGATGGCTTCCTCGTCAAATTCTGGCAACAACTTGCGCTGGTAGCTCTTGTTTTGATGGTCATTGCCATATTTGTCTGCGGTCTTGAATACTTTGCTCCACTTCATTACGGCGTGTCTTACGCTGTTTTGAGCTTCCGTTTAGCCTTCTTCAAACTTCTTGCAGTGGCGGCGAGTTTTTCGTATGTTCTTATGCTCTGGTGTTGTGGCGGACTGTTGATTGCTCCGTGAAGGGGTTGATTATCCGGCTCGTCCTGTTAGTCGTCTGGCTGGCTTGCCCTGCTCTATCGCTGGGTCGTTGGGAAGGCTGCTTTGATCGAAGCGGGACTTAGGGGCGGCGTCTCGTCGCCGTTTTGGTTCTTTATCGCGAGATTATCCTCTGCCGCGTCCGTTGTTCCTCGTTATCGCTTCCCTTGGGTGTCCACCATGTATATGTCATATGATGAGGTGGTCTTCCGGTGTCCTGTAAGGCTTTGGTTCTTGGGAATCTCGGCATCGTCGTCCATACCGTCGATGTCTTGGTCGTAATCGAGTATGTCGGTTAAATCGTCAGCGGTGGCTCTGAAGTGGGTGGTGGGTGGGATCTGAATTTCTTCGTCATCCGCGTCCCAACCGTCACGGCGTAGTTGGCGAGGGCTCTCCGGATAGCGAGATGCTTCAATGAATTTATGATATCGCCGGCGAGTCTGAAAAGATATCCGGCGGTGAATTCCATGATCGGCGCCCAATCGGATTCGGTGGCGGGCGCAGGAGGTTCGAGTCGGCGAAGTCCGGCACCTCGAGTCATGGGCTTCGTGGGACAAGGTAAGTGTTGGCTCCATCACCGTAGAAATTGCGGCTCCGGCGGTGTCCAGCCATCCGTCCTCGATTGAGCGATCGGCTCCGGACTATGAGTCGGGCGGATCGAATCTGACCTCAAGGTCTTTGTCCGGTGGCGAGTTAGGTCATGCCCATCGTGACAGCCAGCAGCCTTCGGTGTGGCTCAGATCCATCGAGGATCAAGTCCCGCGGATATCGGCCGTGAAGTTTAGGCTTCAAACCTGACTGGCGGCGGGCGTAACTTCGATCTGCTCGGATGGCCAGCGAGTTGGCCCGCGATTGCCAAGCCTCCGAATCTGAAGATCTGTCGGGAGAAAGGTCTCACCGAGATTGCGTCGTTATCGATTGAAGAGGCCATCACTCCTATCGGTGGCGACACGGAGGAACTCTCAATGAAAGCACCAATGTCGGTGTCAAAACCGGCGGATCTCGGGTAGGGGGTCGAAGCGTGCGTCTAGGAGGATGGTAACGAGGAGACAAGGGACACGATGCTTACCGAGTTCGGGCCCTCTTGGTGGAGGTAAAACCCTCGTCTGCTTGATTGATATTAATATTGTGGATGTTTACAAAGTGGATCTACCACGAGATCAAGGAGGCTAAACCCTAGAAGCTAGCCTATGGTATGATTGTAAGGCTTGTTGTGATTGTAGTCCCTACGGACTAAAGCCATCCGGTTTATATAGACACGGAGAGGGCTAGGGTTACATAGAGTCGGTTACAATGGTAGGAGATCTACATATCCGTATCGCCAAGCTTGCCTTCCACGCCAAGGAAAGTCCCATCCGGACACGGGGTGAAGTCTTCAATCTTGTATCTTCATAGTCTTGGAGTCCGGTCGATGATGATAGTCCGGCAAATGATAGTTCGGCTGATGATGGTAGTCCGGCTATCCGGACACCCCCTAATCCAGGACTCCCTCAGGCACGATCGGCCCATTGGAGCATCGAGCGAACCTCGGCGAAGGAGGGACGCGGACACATCATAGGGATGAAGGAAGCCTGCTTCTCGAACCGCTCGCTGAGCCGACGAGGAGGAAGTTGATGAGCTGGCGATCGTCGATAGGATCACCAAGTTCGCGGAGTTCATCCGCGATGGCCTTGAGGCGTTGGCAGTAGACGCCGACCAGTGAATCACCTTGCACCATATTCCGAAGCTCGGTGTGGAGATTGTTGGCGCGAGCGTCGATGTTGTCCTGGAAGAGCTGACGAAGGGCCGCCCATAGATCGGCGGCGGAGGCACCGCCATAGTGGACTAGATTGAAGATCTCTGTGGAGACTTGCATGTAGATCCATTGAATAATGACAAGATCATCCTTGACCCATTGCGGATCATGAAGTTTAGGAAGAGAGTCGTCGGCAATGTGAGAGCGGAGATTGCATCGCCCAAGGTGGACCTCGAAGAGGTGACGCCAATGTCAGTAGTTGTGAGCAGCAAGGTCTAGGGTTATGGGGATGTAGGGGCTAATATCGGAGATGGTGTTGGTGAAGGAGATGGAAGGGGGTATTGGTGGGGGTAAAGCTAGAGTAGAGGTAGAGGCAGAGGAGCCGTGGCCACGGCGACCTTGGCAGCGATGATGGCGGCGCGCCACTCGAAGTAGCCGGGCGGCGGCGGCGGTGGCGGGTCTGACGGGTTAGCCATACCCTAGGATCGAAAGCCTGATACCATGTAGAATTGTATTGAATAATTGTTGATGCAATATTGTGCCAATACAAGAGGTATATATAAGAGCCAAGCCGCACCTGACCTAGCCCTATTACAAACTAAGTAGGAGTCCTAATCCTATTACAAGTTGTATTCTAACAATTTTGTAAGGCCTTGTTCGGTTAATCAGCCTCCCAAGGGGATTAGAGAGGATTGAAGGGAATTTTGGCTTGTAGGGATTTAATCCACCTTAATCCCTGACAATTCATTAAATCCATCTCAAACCGAACAAAGCCCAAAGATAAAGAGGGTGATGGTATCCCAGTGTTACGACGAACGTGCTGTATGTGGCTGGATTAGTTTTAGCTGGAGGGGAGGACGTTTTGTTGACACAAGCAAACTGTCGGTGATATATCGACCTACTTTTGCTGCTGGTTCGGACCTGATTGATTGTCTGAACGTGCCACCCAAGTCCAAGCAACAGGGACAGCATTCTGCTATGCACGCACTGTCCCCGTTTGGAAATTTAGGCCGCCAGTTCGGCACAAGTTTGTTACACTACGACAAAGACCTGCCAGGGCGGCCCAGGCGGTGGTAGATGCTCCACACCGGTCAAATATGAGCCTCAAAAAAAGAAAAAAACGGGTCAAAAATGGGCCGGACAAGAACAGCAAGGTTTATTTATCTAGCGGTTGGTTCAGAGCAGTGAGCACCAAGGCAGCAGTTCGTTAAACAACCAACAGCTAGCAAGATCCGCTTCGCACGTGGATGGTTTGGTGTTCGCGGCAGAGCAGGGGCCCGCACGCTGCCCGGCGCCCGGCTGGTCTCATGCCGGCTAAGCTGCCGCCGGTGTTCCGCACTGATCTACGCTGCGGCGCACGCTACGACACTGCCGCACTTTTCCCTTCATGATCCCGAATTACAGCGTTAGCGACATAGATCCTCTATTGGGGCCGGCCCATTTCGGGTTTCATCCCACCGTTTTTTTTTCTTTTTTCCCTTCCGGTTGTTTCTTTCCTTTCCTTTTACGTCTTTTTCTTTTATATTCATATTATATATTTTCTTCTCTTTTTTATTTTTATTTTTTGAATATCTACATCCTAAAATATGTCTATATATATCTGTATGTAATTTGTAGTGGAATATTAAAAAGACTTTATTTAGAAATGGAGGGAGTAATAAAGGTATATGCCACCAACATTACTTCTAGTGTCGTCCCTGCCGACGACCTAATGCACCAACAGTAGACAATAGCCGGGATGACTGGTGCACCGAGGCTCCCTCTAGCTCGGCGATAATGTGTTTCCCCTCGACGAAACGGGCAGTGGTACGATTGGGAAAACTGGAATCGATGCCTTTTCCATTATTTTAGATTTTTGAGCTGTTTTTTTTTTCAAGATGCATTAGTCTTTTTATTGCATTTTTGTTGTAAGATCCGACGAGGAAGAAAGCGATCATCTTGTGATGATCGGGTAGACGTGTACGAAAATAAGCAGCGGTAATGATGGGAGCCGGACATCAAGAATGCAAGTTGTACACGAGCATGGAAAATGCCGGTCAGATCTGATATCAGTTTGACCTACAGTCACAGAAAGAGTACCCCCCCCCCCTCCCCGCTCCCCCGCTCCCCCGCTCCCGCAACCACGGCGACTCCACACCTCCCGCTCGACATTGCCCCCACCGCAGATCTAGCCGTGCCGACCTCGCGAGATGCCTCTGCGGCGGCGAAGATGAGATCCAGCGTCCGCGACCGCGCCACCTCCCCCTTCCCCTTCCCCCACCCGAGCCCAGGAGTCCTGCGCCGAGCTGGTGAAACTGATTTCGCCGCTCCATAGCGATACTCATGGCGGCGGGAATCAGAGTGGGTGGGGCGGGCGAGGAGAATCCGTGCCGCGGGCGGCGTGGATTTGTCGGATCGAGAGTTGAAGGCAGCGGATCGAGGCGGTGGAAGCGGCGAGAGATCGGACACAGGCGGCAGCAATGGGGTATCTGAGCGCTGCCGTTCAGCGAGAAAGGGAACATAGAGCTCTAGCGGCGGATCTTGACGAGGCGACAATGGCGGAGAGGCGAGATGCCTCCTTCCCTACTCCACATCGACGGCGTTAAATGCGTTGGGCGAGGGCAGAGGCAAAATCAGAAGACCCGCGCAGATCGATGAGGTGGGATGCATTGCTGGGGGTGGTGCCATCCGGTGCGCCGCTGCAAGACATCTCGACTTGGCCGCCGTCGTCGATTCGAGACTGAGCTCGGAGGAAGGATTCGGATCTGGTCAGAGACGACGCTTGGAGAAATCAAGGCCGATGAGCGCTGCGGATTTTGGTAAGCTTCGTGCCTCTGATTTTACTCATGTTTGTAATTCTGTCCAGTTCCCTAGTCACCGGCGGGCTACGTCGCCGCCGCCGTTTGTGGTCTCCTCTCCGGTGAGAAGTGAGGTTCAGAGTAGAAGGATTCAGGGGCGGGGCCCGGGTGTCAGCCTCGCTAGTCTAGATAGCCGACCGATGCATGCCAGCTCGATCCTGACCACTGAGTCGCGGGTTCCTACTGACCCTGAGACTTATATCTCCCCTCCTGACGGCAGAACTGATCCCCACCCCCCTAGGGTTCGCCACCATCCCCCCGCCGCCACCATGGCAGGCAATACTTAGTTTGGATTCGGCGTGATCTTTTCATTTCTGGTAATTTTTCGGCTGACGATTGTTTTCATGCTGGTCCTTCCGATCATCTATTTGAACCCAAGCAGTTTAGCTTCTCGCGTGATTTCTGGTCGAAGAAGACTGGCAAAATTCCTTTCGCTGCGATAGCTAGGAAGATGGCTGGATCTGGTCAAATCAGGCCCAAAGGGGGGCGGAGTGGAGGCGGCCGTGGTCGCAATGATGCTGCCGGCCTCCTGTTCCTCCTCCTGCTCCTCCCCCAGTGGCTGTGCCCCCGCCGCGTGCTCCTGCGCCAAACCCAAACCCCACTACCATCCAGAAAGGACCGCCTCTATCGATCTTCGCCAAACCCCCTATCATCCCTATCGGGCCCGGCTCTGCTGCTAATATGATGCACCCAGCTATGGGCCAGATGTATCCTGGTTTTTCTGCTCCCAACTACTAGTACCCTCAAATGTCCCCCTGGTTGCAACAACCCCAATTCCAATTCCCATTCATGCAGAAGAATCTTCCTGTCCAGTTTCAACAACCTCAACAGCCTGTTAGTACTGGGAGCGCTTCTGGAGGAAGTAGTCAGGTGGGAATTGGGAAAAACAAGAAGAAGAACAGAGCAGGTGCCAAAAAACAAACTAACTCTACTGCTCATTGGGACCATGGATGGTGTTGTTGGACAAGGTGCTCTGATCTTTGAGGAGTTCAAGGTAGATCCTAAGTATATTGGCACAATTTGCTACAACTGTGGCCTCCCTGGCCACTTTGTTGGCATGTGCTCATCCCAAAGGTGTGTTTTATCTGCAAAACCCCAGGCCATCACATGGATGCTTGCCCCAAGTGGTATGATCCATACCCGGCTGCTCAATTCTGGGGGAGTGCCAACAGTGGGCTAGGATTTTTCCACATTGAAGCTGGAGACAAGAGTGACAGTAACTGGCTTAATTTTGGTAATGTTGGTCTGGTTGTTGTGGAAGAAGGTAACATGACTGCTGATGAATTGAAAAACTGTTTTGCTAGCATGTGGAAAACCAACTGGCCTTGGCAGATCAAAGCTTATGACGATACGCAATTCCTGGTCAGATTTCCCCCCAATAAAAAGATTGTCGATCTAGTTGCTTTTAAATCCATTAATCTGAAAAAAGCTGGTGTTACTATTTCCTTCAAAGATTAGCATGGTGAACTACCTCCATTTGACTCTCTTAAAGAGGTTTGGGTTAATATCATAGGCATTCCTCCTGTCTGGTGTTCTTGGCCAGTGATTGCCCAAATTGCTTCCTCTCTGGGTGTCATTGTCAATGTTGATTGGCATGAGATCTTCAGGAGTTTCTATGAGGTTGTCAGAATCCAAGTGGCAGTGAGGAATCCTCTTCAGATCCCTAAGGAGAGACTGTTTGAGATACAGCAGGAGTTGTATTTACTTAACTTTGAGGTTGATGATGATGTAACTGCTGATTCTCCATCTCACAACCACCCTAAGGGCCCCCCTGGTCCCCCTAGTGGGAGCAATGGAGACAAGAATGCTGATAGGAACAGTGAGGGGGAAAAGGATAGTGATGATGATCTTCTGGGAGAAGAAATGGAGCATGATGCCAGTAATCAGCTCACCAAGAATACCACTCCTGCTCCCAGTGGATCTAAGTCCAGAATCAGTTATCTCCTACCTTGTACTCCTGTTGGGCGTTTCCCCCTGGGTTCTTCTGCTATGTCTAACTGCCAGGTGGCTCCTGTCACCAAAAGCTATGTAGATGCTGTCAAGAAAACCAACTTAGTGGACTGTGGCAACAGCTTGTTGGTGCAGTTCGATTCTGCAGTTAATGGCACTACCAGCTTTGGTTTCAACCCCCTGGCGCCATCTACTACTACCCTCTCTTGCCCAGCTCCCCAGCCTCTGGCCAATAGGCCTGACAAAGGGAAGTGGGGCCCTGTGGTTGCCACTAGGATGAGCAACAGGATCAAGAGGGATGGTAAAAATGCTATAGTTAAGGCTCAAGATATTAAAAAAGTGCAAAACCTGGAAGTTCCCAAAGGTAGCACTGCAACCTTTTTTGCTAATTCTTTTGCTTGCTTAGATAACGATCTGCTCTTACATAATGCTAATTTGTCTGGTTTAAGACTTGGGAATGATCCTAGTAGTTGTAATAATAACATTGACTTCATTAAAAAAATTGAACTTGAGAGGTTGTCTAATTTCCATAAAGATAACCCTGATATGTTTCTCCTCCCGCAGCGATCTTTGATGGAGAGGTTTCTTTAAGTAATATTATTGACTTTGAGATGCATCCTTCCCTAGCTCTGAAAATAATTGAGACAGGGAAGAGGGTGAACTCCCTTGGGTGGAAGTATCCCACCAAAGGAACAAAAAGTGTCATCCAGTAGATCTAATAATAATAATCATTTCCTATGATTGGCGTATACGGAATATTAGAGGCCTGAATGGCCCTATTAAGAGTTCTAGAGTGCAAGAGCTTATAAAAGCTTGTAGCCCCGACTTTATTTGTTTATCTCGAGACAAAAAAGCCAACTTCAACATCCCAGCCTAGAGGCCATAGACTCTAGAAGTGGTTTTAATGGAGGCGGCTACCGCCTTGCATCTGCGGTGGTATCTTAGTGGGTGTTAAAGAGGATTGCTTTGACATTCTTCAGTGTGATATAGGAACCTTTTGTATTTCTTGTATTTTGAAGTTTAAGCATAATAATACCAGATGGAGATTAATATCTGTGTATGGTTCTGCTTATGATGAGTTCAAGCTTGATTTTCTCAATGAGCTTCACAGTGTTCTTGCTAGCTGGTCAGGCCCTACTCTAGTAGGGGGTGATTTCAACCTGGTAAGGGACACTAGTGAAAAAACACTGGTAATATAAATCAGCATTGGGCTGATCTGTTTAATGATTGGATAAATAACTTTGGCCTAATTGAGATAAAAAATGCTGGGAGGAGATATACTTGGGCCAATAATCAAGATAACCTGATTATGGCCACCCTAGACAGAGTTTTTGTTTCTGTGGATTGGGATGGTATTTTCACTGGGGCCTCCTTAAAAGCCCTACCCAGAGTGGGGAGTGATCACACTCCTCTGGTTTTAAATACTACCTCTGGGACCCCGAATGCTACTTCTAAATTCTTTAGATTTGAAAAATGGTGGCTTAATATTCCTGGGTTTGATGATGTTATTCATAAAGCCTGGAACTCTAAGTGCAGAGCCACCAAAGCCTTTGATATCTGGCAATATAAAATTAGGACCACCAGGAAAGCTGCGAAAGGCTGGTGTGCTAATTATGAAGCTGACCAAAACAGGAATAAGCAAGCCTTGGTGGCTGAGTATAATTGCTTAGATATAATAGCTGAATCTCAACCTTTATCTCCTAACTCTAAGAACAATATGAAAAAAATTGCAGGTGAGTTGAATGAAATTTGGAGAAAAGAGGAGATTAAAGCTAGACAGAGGTCCAGAGAGAAGGAGATCTTGGAGGGGGAATATAACACTGGGTATTTCAAAGCAGTGGCGAATCAGAAGAGGAGGAAGAAACAGATTGCTGTGCTGGAAACCCCTACAGGTCCTGTTGAAGACACCCAAGGCATCCTTCAAATAGCTGTTAACTACTACAAAAATTTATTTGGCTATGTTCCTACTATTGACATTGATCTCAAAGATGACTTTTGGGATCATGATAGCATATTATCTACTCAGCACTTTAATTTACTTGAAAAACCCTTCTCTGAGGAGGAGATTAAGGCTGCTGTTTTTGGCTCTTATGCTGAAGGAGCACCTGGTCCTGATGGCTTTCCTTTAGTTTTTTACCAAAAGTACTGGGATTTGATTAAAGATGATTTGCTTGCTCTGTTCAGAGATTGGGAGACTGGAGAACTTGATTTATTTAGGCTCAATTTCTCCCTCCTTACTCTGGTCCCTAAAGAACCAAATGATGTTAAACTAGATAGATTCAGGCCTTTAGCCATGATTAACTGCAGTTTCAAAATCTTTGCCAAATGTGCCACCAATACGTTTGGCCCTGTTTGCAATTTTTTAATTTCTCCCAACCAGACTGCTTTCCTAAAAGGAAGATTTATCCTTGAAAGCATAGTGGCGGCTCATGAGGTGGTTCATGCTGTTGCCACTAATAAAATGTCTGGTTTCTGCTTTAAACTTGATTATGAAAAAGCCTATGACATGATCAGTAGAGAATTTCTGCTGAAAATGCTTAGGAAGAGAGGATTTGGCCCTATTTGGATGCATAAGGTTGAATCCTTGCTCTACAAAGGTTCTATTGGTGTTAGAATAAATGACACCAACAGTGAGTATTCATAGCTGGCAAAGGAGCTAGGCGGGGAGACCCTATTTCCTCTCTCTGTTTAATTTAGTTCTTGACGTTTTCACTAGAATTTTGATCAAAGCTCTGGTGAAAATTTGATTCTTTGTGTTTTCGCCCCTCAAACCCTATTTGGAGTTGTTACCATGCAATATCTTGATGACACCTGCTCTTCCTAGATAATAATCTAGAGCATACCAAAAACCTTAAGTGGCTTTTATCTTGTTTTGAGGAGATCTCGGTATGAGGATTAATTTTCACAAATGTGATTTAGTTCCTATTAACATTGATAGCGGTGAGGCCTTAGTTTTTGCCCAAACCACGGGCTGTAAAATTAGCTCGTTTCCTATTAAGTACTTGGGTGCCCCTTGCATTTTAGTAAAATTAGAAAAGAGGATCTACAACCCCTCTGTTGATAAGATCATCAAGAAAGCTCTTTGGTGGAGGGGAGATTGCTCTCTTTTGGCAAGAGACTGATTTTAGTCCAAGCCTGCCTAGCTAGTATACCTACTTACCTCATGGGCTATATTAAATTTCCTAAATGGGCCATTAAGCTCATTAACTCCCAATTAGCTCATTGCTTTTGGGATGATTATGAGGGCCATCACAAGTACCATTTAACAGCTTGGAACTCTATTAATATGAGGAAAGAGTTTGGTGGTTTTGGTATTACTGATATAGGAGATTTAAATTTAGCCCTATTAGCTTCTTGGATTAACAAATACTACAACTCTGAGGGCAAGAATTGGAAGAATATTATTGACTCCAAATATAATCCTCAGAAGAGTAATATTTTTGCTTGCTCTACTACGGGAGCATCCCCTTTCTGGAAAGGAGTGATTTGGGCAACTCAAGCTGCCAAAATTGGCTTTTCCTGGAAAGTGGGCAATGGTAAGAGAACTAGATTCTGGGAGGACCATTGGTTTGGCAATGCTACTTTGGCTACCCAATATTGGGAGTTGTACAACCTAGCTAATGAACATAATGTTACTATTAATAATATTTGGGATGGCTGTAACCTTAAACTTTCGTTTAGGAGATGTTTTACGCTTTGAGCGAGATAGATCTTTAGTCGAACTTGTAGAAATTGCAGTTCCATTCAGTTAGTAGATGAGGATGACTCCTTGTGTGGAATCTGAATTCCAAAAAGTATTACTGATTAAGTCTTTCTAAAATTCATTAATTTCGGGGATCTTACCTACTACTTCTCCTGCTGTTTGGAATTTAAAAATTCCCCTAGGATTCAGATCTTTCTCGGCTTCGATCAATAACAAACTTGACCAGAGATAACTTTGAGCAAAAGGCAAGAGGTGGGAGATCCCATCTGTGTGTTTTGCTCTGAACATGAATCTTGTTTTCATTTATTGGTGCTTGTGTGGTTCTCTTGCTGAGTTACGGAGAACCATCTCGCCATTCTTGGAGTGAGTGAGGACATAAATATGATGTCTATCTCCTCGTCTTGGCTCGAGAGGGAAAAGTTCATGACCATTAACATAGTCCATCGGCTGGGCTGTGGGCGATCTGGAAAACACATAGCGACATAGTTTTCAATAATGTTTGTTGGCCTGGTATGCAGGCTATTTGGAGGAGAACAGCTGCAAATCTGTCTCACCGGGAGTGCCTTTCCTCGGGGAGATGCAGGGCAAGCTGGAGTGGGCAGTGGAAAAGCTGGAGGAGAAAGCAAGAAGCCCACCACTGTGTCTATTGCCGGATCCTGGCTGAGGCGCGAAAGCTCCTGTTAGACCTGTTCGATGGGCTTATGAAGATTGTAGCTTCCTCGGTTGGTTTTAGTATCTTAGTGCTTTTGTGCTCTAGCGATTGCCGTACTAGTTTCCTTTCTTGTTTTCTAGTCTTTAGACTCGCGTTGCCTTGTTTCAACGCTGTGCTACGGCAGGATGCCTGCTGTCCATCGGGAGCTTTACTGCTGTAACATACTCTGGATTGGTAGTTTCGTTTCGTTTGAAATGGAACAGGGGCGCAACCCTTTCTTTCTAAAAAAATATATCAGTTTGACACCGGTTGTTGGCTCGGCGTGTGTGTGAGTCCATTTCGTCGTGTTCGCCGATCAATTGGTTTGTATCCGCGGATCCAGTTCTGACTCCTGATGCGGTGAGGCTGCAGATCATTTGTGTTATTATTGGGAGCATTTAAACTGGTGTGCAGCGCAGGGAAATCCTGGTCGTGTTTGATCCGCATTTGTTTCAGAGAGAGGGTGATAGCATCGCAGTTCGACAGCTGCCATTTTCTACATGAAAAATCCCAGTGTTAGGACGAACTTGCTGCCTGGATTGGTTCTAACTGGACGGGAAGAGGTTTTGTTGACAAGAAAACTGTCGGTGATGTATCGACCTACTTTTGCTACTGGTTCGGACCTGATCGATCGATAATCTGAATGTGCCACCCAAGTCCAAGCAACAGGGACAGCATTCTGCTTCTGCTATCCACGCACTGTCCCCTTTCGGAAATTTAGGTCCCTAGTTCGGCACAAGTTTGTTAGAGAAACTCTAGCAGACCCTGCATCCTGCCGGCCTGTAAAACGCGTTTGCAGTTTGCGCAAAACCGTTTTTGCGGGCCGGCTTGGACAACCACAGATGCAGACCCCTCAAACGGACCCGTAAAAAAGCATATGCACGGAATCTGCTTTTTTACGGGTCAGTTTTGCGGGGTCTGCTCTTTGCGCCGCTGCATCCCGCATCTTATCGGCCCGCAAATATCAAATCCAACATAAAGACAACAATCGAAAGCAAAACTTAATAATTCAAATCAAACATAATACTCCCTCCGTCCCGAAAAACATGTCGCAGGCGTAGTTCACTGGTAATTTTGCAAAAAAAAACTCGTGGTTTTAAAAGCGTTTCAAACAAATCCCTTCGTCCCGTCTTCATCCTCCGCCCATAGCCTGCGCGTTGCTAGGGGCCGGTGCCGCCCAGCTGAGCTCCTCCGCCATAGCCAAGTACCTGCTCTCGCCGTCTTCGCCAATTACCTCCTCCGTCGCCGCAGCCCAGACCTGCGCTGCCGCGGTCCCCTCCCGCTACCTGTGGGCTTCGCCGGAATCTCCTGCCGCGCGCGTCCCTCCTGGAACCCCCGCGCATCCTCCTCAAGTTCGCGTTTGTCCTCCATCGTGCTCCCGCGCATCCTGCTGGAGCTCCCACGCGTGCGCCGCCGCGATCCCCTACCGACGTCACCGGAGCCTGCCACCATGATCCAGTGGACCGGGAGCTCGCGCGTGTGATCCTCGATCTCCCGCGCGTCTTCCTCAATCTCCCGCGCAAGCCTGTGCTGCTCCTTCTCCCCTGCCTGCGCGCCCGTGCGGCTGCTTATCCCCTGCCGCCGGTGGAGCTCCTACCCGTACTGCTGCTGCTCTTCTACCCGTACTGTTGTTGCTCGTCTGCCCGTGCTGCCGCCAGAGGTACATTCATCAGGAAGAAGGTTCTGTAAGGATTTGCTCCATGAGTTAACTGAAAAAATCAGCAGATATTCAGTCAGTCAATGTTAACTGAAGAATTTTGTCTTTCTTTTCTCCATGAGTTTCCCTAGCCTTCAATCTTTCTGCTCTCTATAGTATGGTGAACACCTCCCCTTTTCCTAGCATTTAAAAAGAAAATGATCACCTAGTCTAGTCTGTGATGTGAAAAATGGAGGTCTAATTAACAGGTTGTGGCGCATCAACCTACACCTGTGTGACGATGCATGTTTTGGGGTGCACATATCATACAAGTTCAGAGATAAAAACAAATCCTGCTCAGATCAATATCACCTGCCCAATATTCAGTCAACCTACACCTGTCTGCCGATGCATGTTTTGTGATGATGTTCACCTAAATAAAGGAAGAGGAAAACGTGGGACTGCATATAATATACGGTGCCACAACAACGATTTCAATCCGCCTTCCGTCTGTCCGGTCGAGGTCTCGGAGCCGGCGGCGAATTCAACACCAGTTTTTTTGCTGTGAATCTTGCACAAGGAAACAACCAGTCAATCTCCACTACTTGTACTCAGCTGATAAGTACATAACCAAGTTTTATTACAATTGGAAACAGATCAGATCAGAGTGTGGTACTACTTCACTGCTGAAACTGTAGGTGTATCTATCTTCAGAAATGTGGGGTGTCTTTCAGATGAAAAAACAGGCTCCATCCATCCAGTGGATTTTTGAGCTATAATGAGATTTTTGAGCAATATTCACCTCCATTGCAGAGAGATTTTTGAGCTATCGAAATGCAGGAAAAAAAGAAGCATCAGGCAGTGAGCAAGAGATAAAGCTCATTAACTTACAAACATAGTGGACACACAATTATCTCAGGCTGCTGTATCACAAGCTGTATGCCAGGCTCAGTCAAAATTCAGATCCTCCATAGGCACGGCCAAGAATTTTTTACATATTAGGAACATTTCAAAACCATGAACAGTTTTAAAACGAGTGAACATTTTTGCTGAATGCTACCTATATTTTGTTAATGTCATGAGGACTTTTTAACATCTTGTCATTTTGGCTGGCATCTAGACAACACACACACACATACAGTACATTAGATGCACTATATATTCAACTCAAAATTATTTGATTTATTTGGATTTATTAAAATTATTGGAATTTAAATGACATGACTGACATAATTTTGTTTACTGAATTTTGCTCCATAATTATTCTAACTGATCTACTCCATAATTAAATGTGCCAAAAATTCAGTGCACAAGACCTTTTAAATTAAGTTAACTGAAATCTCTTATAATGTGAATAATTACAGAAGGAAAAGGAGCATCTATCTTGTGACAATGTGAGCATCTATCTTGTGACAATGTGAGTTAATCCACAATTTGTTACTCCCACTAGTACGATCTCCCACTAGTTGTGTCAACATTCAGTTAGGCAAAAAAGAATAGGTAGTCAATTGATTTGCTTAATACAACAAGCCCTGAATTTAGTCAGTACTCTTAGAGCAATTTTACTGTCATGTTTACTCAATCTAAATCACAGGATAACTATCATTTCTAAATTTGTTTCAGTTAACTTGTGTCAAAATTTGTTTCAAACAGTTTTCTGTCAACTTGTGAGCAAGAAAATGGCTTCAGAATATTCAGTTAACTGAGACTACAGTGAATAATGTTTCAAATAATTATGAGTAGAAGTGGTTAGAGCAAAGTGTTTGATAGCAGGACTAAGCTGCATTCTTTTCTTTTTACCACCATAAACAGCAACTCAAAAAAATTCTGTCTCTCAGAAAACAAAGATGATTATGGCATAGATAAAGATAAGGACGGAGCAGCAGCTGGTTGGACACCTGAAATTTACTGTCATACTTGATGGACAACTGATATTGACACAAAGCAAGATTCTCATATTCCACCCACCCATACTTGATGGACACCTGAAATTGACAAAAGGGATTTATCACAACCTGACCCTGCTTAACCGTTCAATGCAGGAACAACAAACTTTTATTTTTGAAAAGAGGAACAACAAACTTAGGGGTTCTTCCATCCATCTCAGCACTATTTTAGCCAATCCTGAAACAGAAAATGCTAAAATATCGATCAGTTTTAGTTCAGGTTCAATGCAAGAGGACATCTTTTAACTGAAATTCTTTGGTGTAATTTTAGTTAACTAAAAACAACAACTCTGCAAGTGGAGGTTTAACATGGTGCACGCTCTCCTAGAGAATAGAGATACTCTCAACCTGATGGCTTGTCCCTCACCACGAACGCCACCATGCAACTCTAGCTTGCTCTATTTAGCTCTGTTCCATTTCCGCTAGACTAATCGAAGAAGATGAAAAATAAATTGCAAGAGACCGAAGGGAGGAGAAGGGGGAAAAGGAGACCTTTGACTCCGGAGGGCTCCTTGGTGCAGCTGCGTAATGCTCCGGCGAGATTTTATCGATGTCGGTGAAGCCGCGTAGTGCTCCATCTTGGAAGTGGAAAAGGGGCACATGTGCTTCCCACTGCTCAGGTCGAACACCTCCATGGAGGGTGCTAGCTTCGTGGTCGACGGCGAGGAGGTGGTCGATGACGGGCACATGCGGAAGGAGAGTGGGCGTTGGGCGTTGGGCGGTCTTCTCCAAAAAACTGAATCTTCGTGTTCCTCTACGGGCGGCGGACGGAGGGAAACGAGGCAGCGGCGTGGGGCGGCGGCGGCAGGGGTGTGGGGGAGCAAGGATGAGGGGGCAAGGGGGAGGGGGAGCAAGGCGGCAGGGGCATGGGGAGGGAGGGGGCGAGCAAATCTGCCGGCGTCAGACGAGTGAGGACTAAGGAGAACGACGAGGACCGTGGGTTTGGTCGGGAAAACGATGAGGACTAAATTGCAAAAACACCAGCACAACATGTTTTTCGGGACGGATGGAGTACAATAATCATCCACATTACAAATAATTATTCAAATCAGCATAGCAAACTTAAATAATTCAATACAAAACTTGTCATGAATACAAATACAAATGAATACAAAAATAAGTCACTGTCCAGCCCTTTGCCAATGGTGCTCAATGAGATCCTCCTGAAGTTGAAAGTGGGTGTTTGCATTTTCAATCTCCTTGTATGTTTGAAAAAAAAGCTCTAATGCGGTTAGGGTCTCTAGCTGGTTTGACACGACTACCCACATTCTCATAGAAGAATTCCAAGTTCATTCCTCTCTCATCTTCAAGAATCATATTGTGCAGGATAACACAGCATGTCATAATATTTTTCAAGGTTCTCTTATCCCAAAAGTGAGCAGAAGCATGGACATGGCAAACCTAGATTGCAAAACACCGAATGCTCTTTCAATATCTTTTCGGGATGCCTCTTTGCACCCTTGCAAATTCACATTGCTTTTTAGTTTTGGGTTCTTTGATGCTTTTGACAAACGTGCACCAAGGAGGGTATATACCATCAGCAAGATAGTACCTGTCGGTGTCAAAACCGGCGGATCTCGGTTAGGGGGTCCCGAACTGTGCGTCTAGGCGGATGATAACAGGAGACAAGGGACACGATGTTTTTACCCAGGTTCGGTCCCTCTCGATGGAGGTAATACCCTACTCCTGCTTGATTAGTATTGATGATATGGGTAGTACAAGAGTAGATCTACCACGAGATCAAAGAGGCTAAACCCTAGAAGCTAGCCTATGGTATGATTGTTGTTGTGTATCTATCGACTAGCCTGGCCTCGGTTTATATAAAGCACCAGAGGCCTAGGATAACAAGAGTCCTAGCCGAATACGCCGGTGAGGGAGGAGTCCTTGTCTTGATCGCCAAGTCTTGTGGATTCTTCCTTGTATGCGGCAGCTGTCCGGACTGGCCCATGAGTATACGGCCATGGGGGTCCTCGGCCCAATCCAACTGATCGGGAGACGACATGTTGAGTACCCCCTAATCCAGGACAACGTCAGTAGCCCCCTGAACCGGTCTTCAAGTTTAGGGACGCTCCTCGATTCTTCCGAACCGTTCTTCATCTTCAGTCGTCGGTCTTGAAAACTGGTTCAACAAATCTTCTCATCTTGATCTTGAGGATCGCGAAATGCATTCGACGAGTTTATACGTCGGGTAACCGAGGAGCCCCTTTAAGTTTCCGGCCTTTATCAATGCCTTGTTATTTTTATGCCACACCTCGGGTTTGAAGTTGTTCCCGGGCGGCAGCATCCTCTTGCGTCCGAGCTCCAACGCCGGACTGCATTCGAGGTATGTTTTGCAGCCGAGCACCAATGCCGGACTGCTTCCCAGCTCTAACGTCGGACTATGTATCCGAGCTCCAACGCCGGACTGTATCCGCTCCAATGCTGGACTATGTATCCGAGCTCCAACGCCGGACTATATCCGAGGTGTCGTAAATCACCTTGGTTCAATGAAGTTTGAAGGAGTTTAGCCGAGCTTAATGCCAGAAATGCCCTCTATGGAGCCAGCCACTAGCGCCCGAGCTTTATGCCGGACTGCTTCCGAGGTGGTGCACCACCCCGAATGTGGGCGATTTTTGTCAATATTTTGATTGGTGCAATTTATTCTCTGCCGAGATACATAGCCAGTAGCCCACAAGGTGTGTATCGGTCTAAAACCCGAGATGCACCTGAAGGATGACATAAGACCGCTGATCCCACTAGCTACTGAGACTCAGGTTGATTTGCAAAATCGGCCTGAGGATCATGTCCTAGCTCGGCAGAATACTTCGGGACACATAAAGCGGCGTGCTCAGTCCTCGAGACTCGGGTTGGGTGCGGCCGACCAACCTGAGGATCAAAATTTCTCGAAACTGTATTGCACTTAAAATTTTACGCATAGAACAGGCAATGCAGTAGCCCCGAGACACTAGTCGGGTGGCAACACCAGATCGAGGATTGATGTGCCCTTTAATATTTGTAAATAATAAGCCCTGAAGCCCAGTAGCCCGAGCCTTAATGCGGCACGGGTGGCGAATTAAGGATCGATATCCATAGTAAAATCACAAATTATGTGTAATGACTCAATGTATCCAAGTACTTTATGTCATTAATGCTCGGATCCGCATTGTACAAAACTTTGTTGACCGACCATCGGCTTCAACCTCCTCGGCCAGTAGCCGAGGAGTGTTTGTCCTACTATATAAAGCCTTTATGAGGGCAAAGATTTACGACAAACAAGGCAATCTGGCCATACGGTTTATAAACAAAGGTACGCAGAGAGATATGTTATATTACTGTTTAACAGAAGAAATGTCTTCCAAAGAAAATAGTCCCACTATTGATTCCTTTCTTTGGGTTGTCATGCTAAGCATGATCATGAAACCTCAGCTCCAATGTAAGAGCAAAATATTGAGGATTTAGTTTGGGAGGCGATTACTAGCCCCGGTAGTGTTGGCGACGATCGAGGTCAAGCCGAAACACTTCGCCAATGTTATGAATGGCCCATCATTTAATATAGTCATCGGATCGCTAACCAGTTTACACCTATTGTGACATCAGTTTTCGGCTTTCTCCATCGAGGTGCTTGACCATGCGAGCTGGAAGCACAATCATGATGGTTCTCCCATTGCACACCTAGCCTAACAAAGCGGGCGTAGGAGGCAAGCGGAGAGCAGGCAACCCAACTATTGACCAAGACACAATTGAAATGGATGCATATATAGCAATATCCAAGAATGTTTTTGCGAATCTCTAAAGGCGTCCGGCGTTGCCTGCGAGACTTGTGCTGAAAACACACAAATAGTTTAAAAGTGCCAAAAGCTTGAAAACCAAAAAGTCAGTAAAAACATGACGTCCAACAAGATCAAGTGTTCGATGCCAATCCAAAATTGGACTTTAGAAAAAAAAGTGCTTCGCCATGCTTTAACATGACATATCCTATCTCAAGACTTCAAGCGGGTCAGCCACGGCGACAGTCTCCCATCCCAAGGCGGAGTACTTCTCATTAGGCCAGTTTAGAAAACTAAACTCTAGCGTTTTGAGAGAGAAATTAGGCTCCCGGCTAGTGACCGCACACTCGTGTCGAGAAAAGGAGTGATAAATAATAATAAAACTCTGCAATGACTAAGAAGAAAAACACTTATTATAAAACGGCTCAAATAAACATAAGAGCCGCCAAGTGACTTCGGGTAAAAGAATGATTATGCGTCAAGTACTTATATCATATCTATGTTCAACCGAACTTTAAATGCGTCTTAACCGACCGTCGGCTTCTCCCTCTTGATCAAGGACCGAAAAGTGTTATGTACTCCATCTGTTGAGAATATCGGCGGTGTTTCCAATAACCGAGCAATCAGGTCATAAGGCTGTAATGAGATAAAGCGCGCTCAGGAACTTATGCTATATTCGATAAAGTGTAAGAAGCATCTTGAAGAAAATAGTACCCCACGGTACCTTTCTTCGGTGCTCATTGTTAATATGAGACTTGTGCAATAGATTTTTTGTACTCATGAGTTCCGTTGTGTGCCGACCATTATTGAAAATAGTAAGAGCGCTAGCTTTCGGCTTCACCCAGTCTGAGGTCCGGCTCGGGTGACCCGATCGTGACAATCGCAGAGGTGCTCCCTTTACTCCCTAGCCGAACAATCGGGAACGTAGGGGTAAACACAGGAGCAAGGCAACCCAGCTTGCAAATCACTTAAGTCAATATGGTGCATATCGTGGCGTAATACACGAACAAGGAACGAAGCCGTACAAGTATAATCATGTGCAAGAGGAAAAAACTTCATGAAGGAAGCCCCCAAGTAAACGGGGTATTTGAATTTGCGCGTCACAAACAAAGTTTGGACAAGGAAAATTTTTACAAGCAACTTTTTCCCAAAAAAGTATAACGCTTGGTCGAGCCGAACACCAGTTAAAAATTTAAAACTTTGAGCATGAAGACAACTTAGCTGGGTAATGTGTTCGGTATTGACGACGCGGTCCGAGCTTGATTCGGGACAAGGTTCCATCCCCCAAGCTGATCCCGAGGTGGCGGAGCAAAGGGCTCGGCACTCCGAAGTGGTGACATAGCACGGTCAATGCAGGACGGCAGAGTGATGCCGAAGTCCCCTGCATGGGGTAATGAAGTGTTGTGAAGCCCCGTCCAGCCGAGGTGACGCGTAAAGGATATAGTCCGCTAGATCATTTTCTTGTGCACAAAAAATAGTGCAGACCGGGATAATAGTAATAATGAGAATTAAAAAAATGTTGCATAATAAATAATTTATGCAAAGTGAGTAATAAAGAAATATGGCTGGCGCCGAAGTCAATGTCAATGCAGGTCGTCGGCGTAATGCAATGAAGGCGTGGCAAAGCCTGAATTCACGTGTCGGTCCGAAGTCCGGATGCGGCGTTCGCCGGACTATGTACAGAAACTGACCGAACCACCATGCGATCGTCGTTAATGCGGCCACCATTTGATAGACCTGCGTATATATGATGGACGAACCAGAGTAATAATTCCTTTGGAAAAATGAACCCAAACAAGCAAAAAATATTGGGATTAATAGCACCTGGTTTATTTGTTGTAGCAATCCGAAGGGAGGTGATTCCCAAAATTGGGACTCGATCCGTGCACCCATTGCCTGATGGGCGATAAAACGACGGCATGGCAATGCTGGCAAAGGTTGGATCACCGAGGCAAAGCCCTCGGTCCAGCTAACGTGACGGAGCTGGTCGGCTAGCGATGCAGGTGATTCCCAAAATTGGGACTCGATCCGCGCACCCATTGCCTGATGGGCGATAAAACGACGGCATGGCAATGCTGGCAAAGGTTGGCTCACCGAGGCAAAGCCCTCGGTCCAGCTAACGTGACGGAGCTGGTCGGCTAGCGACGCCGAAGCGTCCGGAGTAGGTTGATGAAGAGATGGCGAAGCCCCCGGTCCAGCCGAGATGTCGAAGTACGTCGGCGTGATGGACACCAGCTTGAAGAAGAAACAGTGCGGCCCTGCCGATGCAGGTCGTGATGCGGTCGATGCTGGCTTGATGAGGCGACCGTGCGGCGATGCCGGTTTGCCCGCTGCGTGTAATCCATGGGGTGGCGATGTTGGTGATGATTTATCCTTCGCGATGCCGGACTCTTGTTCGGCTTGCTGAGATGATGATCTGAAGAAGTTGAGCTTGGCTCAACAAGGTGACGACGTGTCTAGCATAGGTCGGCAGCCGTGGAGCAATACTGCCGGACTGGTTTGACACCAGCATGATATTGAAGACCATGTTCAAAAAAATTTAAAGTTAGTGGGATGTGTTCGGAAACAAAACACAACATCCCATACAAAACTTCCTTCAAAAAGGATGTCCGAAATCCCGTTCATAAAAAAGACGAACTCGGCTCGGATTCGTTTTCACGCAGAAAACAGATTCGAAAAGTGATGCACTAATCGGAAGGTTCCCGGAGTTTGGACGGTCGGATCGAGCTGAAATTTTGAGGGGTGGTAGATATAGGAATTCCGCAGCCGATCAACGGTTGGATCTTCCAAAGGAAGTCCGAGCTAGAAGCTGGACACCACGCCCTAAACTCGTCCAGATTCTCGTCCAGATTCAATGCGGCTCCGGTATATCAGAGATTGCCAGAGATTCCTCCATCGGAACTCGACGAAATTTTCCAGCGTTGTTGTAGGCTCAATTCCGCACAATTCCACCAAAGCAATCATTAAAAGGACGCTTGAGGAGGTGGTGGCGGCGGACACAAGTCCGCTATACAGAAAAACAGTACGGTCGCCCGAGGGCAATGTTGACGTTGAGCCCCCGGGCTCCCTGGATGATTCCTCCATGATCTTGATAGAGATCGGAGTTGATGTTGATGAAGACCCTCATCCGAACATGACGATCGGAGGTAGGGCGCAGTCCTTGGTCGAACCAAGGTGACCAGTCGAGCTGGTGACGAAGATGCCGAAGTCGCAGTTGATCTGCAGGCGAGCCATCGACCTTTTGCCGAGCACACAACGGAACTCTCAATGAAAGCACCAATGTCGGTGTCAAAACCGCGGATCTCGGTAGGGGTCCCGAACTGTGCGTCTAGGCGGATGGTAACAGGAGACAAGGGACACGATGTTTTTACCCAGGTTCGGGCCCTCTCGATGGAGGTAATACCCTACTCCTTCTTGATTAATATTGATGATATGGGTAGTATAAGAGTAGATCTACCACGAGATCAGAGAGGCTAAACCCTAGAAGCTAGCCTATGGTATGATTGTTGTTGTGTATCTATCGACTAGCCTGGCCTCGGTTTATATAAAGCACCAGAGCCTAGGATAACAAGAGTCCTAGCCGAATACGCCGGTGAGGGAGGAGTCCTTGTCTTGATCGCCAAGTCTTGTGGATTCTTCCTTGTATGCGGCAGCTGTCCGGACTGGCCCATGAGTATACGGCCATGGGGGTCCTCGGCCCAATCCAACTGATCAAGAGACGACGTATTGAGTACCCCTAATCCAGGACACCGTCAGTACCCCTTTGTGTATTCATGCCCATTGATAGTGTAGTTGCAACCAGGAGCATCACCACTAGCAAGCCTAACAAACAAATGAGACCGTTGCAACACATTGATATCATTGAGAGTGCCCGGCATACCAAAAAAGCAATGCCAAATCCATAAATCCTCGGATGCTACGGCCTTGATACGTCTCCAACGTATCTATAATTTTTTATTGTTTGATGCTATTATATTACCCATCAAGAATGTTTCATATGCATTTAGATGCTATTTTATTTGATTTTTGGGACTAACCTATTAACCTAGAGCCCAGTGATAGTTTCTGTTTTTTCCTTGTTTTTCAGTATCGCAGAAAAGGAAAACTAAACGGAGTCCAATTGACGTGCCAATTTTTGATGATTTTTTATGGACCAAAATAAGCCCCCGGAGTGAAAGAGTTGGGCCAGAAGAGTCTCGGGCCGTCCACAAGGGTGGGGGCGCGCCCTACCCCCTGGGCGCGCCGCCCTATCTCGTGGACGACTCGGAGACCCCCTGACGTATTCCCGATGCCAAAAATCCTATAAATACCCAAACCTCCAGAACATAACATAGATCGGGAGTTCCGCCGCCGCAAGCCTCTGTAGCCACAAGAAACCAATCAGGTCCCTGTTCCGGCACCCTGCCGGAGGGGGGATCCCTCACCGGTGGCCATCTTCATCATCTCGGCGCTCTCCATGACGAGGAGGGAGTAGTTCACCCTCGGGGCTGAGGGTATGTACCAGTAGCTATGTGTTTGATCTCTCTCTCTCTCTCTCTCTCTCTCTCTCTCTCTCTCTCTCTCTCTCTCTCTGTGTTCTTGATTTGGCACGATCTTGATGTATCACGAGCTTTGCTATATAGTTAGATCTTATGATGTTTCTCCCCCTCTACTCTCTTGTAATGGATTGAGTTTTCCCTTTGAAGTTATCTTATCGAATTGAGTCTTTAAGGATTTGAGAACACTTGATGTATGTCTTACGTGGGATACCCTTGGTGACAATGGGCTATTCTATTGATTCACTTAATATATGTTTTGGTGATCAACTTGCGGGTTCCGTGACCTTGGGAATCTATGCGTTGGGGTTGGCACACGTTTTCGTCTTGACTCTGTAGAAACTTTGGGGCACTCTTTGAAGTTCTTTGTGTTGGTTGAATAGATGAATATGAGATTGTGTGATGCATATCGTATAATCATATCCGTGGATACTTGAGGTGACATTGGATTATCTAGGTGACATTAGGGTTTTGGTTGATTTGTATCTTAATGTGTTATTCTAGCACGCACTCTATGATAGATCGAACAGAAAGAATAGCTTCGTGTTATTTTACTACGGACTCTTGAATAGATCGATCAGAAAGGATAACTTTGAGGTGGTTTCGTACCCTACAATAATCTCTTCGTTTGTTCTCCGCTATTAGTGACTCTGGAGTGACTCTTTGTTGCATGTTGAGGTATAGTTATATGATCCAGTTATGTTATTATTGTTGAGAGAACTTGCACTAGTGAAAGTATGAACCTTAGGCCTTGTTTCAACACATTGCTATACCGTATATGCTGACTTTTTTCGCTTGCTACCTTGCTGTTTTTATATTTTTAGATTACAATTACTCATATCTATCATCCATATTGCACTTGTACCACCATCTCTTCGCCGAACTAGTGCATCTATACAATTTACCTTTGTATTGGGTGTGTTGGGGACACAAGAGACTCTTTGTTATTTGGTTGCATGGTTGCTTGAGAGAGACCATCTTCATCCTACGCCTCGCACGGATTGATAAACCTTAGGTCATCCACTTGAGGAAAATTTGCTACTATCCTACAAACCTCTTCACTTGGAGGCCCAACAATGTCTACAAGAAGAAGGTTGCGTAGTAGACATCAAGCAGTTTCTAGCGCCGTTGCCGGGTTGGTTAGTGCTTGAAGGTATATCTTTAGATCTTGCAATCGAATATTTTAGTTTCTTGTTTTATCACTAGTTTAGTTTATAAAATGGAATTAAGTTGCCTCATATGCTTCATCTTTTTAATGTCTTTCGTGAAAATGATGGAAAGGAAAATTATTCTCAAGTACTAGAAGAAGAATTACATAGAATGGTTGGCATAAAATATGTGAATGATGAGCATGATTGCAATGTTGTTAGTATGAATTCTTTGAATACCCATGATGCTAATGATATGCAAAGCCACAAGCTTGGGGATGCTATGTTTGATGAAGATGATATGTTTAGTCCCCCAAGTTTTGATGAGAATATTTATTATGATGAAAGCATGCCTCCTATTTATGATGGTTATATTGATGGAAGTGTGTTTGGAAGAGTGTCAACTTTAGAAAGTAATGATCCCACTATTTTGGAGGATGTAGAATAATATTATGATAATTATGAAAGTGGATTTGGAGAGGTCATGACTTTATTTAGTGATGAATCCACTATTTCGGAAGATGTTCCAATTGATTATGAGAACAAAGTTGCTGTCTATGATGATTATTGTGATGACTTGTATGCTATTAAGAATAATGATAACCATGAAACTTGTCATCATGATTTTAATTTTCAATTGGATTATGCCTCACATGATAGTTATTTTGTTGACTTTGCTCCCACTACTATTCCGAATGTGAAGAATTTGGCTTATGTGGCGAGTAGTAAATTTTCTATGCTTGTAGATCATGAAAATAATGCTTTATGTGAAGGTTATATTGTTGAATTCATTCATGATGCTACTGAAAATTATTATGATGGAGGAACATATGCTTGTAGGAATTGCAATAATATCAAGTTTTTCCTCTCTATGTGCTTAAAGTTTTGAAGTTATGCTTGTTTTGCCTTCCTATGCTAGTTGATTATTGTTCCCATAAGTTGTTTGCTCACAAATTCCCTATGCATAGGAAGTGGGTTAGACTTAAATGAGCTGGTCATATTCTT
Source organism: Aegilops longissima (assembly GCA_021605205.1). NCBI lineage: Eukaryota > Viridiplantae > Streptophyta > Magnoliopsida > Poales > Poaceae > Aegilops > Aegilops longissima. The sequence goes on along the minus strand of CM038676.1, from coordinate 594,756,796 downwards.
CATGATGCGCTCTTTATGTTTCAATTCTTATCTTTTATGTGAGCATCATTGAAATCATCATGTCTAGCTAAGGGCGTTAAACGTTAGCGCTTGTTGGGAGGCAACCCAATTTTTATTTTTGTTCTTTGCTTTTTGCTCCTGTTTAGTAATAAATAATTCATATAGACTCTGTTTAGATGTGGTTTTATGTTTTAATTAGTGTTTGTGCCAAGTAGAACCTTTGGGAAGACTTGGGTGAAGTCTGTGCGATCTTGCTGTAAAAACCAGAAACTTTTGTGGTCACAAGATTAGCTGCCATTTTTTTACTGGAGAGTGGTTTTAGGTTGTTTCTTTTTGAAGATGATTAACAGACAAATTCTTCAGGTCGAAAAATTTATTTCAGAATTGTTGGAGTCACAGAAGTATTCGAATGATACATATTACTAAAGACTGTTCTGTTTTTGACAGATTCTGTTTTCATTGTGTTGTTTGCTTATTTTGATGAATCTATGAGTAGTATCAGAGGGTATAAACCATAGATAATTTGGAATACATTAGATATTACACCAATATGAATTTATAATGAGTTCACAATAGTACCTAAGTGGTGATTTATTTTCTTATACTAATGAAGCTTACGAGTTTTCTGTTGAGTTTTGTGTTGTGAAGTTTTTAAGTTTTAGGAAAGATTCGATGGACTATGGAATAAGGAGTGACAAGAGCCTAAGCTTGAGGATGCCCAAGGCACCCCAAGGTAATATTCAAGGACAACCAAGATCCTAAGCTTGGGGATGCCCCGGATGGCATCCCCTCTTTCGTCTTCATTTATCGGTAACTTTACTTGGAGCTATATATTTATTCACCACATGATATGTGTTTTGCTTGGAGCGTCATTTTATTTTATTTTGTTTTGCTTGCTGTTTGAATAAAATACCAAGATCTGAAATTCTTAAATGTTAGTGAGTCTTCACATAATTATTCAACTACTCATTGATCTTCACTTATATCTTTTGGAGTAGTTTGTCATTTGCTCTAGTGCTTCACTTATATTTTTTTAGAGCACGACGGTGGTTTTATTTTGAAGAAATAGATGAACTCTCATGCTTCACTTATATTATTTTGAGAGTCTTTTAGAACAGCATGGTAATTTTCTTTGGTTACAAAATTAGTCCTAATATGATGGGTATCCAAGATGGGTATAACAAAAACTTCCATATAGAGTGCATTGAATACTATGAGAAGTTTGATACTTGATGATTGTTTTGAGATATGAATATGATAATATTAGAGTTATGCTAGTTTAGTAATTGTGAAATTGATAAATACTTGTGTTGAGGTTTGCAAGTCCCATAGCATGCACGTATGCTAACCGTTGTGTGACAAATTTGAAGCATGAGGTGTTTCTTTGATTGTCCTCCTTATGAGTGGCGGTCGGGGACGAGCGATGGTCTTTTCTTACCAATCTATCCCCCTAGGAGCATGCGTGTAGTGCTTGGTTTTTGATGACTTGTAGATATTTTCAATAAGTATGTGAGTTCTTTATGACTAATGTTGAATCCATGGGCTATACGCACTCTCACCTTTACATCATCGCTAGCCTCTTCGGTACCGTGCATTGCCCTTTCTCACCTTGAGAGTTGGTGCAAACTTCGCCGGTGCATCCAAACCCCATGATATGATACGCTCTATCACACATAAACCTACTTATATCTTCCTCAGAACAGCCACCATACCTACCTATTATGGCATTTTCATAGCCATTCCGAGATATATTGCCATGCAACTTTCCACCGTTCCGTTTATTATGACGCGCTTCATCATTGTCATATTGCCTTGCATGATCATGTAGTTGACATCGTATTTGTGGCAAGGCCACCATGCATAATTTAATACATGTCACTCTTGTTTTGTTGCCCATCCTGGTACACCGCCGGAGGCATTCATATAGAGTCATACTTCGTTCTAGTATCGAGTTGTGATATTTGAGTTGTAAATAAAAAGAAGTGTGATGATCATCATTATTAGAGCATTGTCCCCAAAAAAAAAGAAAAAAAGAAAGGTCAAATATAAAAAAAAAGAAAAAAAAGAAAGGCCAAAAAAAAGAAAAAAAAGAGAAAGGCCAAATAAAAAGAAAGGCCCAAAAGGGACAATGCTACTATCCTTTTTCACACTTGTGCTTCAAAGTAGCACCATGATCTTCATGATAGAGAGTCTCTTATTTTGTCACTTTCATATACTAGTGGGAATTTTTCGTTATAGAACTTGGCTTGTATATTCCAACAATGGGCCTCCTCAAGTGCCATAGGTCTTCGTGAGCAAGCAAGTTGGATGCACACCCACTTAGTTTCTTTTGTTGAGCTTCCATAAATTTATAGCTCTAGTGCATCCATTGCATGGCAATCCCTACTCCTTGCATCAACATCAATCAATGGGCATATCCATAGCTCATTGATTAGCCTCGATGGTGTGAGACTTTATCCTTTTTTGTCTTCTCCACATAACCCCCACCATCATATTCTATTACACCCATAGTGCTATGTCCATGGGTCGCGCTCATATATTGCGTGAAAGTTTATAGGTTTGAGATTACTAAAGTATGAAACAATTACTTGGCTTATCATCGGGGTTGTGCATGATGAGAGCATTCTTGTGTGACCAAAATGGAGCATGACTAAACTATATGATTTTGTGGATGAACTTTCTTTGGCCATGTTATTTTGAGAAGACATAATTGCTTAGTTAGTATGCTTGAAGTATTATCATTTCTATGTCAATATGAACTTGTGTCTTGAATCTTTCGGATCTGAATATTCATGCCACGATTAAGAAGAATTACATTGAAATTATGACAAGTAGCACTCCGCATAAAAAATTATGCTTTTATCCTTTACCTACTCGAGGACGAGCAGGAATTAAGCTTGGGGATGCTTGATACGTCTCCAACGTATCTATAATTTTTGATTGTTCCGTGCTATTATATTATCCATCTAGGATGTTTTATATGCATTTATATGCTATTTTATATGATTTTTGGGACTAACCTATTAACCTAGAGCCCAGTGCCAGTTTCTGTTTTTTCCTTTTTTTGAGTATCGCAGAAAAGGAAAACCAAACGGAGTCCAATTGATGTGCCAATTTTTGATAATTTTTGATGGACCAAAATAAGACCCCGGAGTGAAAGAGTTAGGCCAGAAGAGTCCCGGGCCGTCCACAAGGGTGGGGGCATGCCCTACCCCCTGGGCGCGCCGCCCTATCTCGTGGACGACTCGGAGACCCCCTGACGTACTCCCGACGCCAAAAATTCCTATAAATACCCAAACCTCCAGAACATAACCTATATCGGGAGTTCCGCCGCCGCAAGCCTCTGTAGCCACCAAAAACCACTCGGGACCCTGTTCTAGCACCCTGCCAGAGGGGGGATCCCTCACGGTGGCCATCTTCATCATCCCGACGCTCTCCATGACGAGGAGGGAGTAGTTCACCCTCGCGGCTGAGGGTATGTACCAGTAGCTATGTGTTTGATCTCTCTCTCTCTCTCTCTCTCTCTCTCTCTCTCTCTCTTGTGTTCTTGATTTGGCATGATCTTGATGTATCGCGAGCTTTGCTATTATAGTTGGATCTTATGATGTTTCTCCCCCTCTACTATCTTGTAATGGATTGAGTTTTCCCTTTGAAGTTATCTTATCGGATTGAGTCTTTAAGGATTTGAGAACACTTGATGTATGTCTTGCGTGGGATACGTGTGGTGACAATGGGGTATTCTATTGATTCACTTGATGTATGTTTTGGTGATCAACTTGCGGGTTCCGTGACCTTGGGAATCTATGCATAGGGGTTGGCACACGTTTTCGTCTTGACTCTTGCTACCTCTTGAGCATGTGTTGGTTTCCCTTGAAGAGGAAAGGGTGATGCAGCAAAGTATCGTAAGTATTTCCCTCAGTTTTTGATAACCAAGGTATCAATCCAGTAGGAGACCACGCGCGAGTCCCTCGTACCTACATAAACAAATAAGAACCTTGCAACCAACGCGATAAAGGGGTTGGCAATCCCTTCACGGGCACTTGCAAAAGTGAGATCTGATAGAGATGATTAGATAATATTTTTGGTATTTTTATGATAAAGATTAAAAGTAAAGATTGCAAAGTAAAATAGATTGTAAACTTGTATGATGGAGAATAGACCCGGGGGCCATAGGTTTCACTAGTGGCTTCTCTCAAGATAGCATAAGAATTACGGTGGGTAAACAAATTACTGTCGAGCAATTGATAGAATTGAGCATAGTTATGAGAATATCTAGGCATGATCATGTATATAGGCATCACGTCCGCAACAAGTAGTGTTGGGGAACGTAGTAATTTCGAAATTTTCCTACATACACGCAACATCATGGTGATGCATAGCAACGAGAGGGGAGAGTGTCGTCCACGTACCCTCGTAGACCGTAAGCGGAAGCGTTATAACAATGTGGTTGATGTAGTCGTACGTCTTCACGATCGACCGATCCTCAGCACCGAACGTACGACACCTCCGCGTTCAGCACACGTTCAGCTCGGTGACGTCCCGCGAACTCACGATCCAGTAGAGCTTCCGGGAAGAGCTTTGTCAGCACGACAGTGTGGTGACGGTGATGATGATGCTACCGACGCAGGGCTTCGCCTAAGCACTGCTACGATATGACCGAGGTGGATTATGGTGGAGGGGGGCACCACACACGGCTAAGGGATCAACAGATCAATTGTTGTGTCTTTGGGGTGCCCCCTTGCCTCCGTATATAAAGAAGCTAGGGGGAGGCAGCCGGCCATGAGGAGGGCGCGCCAAGGGGGGGAGTCCTACTCCCACCGGGAGTAGGACTCCTACTTTCCTAGTGGGAGTAGGAGAAGGGGGAAGGAGGAGGTGGAGAGAAGGAAGGAGAGGGGGGCCGCCGCCCCTTCCCCTTGTCCAATTCGGACTAGGGAAAGGGGGGCCACGCGCCACCTCCTGGCTGCCCACTCTCTTCTCCACTAAGGCCCATAAGGCCCAAAAGCTTCCCGGGGGTCCCGTAACCCCAGTACTCTAAGATATGTCTAAAACCTCCCAGAACTCTTCCAGTGTCCAAACATAGTCGTCCAATATATCGATCTTTACATCTCAACCATTTCGAGACTCCTCGTCATGTCCGTGATCATATCCGGGACTCCGAACTACCTTTGGTACATCAAAACACAAAAACTCATAATACCGACTATAACGGAACTTTAAGCGTGCGGACCCTACGGGTTTGAGAACTATGTAGACATGACCGAGACACGTTTTCGGTCAATAACCAATAGAGGAACCTGGATGCTCATATTGGTTCCTACATATTCTACGAAGATCTTTATCGGTCAAACCGCATAACAACATACGTCGTTGTTCCCTTTGTCATCGGTATGTTACTTGCCCGAGATTCGATCATCGGTATCTCAATACCTAGCTCAATCTCGTTACCGGCAAGTCTCTTTACTCGTTTCGTAATGCATCATCCCGCAACAAACTCATTAGTCACATTGCTTGCAAGTCTTATAGTGATGTGCATTACCGAGAGGGCCCAGAGATACCTCTCCGACAATCGGAGTGACAAATCCTAATCTTGATCTATGCCAACTCAACAAGTACCACAGGAGACACCTGTAGAGCACCTTTATTATCACCCAGTTACGTTGTGACGTTTGGTAGCACACAAAGTGTTCCTCCGGTATTCGGGAGTTGCATAATCTCATAATCATAGGAACATGTATAAGTCATGAAGAAAGCAATAGCAACATATTAAACAATCAAGTGCTAAGCTAACGGAATGGGTCAAAATCACATCATTCTCTAATGATGTGATCCCGTTAATCAAATGACAACTCATGTCTATGTCTAGGAAACTTAACCATCTTTGATTCAACGAGCTAGTCAAGTAGAGGCATACTAGTGACACTCTTTTTATCTATGTATTCACACATGTATCAAGTTTCTGGTTAATACAATTCTAGCATGAATAATAAACATTTATCATGAAATAAGGAAATAAATAATAACTTAATTATTGCCTCCAGGGCATATTTCCTTCAGTCTCCCACTTGCACTAGAGTCAATAATCTAGTTCACATCGCCATGTCATTTAACACCAATAGTTCACATCACCATGTGATTAACACCCATAGTTCACAACGTCATGTGACCAACACCCAAAGTGTTTACTAGAGTCAATAATCTAGTTCATATCACTATGTGATTAACACCCAAAGAGTACTAACATGTGATCATGTTTTGCTTGTGAGAGAAGTTTAGTCAACGGGTCTGCCACATTTAGATCCGTATGTATTTTGCAAATTTCTATGTCAACAATGCTCTGCACGGAGCTACTCTAGCTAATTGCTCCCACTTTCAATATGTATCCAGATTGAGACTTAGATTCATCTGGATCAGTGTCAAAACTTGCATCGACGAAACCCTTTACGACAAACCTTTTGTCAACTCCATAATCGAGAAACATATCCTTATTCCACTAAGGATAATTTTGACCGCTGTCCAGTAATCTACTCCTAGATCACTATTGTACTCCCTTGCTAAACTCAGTGTAGGGTATACAATATATCTGGTACATAGCATGGCATACTTTATAGAACCTATGGCTGAGGCAAAGGGAATGACTTTCATTCTCTTTCTATCTTCTGCCGTGGTCAGGCTTTGAGTCTTACTCAATTTCACACCTTGCAACACAGGCAAGAAATCCTTATTTGACTATTCCATTTTGAACTACTTCAAAATTTTATCAAGGTATGTACTCATTGGAAAACTTATCAAGCGTCTTGATCTATCTCTATAGATCTTGATGCTCAATATGTAAGCAGCTTCACCGAGGTCTTTCTTTAAAAAACTCCTTTCAAATGCTCCTTTATGCTTTCCAGAAAATTCTACATTATTTCCGATTAACAATATGTCATTCACATATACTTATCATAAATGTTGTAGTGCTCCCACTCACTTTCTTGTAAATACAGGCTTCACCACAAGTCTGTATAAAACTATATGCTTTGATCAACTCCTTAAAGCGTATATTCCAACTCCGACATGCTTGCACCAGTCCATAGATGGATCGCTGGAGCTTGCACATTTTGCTAGCACCTTTAGGATCGACAAAACCTTCTAGTTGCATCATATACAACTCTTCTTTAAGAAATCCATTAAGGAATGTAGTTTTGACATCCATTTGCCAGATTTCATAAAATGTGGCGATTTGCTAACATGATTCGGACAGACTTAAGCATCGCTACGAGTGAGAAAATCTCATCGTAGTCAACACCTTGAACTTTGTCAAAACCTTTTTCGAAAAGTCTAGATTTGTAGATAGTAACACTACTATCAGCGTCCGTCTTCCTCTTGAAGATCCATTTATTTTTTATGGCTTGCCAATCATCGGGCAAGTCAACCAAAGTCCGCACTTTGTTCTCATACATGGATCCCATGTCATTTTTCATGGCCTCAAGCCATTTTGCGGAATCCGGGCTCATCATCGCTTCCTCATAGTTCGTAGGTTCATCATGGTCAAGTAACATGACCTCCAAAATAGGATTACCGTACGACTCTTGTGCAGAGCTCACTCTGGTTGACCTACGAGGTTCGGTAGTAACTTGATCTGAAGTTACATGATCATCATCATTAGCTTCCTCACTAATTGGTGTAGGAGTCACAGGAACAAATTTCTGTGATGAACTACTTTCCAATAAGGGATCAGGTACAATTACCTCATCAAGTTCTACTTTCCTCCCATTCACTTCTTTCAAGAGAAATTCCTTCTCTAGAAAGGATCCATTCTTTAGCAACGAATGTCTTGCCTTCAGATCTGTGATAGAAGGTGTACCCAAGTGTCTCCTTTGGGTATCCTATGAAGACACATTTCTCTGATTTGGGTTTGAGCTTATCAGGATGAAACTTTTTCACATAAGGATCGCAACCCCAAACTTTAAGAAACAACAACTTTGGTTTCTTGCCAAACCACAGTTCATATCATCTCAACGGATTTTAGATGGTGCCCTATTTAACATGAATGCAGCCGTCTCTAATGTATAACCCCAAAAAGATAATGGTAAATCGGTAAGAGACATCATAGATTGCACCATATCTAATAAAGTATGGTTACGATGTTCGGACACACCATTACGCTGTGGTGTTCCAGGTGGCATGAGTTGTGAAACTATTCCGCATTGTTCAAATGAAGACCAAACTCGTAACTCAAATATTCTCCTCCATGATTAGATCGTAGAACCTTTATTTTCTCGTTACGATGATTTTCCACTTCACTCTGAAATTGTATGAACTTTTCAAATGTTCCAGACTTATGTTTCATCAAGTAGATATACCCATATCTGCTCAAATCATCTGTGAAGGTCAGAAAATAACGATACCCGCCGCAATTTTTAATACTCATCGGACCGCATACATCGGTATGTATTATTTCCAATAAATCAGTAGCTCGCTCCATTGTTCCGGAGAACGGAGTTTTAGTCATCTTGCCCATGAGGCATGGTTCGCAAGCATCAAATGATTCAAAATCAGGTGATTCCAAAAGCCCATCAGCTTGGAGTTTCTTCATGCGCTTTAAACCAATATGACCTAAACGGCAATTGTTAAGACCTCGATTCTAAGTCACACCGATCTAGCCTGTAACACCTCATATCACTTTGCGGCCTCACGCATGGTATTCCCACGGGTGTCGCCTTACCATGGCCCGGGACCGTTTGCGCCTTTTGTCTCACGTATATGATAGTGTTGCTAGCATCCATATGACAGAGAACCCAGGCCAACATGACTAGTCGTGAACCCAAGGTGACACTAACTTACGGGGACAGGCATACATGAATCAACATCGAGCATGTCGGTCAGCAGTGTGCGAATCCGGGTTGTAGCACTGGGCTAACAGACTCCGTGAACTCTTGTATGAGCAGGCTAGGCAGGACTCAGATGTCACGCGTGACATTTCCTGAAAGGACGAACACAGGAATGAAGTGAATCACATGCCGCCATCAAGTGTTCCGGAGCAGTAGTCTTTGGGCTAGCAGGACTCGGTGAACCGGGTTAGAAGCGGACTACTATGGCTCATGGAATCACAAGACTACATTTCCCCATAAGAGAGGCTACGAAGGATAAACAACTAGGTTGTCGGATCCCACACATACCAAGCATTTCAATCATACACACAATATGCTTGATATGTGTAAATACAACATGGCATCACAACATAACTCTACGACCCAAGTATTTATTCATTAGGCTCCGAGGAGCCAAGTATTACAAACATGGGTCTCATGACCCCAACATATAGAGCATACAAACAACAAGCACATGCGGAAGCTTAACTTGTCTGAGTACAGACAACTACAAATGAAAAGGCTGAGAAGCCTGACTATCTACAAGACCCTGCCGAGGGCACAAGATCGTAGCTGAGGTAACAAGCTAAACGTCGAAGTCCACGCGGAACTACTAGCGAGACTGAAGTCTCTCTGCAAAACATAAAATAGGCAAACGTGAGTACAAATGTACCCAGCAAGACTTACATCAGAACTATCTACATATGCATCGATATCAACAAAGGGGGTGGTGGAGTTGATTGCAGCAAGCCAGCTTTGACTCGGTGGCTATCCTGAACTACGACTGCAAGTAACTCTTTTGAGGTGGCGCACACGAGTCCACATATTCACCATATCAACACACCACTATGGATTCACTCCCGTCTCCCTACGAGAACGCCATCCATAGCACTCACGCTTATCTTGTGCATTTTAGAGTATCCACTTTCAAGTTATCTATGAACTGTTATAGGCAACACAGAAGTCCTTTACCGCGGACACGGCTATTCGAATAGATGATGTTAACCCTGCAGGGGAGTACTTCTTCACACACACTCTCGCCACTTACCGCCATGTACACGTCATGTATCTCGGCAACCTTCAAGCGAAAGCCCGACGAGGGTGTCGGCCACGGCCCACCTAAACACTCAAGTCTCTAGTCCAGGTTTATCGCCTATTCAGGTTCCATCCGCAGGGAGTCCGGACGAGGTTTCCACATACGGCCCTGAACGATGTGAGCAGGGTTCCCGAGACACCAAACGGGCGCCCAGTACACCGTGCCACGTGCCTACCGCATCACAGCCCACCCAAGGGTCAGGCCAAGCACGGCCTCCAGCATACTACAAACACCAGAAACTACTTGCAACTCCTGGACAGAGGACAAGGGTGGTTAAGAAGCCGAGAGAGTCAATTAAGGATCCCAATGTGTGGTAGTAGCTGTTCATGGATCACGAACACAGAACTCAGTTCCCGAGGACGGTTGCAATGAGACAACCCACCATGTACTCCTACATGGCCTCTCACCGCTACCGTTACCAAATCGTGTTCACACTCTTAGCTCTCAATAGTAGGACATGTTCACCACATTCCAATTCATCCCGGATGAGTCGGACCCGACTCAACTCTAAGCAGTAGCAGGCATGACAACAAACATGAATGAGTAGGCAGATCAAGGCTCAAACAACTCCTACTCATGCTAGTGGGTTTCATCTATTTACTGTGGCAATGACAGGCCATGCAGAGGAAAGGCGTTCAACTACCGCAGCAGGTAACAGTTCAATCGTTGTTGTCCTAATGCAGTAAAAGAGGGTAGGAGCGAGAGAGTGGGATTGTATTGGAATGAACAAGGGGGTTTTGCTTGCCTGGCACTTCTGAAGATAGAATAGCTCTTCATCGGTGTCATTGATCACGTCGTTGGAACACGTCTATCGAGAGGGAATAACCATCGACAAACAAAGGAGTAACACAATCAATGCCATGCAACAATATGATGCATGAATGTGACAAGGCAATATGCTGTTGATTGGCCTAATGCAACTAGCAACAAGTTAAATGGAGTTGGTTTGAACACTAGGTTCAAATTCAAACTCCATATGTGCTTTTTTAAATGCTATTTAATTGAATTGTCCTAAACAGAGGACATAAGTTGCTCTAACATGCATGCAAATGGTACAGATGAATAGATTGGATTTTTCTGATCATTTTTCATATATAATTTGTTTGATTTGGAGCTAAGGTGATTTTCTATGATTTTTAGAAGTTTTGGCTATTTTCTGGAATTTCTTGTTTAAGAATAAATCTAGAAAAAGAGTTACTGCGTCAGCACTACGTCACTGTGACGTCAGCATGTCAACGGGGGCGGTCAAGGTCAAACCTGACATGTGGGTCCCGCGTGTCAGTGTCATAACTAACTTAACAGAGTTAGTTAGTGTTAGGTTAAGCACTAATCTAGGTTAATTAGCGCTAAACTAACCTAACTAATAATTAACAAGGGCGGCCCACACATCAGTGTGTCAGGGGGAAAGTCAAACCCCGGTGAAGCCCGAGACGGCGGAGGGGCTCGGAATTTACCCACGGTCGACCAAATCGACTGTGGTTTGGTCCTCTGGCAGAGCTCGGGCTCTGGCAAGATCATCTGGTAGGCCAAGCAGGAGGAGCTGGGGTGGTCTGAGTCGATGGCGGCGAGCACGAATGCGGTGGCCGGAGTTCGGGTCTCGGTGGTTTCGGTGTTGCGAAGCACGGCAGGAGCAGCTGGAGGGGGTTTTGGGCTTCTGGCATTGCGCTGAGCACGACTATGTGCTCGGTTGCAGCTCTATGTGACAGTGGCCACGGTGGCGACATGGCCGGCCGAGCCGAGCTCTCGAGCTCGATGGGAACAGCGGCTAGAGAGGGAAATAGAGCACGAGGAGAAGGGGGAAAGGCGGCGGAGCTCACATGGATTCCAATGGAGGGATCAGCATGCTCGGGGAGGCACCATGGACGAGGGATGGGCGCCGGCGATCTGGGTTGCCCGAGGTAGAAGACGACAGCGGTGTCGATGTTCGGGGGTGGCCAGTGCCGCGTGGCTCGGTGGAGAGGACGAGGGCGACGAGGCGGGGCCTCTGGACTGCTCGAGGGTACAAGGGAGAGGCGACGGCCGCGGTGGTGCTCGGCGGCGCGCTGCGGTGCGCTCGGGCGCGAAAGAGAGGGATCCAGGGAAGGGGGTTAGGGCGAGGGAGAGAGAGAGAGAGAGAGGCAGGGAGGTGCGTGGCGCCATCTGGAGTCGTCCAGGGCGTCATCAGAAGCAGGAGGTGGCTGGAGTGTGTGCTTGCGCGCGGTGGCCACGCGCTCTCGTCCTTCTGGCTGGAGGAGGACGATCACTGGCAGATGGCCGCATGGGCTGGGCCGCTAGCTGGGCCAGGTAAGTGTGCTGCCAGGTACAGTGCCCTCTCTCTCCGGTTTTCTATTTAGTTTCTGTTTTTCTATTTTCTGTAATTGTTTTTGCTTTAATAAAAATGCTCACTACAAAAAAAAGACACATCCATGACATTTTGGGCCGAACGAAATTTTTTTCTGTCATACATATGACACTTCTATGACGATTATTGTGACAAAACCCGGTATCATCATAGATGTGGTGGGCTCCTACTTCTATGACAAAAAATCATGACAGAAAATGGGATTTTCGTCCTGGGCGGGCCGGAGATGTAGCTGCATGACATTCTTTGGGCCGTCCATGACTAAAAAAACCGTGGTAGAAGCGAGGGCGAGGAAAATTTCGGGGAGTTGCCGGTTACGGTGGGAGGTCGGGGGCCGAGCAGTGCGTGTTTCTCTCGTACACGTACGCGCGTGTGTGCGAGTCGTTGGCTCTAATCAACCCGAAGCGAGGCGTTGGGCTCTAATCAACCCGGCGATTGCACCGCGAGCTAAGCGTTCATCGAACTCGAGCGATTGATCGATGGTGTTAATTAAACCCGATCGAGCGATTCTTCGCCATCGCTGCTAACTGAAGCCGATCGATTGGATGAACAGTGAGCGGTGGCGTTTGCCTCTGGATGAACAGGACCCCGTGGTGTGGAGGGCTGGATGAACAGTAGACGGTGGAGGGGTGCCCGTGGAGGGGTGGTTGAACAGGAGCCGGTGGAGTAGCGCGTGGTGGAGGCTGGATGAACAAGAGCCCGTGGAGGCTGGAGGAGGTTGACGGTAGCTCGTGGAGGCTGGAGGAGGTCGACGGTGGAGATGAACAGTATCCCGTGGAGTCCCGTTCTGCGGTACGCCACACCCCTCCCGATGAACAGGACCCCCGTTTCGACCGTAGGAGGTCCGTTTCGTCCATCTTGCGGTACGCCACACCCCTCCCGATCAACAGGACCCCCGTTTCGACCGTAGGAGGTCCGTTTCACCAGTTTTGCGGTACGCCACACCGCTCCTGATCAACAGGACCCCTGTTTGACCGTAGGAGGTCCGCTTCTCCGTTTTTGCGATGCACGCTGGCCTCGTTTCCATCGCCTGTTCCGTCCAAGCCCTCGCGATGAACACGACCACAGATTCCGTTCCGACCCAGCCGGTTGTCTCCCCATGAACACGACGACAACGCTGTTTCTCCGTTCCGACCCAGCCATGTACGAATGCGCGAGTAGGCGTTCGAGACCCAGCCCGTATGTACACATACGTGGCCGTATTTTCTTTCTTGCACCCTGGCCGCTGTACGTACGTGTACATGCTACGTGCACACCTCTACTACGACATGTGCGCGCCTCTACTACGACACGTGCGCGCCTCTACATCGACCAATATGTACGTACACATTCGCGACCAAGATGACAACGCTACGTACGCTTCGACCAGGTGGGTCCCGACTGTCAGGCACTTCCTTGCCTACGAAGATGTAGCTGGTGGGTCCCAGCAGTCAGGGGGGTGAATTGTTTTGTTTTCTTTTGCCCGGACGCACTTCCTTGCGTGCGAAGGTGTAGTTGGTGGGTCCCAGCAGTCAGGGGGCGAATCGTTTTTTTCCCGGACGCACTTCCTTGCGTGCGAAGATGAAGCTGGTGGGTCCCAGCAGTTAGGGGGAAACGTTTTTCCGTGAAATACAGTGGCCCGTCCGGTGGGTCCCAGCTGTCAGGTGGAGGAATCATTATTTTCCGCGTAATAAGGAGGCACTTCCTTCTCTGCAGCCGTGGACCCGGTATCGGCCCTCTCTACGACTGATACCCACGTCCGATGGAAGTCGTTCCTTGACCACCTTGACTAGGCCACGCCGAGAGCACCACGGCGGTGGACGACGGCGAGGCCTAGGAAGGGGACGACGCGGAGCCGGGAAAGATGCGGCAGTGGAAGCCCACGCGGAGAGGAGTACGAGGGTTCACTAGTTCGGCTGCGGTGTGAGGCTGCCATCGCCGCAGGGCCTGGCCAGCGGTGGGAATAGTAGGGGGCGGTGAGGCCTCCACGGCAACACGGCCGGCCACGGGAGGCAGGAGCATGCGGCACGACCGGCGCTGCTTTGGGCGGCTGGAGCAATAAGACCAGAGGTTGAAGAAGCACTACTGCCGTTGGATGGACATCGTACGGTCGCTGGAGCTAGAATCATTCATATTGAGTAAGTTGACAAAGCTCTCCGTCCCCGTCAACTTTGTTGGCCCACAAGTCATCCTCCCACTGTGGGTCCCAGCTAGCAGGGTGGGTATTCATTTTTTTGTGCGTAATAAGGAGGCACTTCCTTGCGTGCGAAGATATAGCTGGTGGATACAACATGTCGGTGGGGAACGTTTTTTCATTTAAATCTGAGAGGCCCTTCCGGTGGGTCCCAGCTGTCGGTGGAGGAATCATTATTTTATGATACAGATCCACGGCCGATGGATGTCGTTCGTTTACCACGTTGACCAGGCCGCGTCGAGAGCACCATGGCGGTGGACGATGGCGAGGCCTAGGAAGGGAACGACACGGAGCCGAGGAAGACTTGGCAATGGTTGCCCACGCGGTGGGGAGTACGAGGGTTTACTGGTCCGGCTGCCGTCGCCGGAAAATAACAGGAGGTGTGGCTGAGTAGAGGAATAGCATGGCCAGCAATGAAGTAGGGTGGGGCGGTGCGGCCTGTGCGGCAGCACAGCCGGCCACGGGAGGCGGGAACAGGCAGTCCCACCGGAGCTGGTTTGGGCGGCTGGAGCAAGAAGATCAGATATTGAAGAAGCGGCACGGCCGTGGGATTAACATCCAACGGTCACTGCTGCTAGAATCGTTTGTGGACTAAGTTGAGAAAGCCAAAGTACACGCCAACCTAGTAGACCCACAAGTCAGCCTCCAAATCTGTCCCAAACAACATACAGCCCGAAATTTCTAGCCAGATTCAAATTAATTTTAAATCTAAATATACCTTAATTTAAATTCAATGAAATTTTACCCGCAAAAAACAATGAAATTTAAAATATCAAAATCCGAAAGAAAATAGTATTTTGGAACTAATTGCCTGTTTGCTATATTTTTTTCATTTTACAGCCCATTTCTTATTACTTATAGCCCATTTCTTATTACTTATAGCCCATTTTGTGGGCAAAATGCATCCCTCCTCGTCTTGAAAGATTTTCGGCCCAGCAGGGCGTAGAAAAGCAAGTAGGCGTATGTTGGTTATTCTGCAAAAAACAAAATAGCTGGCTAGCCATTTTTCAGACAGGAAAAAAACAAACTGGGATGGTCATGTGCTAAACATATGAAACAAAAGCCTGGGCTAGATGGGCCACGGGTCCCGCACAACCCAGTTGATACCCTTCTCCGTCCCGAAAAAACAAAATTACTATGCGCGCTGCTAGGTCCCTACTGTCATCCTCACCATGTACAGCCATCTCCTTATTCCTCTCGGTTGTTGACCATGTTGACAACACCGGAGGGCGGCGCCACGGCGAGTGAACCAAGGCGGAGGATGATGGTGAGGCTCCGACGGGAACGAACAGGAGCCGGGGAAGATCACAGCCAGCCGTGGAGGCGGGGAGAGGCGGTCCGCTTGGCGCTGGTTTGGCTTTTGGCGGCTCGAGGAAGAAGAGATCAAGAAACGCGACAGACGTTGAATGTCAATCCAACGGTCAAGGTTGGCACAATCATTTTTTGACTAAGCGGACACCAAGTAGCATACTTGTTTATGTATAGGAAGAAAACTGCGAGGAAAATCGTTCGTCTGCCGTCCTCCTCACAGGAACGTTCCCCACATAAG